>VWZF01002269.1:1133372-1158163 GCA_013396755.1 Sclerurus mexicanus | reverse complement strand
GCCCATCGGCTGCGGTGGCAGGGCAGGCCCCGGGGAGCCCGTGTGCGAGGGAGGGGGCAGAGTGTGTCGAGGTGTGGGTTTGCTCGCCGTGGGGGGTGAGCGAGGCTGGAGAGGGCGCGGGGGCTGAGTGCCCTGTGCCAGCCTTGTGGAGGTGTGCAGTAAAGAGCCGTGCGAGGCTCGGCTGAGCTCAGGCTGTGGCTTTGGAGGTGGGGACCTTCTCCCCGCGCAGTGCTGTGCGAACGCTGTGCTGGGCCTGCAGGCAGCTGCTGCCCGAACCCTGCCCGAGGTGAGATAAAGCTCATCGAAATGCCCCCGCATGATGAGAACGGCGTGTGAGTCTCACATGTGTCAGCTTTTTTTTCCAGTTGCCTAGATAAAATATGCAGAGGGGGTTAATTGCTCCCTTCAGTTCTCAGATGGTGAGCTCTGAGAAGCCTAACCAGTAAGTGTTCCTTGTGGTCATCCACACTTAACTGTGTAAGCTGTTAAAATTCAAGTTGCAAGTCATGACAGTTGTCACTAAAAATTTCAGGATATAACTACAGATAGCTGATACTGATTGCCTTTCTAGGTAATTCATATTGTTACAGACTTTGTTGCTTCCACACTGTTTTGCCATGGCTAGTGTCCTGATCCAGCATTTTCCCCTCTTATTGGAATCTGGAGTAATTTTGCACTAGATAAATATCCAAGAATACATTTGAGGAGACTTGGACTGTGCTCCAAAGTGTTTTCACAGTCCTTTTACTGTCTGTGCTGTTTCATACCATGCCCCAAAGAATAGGTTGGTGGTGATGTGGGGCTACAGACAGTTCTTAAGATGCTTGAGAAAACTTTTTAGCTTTATGCTTGCATGCACCTCCATTCAACATGCTGGTCAACTTATTACCATATTTGTTTGAGCTACTTCTATACTGTGCCTGTCTTCTGGGTTTCTAGCTGCAGTTGTATGAGATCCTGCCCTAGCACATGCCTTGTAGAGAGGCAGAGGTCCAAGAAGTTGATATTCAGGCATAAAAATTAGGTCACATTTATAGACAGTGCTGTAATGAGGACAGAGCTTGGT
The DNA here is from genome assembly GCA_013396755.1 of Sclerurus mexicanus. Taxonomy (NCBI): domain Eukaryota; kingdom Metazoa; phylum Chordata; class Aves; order Passeriformes; family Furnariidae; genus Sclerurus; species Sclerurus mexicanus. The sequence continues at coordinate 1,157,097 of VWZF01002269.1, read as the reverse complement.
CACAGTAGGGGTGCCAGGCAGTGCTGTGTAAAACAAAAGCTTTGAAGGTGGCCTGAAAGAGTTGAAGACAAAAGGCTGGGCTTCCAGGCTGTGTTCCAGGCACCTGTGTATGTAGTAGAAAAGCAGGACAAGATTTACTTTCCAGGGGCATAAGCAAGGCCTTGTACAAACATCCAAGTCCCATATTCTCCTTCCTGACTGTAGTTGCTGTCTTTCTGTCTGACAACATAGGCTGCCAAAAGCATCACAAAGACAACTGGTAAACTCAATTGCATTTGCCCTTGGTGATTGTTTCAGGCTTGTGTGTGCTATGCAGTACATGTTTCTTCTCACTTAAATAGCTTCCCGTCGCATGCTCGAGGTGATGGCTTGAGTGTGGAATTAGCAGAGGCACTGGGAATTGCATGTCCCTTGACAAAGGCAGATCTGCTTTGCTGTGTGCTCAAAGCGTTGATCTTGCCTTAGTCAGCCTTTTCTCATTCCCAAGGCTGGGTCCCATCTCTTTCCCATGCCCATGCTGTGTGCTCAGCTCCCAGGCATGACCAGTTAAATAGGAAGCGTACCTTATCACAGGGATGTTTTTACTGAGAGGAACATCTTTAATAAAAGTGCATTATGCAGAGAATTAACGTGCTGCATCAGTGAAAGTTTTTAAATAGCACTTAGCCAGGCATTTTCTTACCTGTACCCATTTTTATCAATTGGCCCCACATGTGTGCAGCAATATTAAGTACAATGGAATTTTAGACAGTACCAAGTGCTTTACAGAATCACAGAATGGATCCGGTTGGAAGGGAACACAGTGCATCATCTGGTCTGACCTCCCTGCTCAAGCAGGGTCATCCTAGGGCACATGGCACAGGACTGTGTCCAGATGGTTCTTGAATATCTCCAGTGAGGGAGACTCCACCATCTCTCCGGGCAACCTGTTCAAAGCCACCTGCACAGTAAAGAAGTTCTTCCTCATATTCAGGTGGACTTTTCTATGCATCAGTTTCTGTCTGTTCCCTCCTGTCCTATTACTTGGCACCACTGAGAAGAGCCTGGCTTCATCTTCTTGACACCCTCCTTTCAGATACTTAGGTCTCCTCTCAGTTTTCTCTGCTCAAGGCTGAACAGGGGAAGTTCCCTCAGCCTTTCCTCTTAAGAGAGATACTTCAGTCCCTTAAACATCTTTGCAGCCCTCTGCTTGACCTGCTCCAAGATCTCCATGTCTCTCTTGTCCTGAGGAGCCCAGAACTGGACACAGCACTCCAGATGTGGCCTCACTAGGGCTGAGTAGAGGAACAGGATCACTTCCCTTGACCTGCTGGCAATGTTCTTCCTAATGCACCCCAGGATACCATTGGCCTTCTTGGCTACAGGGCCTCACTGCTGGCTCATGGACAGCTTGTTGCCCACCAGGAGCCCTAGGTCCTTCTCAGAGCCTGTGCTGGTGCCTGAGGTTATTCCACCCCAGATGCAAGGCCCTGCATTTGCCTTTGTTGAATTTCAGAAGGTGCCTCTCTGCCCATCTCTCCATCTTATTGAGGTCCTTCTGAAGGGTTGCACAGCACTCTGGGGTATCAGCCACTCCTTCCGGGTTTGTGCTGTCAGTGAACTTACTAAGGAAGCATCTCCCCTTTCATCCAAGTCATTGATGAATAAGTTAAACAGCAATGGGCCCAGTACTATGAAGGATGAACCTTGGAGGATACCGCTAGTGACAGGCCTCCAACTAGACCCTGTGACACTGATTACGACCCTCTGGGATGTGCTCTTCAGCCAGTTCTCAATCCACCTCATTTACAATCCCATCAGATCCATACCTCTTTGAAAAATAGCAACAGTGGCAATGTAAATGGTAAGAGTGTCTACAGGGGTTGAGTAATAGAATTAAGGATGAGAGAAGTGCTGTGGAGTTGCATGGTGCCTTTTCCCCTGCTCCTTGATTGGCTGTCTGCAACCAGCCCTGCTGAAAATTAAGAGATATTTTTCTGCTGAAAAAGTGCCATGTGTATCTTGCTGGGTTTCCTGTTACTTACGTAGGCAGTTGCTTTGTGATATGGACGAGGGCTCACCTGAAGAAGTGCAAATTACAGTCACTAGTCTGGCTGGATGTGACATGGCTCTTCCTGCTGTTCATTTTGAACCTGGCTTGAATTGAACACCTTTCCCTTACCACTACTACAAGGTCTATTTTTTATACGCTGCCTTGCTAATAAGAAAATTAAATATAGCTCAGCAAACAGCATGCTCTTTGATGTGAGTGGTCACCCACATGCCTGTTTGTAATAGTTTCAGAGAGCTGGAAAGGCTTCTGGTACTTTTATCAATAATATTGTGGGGAAAATGCGGGAATGTCTTGAATGAGGGAAAAAGATCTCAAGTTTCTATCCCAGGTTTGTGAGGTGGGGGGTTGGGTTTTTTGTTTGCTGCTTTTTTTTTTTTTTTTTCCACCCTTTGGCTGGATGAAAATTGACCACGATAATTTTCTCATCATGCAGAGGTGGTTACTCCAGTGTGAAGCTTACTGAGGCATATGAAGGCTGGTGGGTGCCTCATGATTAGGATAATTTAAGATTTAAATTTTTTTAATGCAGGAAGAAAATGATGAGATAAAAAAAAAAAAATCAGCAGAAGGATCTTTGGCATGATTTGGGATAAGCAGAGTTTAGAGAGCGAGGCCCACAGCAGCCATGTGAGGCCCCTGTGCAGGTTGTGGCTATGGACTGTGGAGGTCACAGGAGAGCTCTGCCACACAGAGGGCTCTGCTGTGGGCTGTGAGGTGTGACATCCACCACCAGGACAGCAAGGACCAACCTGAAGTGGAGAAGGATGGCCTACCAGTAGGAATGTCCATAATGTGTACCTGGAGATGCGAGGGCAGCTGCTGGAGAAGATCCATGGGCAGAAACAGCAGGGGTAGCATACTCTTGATAAGAGCTGCTCCCTGCCCCAGTCCCACGCACAGCTTCCTAGCAAGCTCTGCCAGTTCTCTTCTTACTGGTGAGCTGGCCCAGTGGAGTGGCTGGTTGTGGTGGAATGCCTTCTGACTGACACAGTCAGGCTGCCTGGAACGTTTTGGATGCTTTTGGACCAAGTGCATGGGTGCTCTTCTGCTGCATCAAAAGGAAAAGGCTGCTCTCTGAAACTGAAACTTTATACTATTCCAAGCTTTGAACTTAAATCTCTCACAGTACCTAATTTACATCCCATCTGGCTGTTTAGCTTTCAATATTCCTACTATTCATTCTTCTGGACTATCAGAAGAGTGGGAAAGTTAAAAATCAAGTTGTCTGTGGCTTCACTCATTGGCCATATTGTAGTTTGTAAGATTATCAGGTAGCTGAAATGGTGTGAGAGAATATGTAATGTATAATCCCTCTCTATATCACTGAATTAAAATGAATTGTTTACAATTCTTACATTACCTCTTTTTTTTTTTTTAAGTATCTGCAAAGTGGGGATAATTTTTTACTCCATGGTAGGTTGAAATAAAGATAGGAAGTTGAGGCAGTTGAGAAGTAGCTCCTAGTAATGGTTACATAGTGATTTGTACTATTACAATTTCCTGGCAGCAGTAGCCAACAGTCTTAGACAACTTCTCTGTTACTTTAGCCATCTTTAGCAGCATTGCACAGGTGCAATTTGTGCTATAATTTGTAAGTTTTTAACTGTTTTAACAGAGTCAAATCTTACTAAAAATAAAGGCAGCAACTGTTTTTTGATTTATTTTTTGTCTTTTTTTTGGTTCCGTATGTGTTTACTGGGTGTCTTTTGCATTTTCATAGAGGCTCTGGAAAAAGGAAGGATTGGAGTTCTTATTTCACTGTTCTGTCAGGTGAAAAGCAATGGATTCCTGCAGGGTAGTTTGTGAGGTCTTGGTGGCATTTTGTATGTTATTCTTTAAAAGTACTTGGAGGCTTTGATGACTTTTCAGAGCCTGCAGTGTGAACTCTTGTGATTTGCATTTGTTCCATGCAATTTGCAGTTGCAGGCATTGCACTAGCTTTGTTTAAATATAATGCCAAATGCCTTTAAAATAGGTGTTTGAACTGTGGATTAAGGAGACTACTTTTGTAATTTTAAAGGCCTTTTTGCTGCACACATCAAATATCTAACATTCAATGCAATCTTCCTGAAGACGTTTTTATGTTCTTAGTGACACAAAAAAAGAAGCAGTCTTTAGAAATGCCTTTGTGTCATTTTCCTAGTAGCCTCTCCTTCCTGGAGTTTATTTTAAAATGTGACAAATTTGACACATCAGAAATGAGCAATAAGAGTCAAAGTGCTGTTCTGTTTGCAGTTTACGTTACTTGAATTTTTGCTACTAACTCAAGTAAAGTTATGTTTGTAGCACACCTGCCATTTGTCAGTGTTGTTACTTGAAGTGTGGACTACTGACCAAAAATTATATTCATGCTGTGTATGGTAAGTTTTACCAAAATATTGTGTAGTCAAAGGAAATATAATCCAGCAGGTTTTGTTAAATACAGATTTCACTATGGGGAAAAAAGAGTTCTATGCTGGGGAAAAAAATTTACTTGTAGTATTTGACTTTGATTTTAAACAATATTCTCTTTGCTACTGTGAAAGGGAGAAACTGGCCATTGTGAAAGTTAATGGAATCCTGCATTCTCTGTATCCTGGATAATTAATTATTACACAATATTTAGCATATTTACATACTGTCTCAAAAGATTTATGAATTAATTTATCATATTAAATTTAATCTTATCTTTTTGGAAGTGAAAATGGGTCAAGAATTTCCCTATTTAGTTTGCATTCAGAGTCTGATGAATGTTTTCTGCAGTTATTCATGTGAACAAGTTCTTGATTTCTGAAATGCTCAGCTGAGAAAGATAAAAATGTCATGATACTCATTTGCATAATCTTTAATGCAGTAACCACCTTGAAAATGCTGTGGCTTTGTAGACTGAGAAAAAAAAAAGTGGATTAGCTGAGTAAATAGTCTGATTTATGAACATAAAATCTTGATGGGATGGCAAATAGGTTGCAAGCAATATGGGGACTGAACATGGTCATATAATTAATTTATTAATAATTCTAAAGAATAAATTCACAGAAATAAAAATGTCCCATTGAATCTATTAACAGAACAGGGGTTGAAGTCACTGAATAAATTGCTCACAGGGATTATCTCATGCATCTTTGCTTGTTAGAACAAGTTTTCTGGTGTTGTAGCACTGTTAGTTCTGTACTAATTGTGCATTTGCGATTAAGGCTGTGGTATTTTTATTGCAATTAGGATATAAATTTGAGTAAGTTAATAGTGACAATAGTATCTCTAAGTGTTAATGGGCTGTCTCTGAATGTTATCTGCTTTGATCAACTATTATAGCCTCGATGCAGGAAAAAAAACCCAAAAGACAAAGATGCAAAATGCAGCCGACATGTGACATCTGCTTGATGGCATCTTGACTTTGGTACTTGTCAGTCTAACTTGTTCTATTTTCCAAATGCAAAGTAGGAATTCAAGTGCTAGATAAACCACTCTGATGTGTGCTGAACTAGTCAGACTGCACCCAGTGTCTTAGCCAAGATCTCATGCTGAGTTGCTACTGTGCAAACCAGATGACTGGATAGACAAAAAGCCCTAACTAAATTTGCAGATACTCAGGATACTCAAGAGGAGTCTTTTTGGAGCATAAGATTAGAAATTAGAGAAAATGTTTGTGGATTGGTTATTTTTGTGTTTGGTGGATATATATATATATATATATATAAATCAGCACAGACAGGCACAAGTTCATACTCTATTTCTATAGTGAGAGATTTTTGGAAGTCTTATCTGTTCATCCTGGGAAGTCCTTAGAGTTCATGTGAACTGACCAAGAGAAGCAAATTGATACTGCTTAGCATCAATGGAATTTTTGAGACAGTTGTAAAAAGATCATGTCTTCTAGAGTAAAAAGTGTTCTCTGTGAAAGAAGAAAAATGAAAATGATTGGAATTACGTAAATCATGGGCTGGGGTAAAAATGAATGGATAACAGTTGCAGTAGAAGGCATGGCAGAGCCTGGGTGATTTATGAGCTGGCTATGAATCAGCGGTATTGCAGTGCCTTGAAACACACACGTCATACAAGCAGGAAGCCTGCAAGGCACACGCTGTAATCCTTTTGCTTGTCAAAGCTTTAGTTAAGCTCAATTTGAATGCTATGTCTAGCTTTGGGCATTACACTTCTGGACTCTCCCCAAATCTTTTCTGTCTTTCTTGAAGAGAAGAGGATTCTCTGAGGTCCAGGGAGCATAGTCTGTAAAGAGTGACTGAGAATTTGGGTTGCCTATGTGGCATAAGGATAAGGAGGAGAAGGGGACTGGAGGAGATTTCTGCAGAAAAGGAAGACCTGTTCACTGTACCTGTTGTAGATGAACTCAGTTTATTATGCACTATAGGCCATTGTTTTTATAGTAACCATACTTCACACATGTTTTGGTTGGTTTGGTTTTTTTTAGTTTATTTGGGTTTTTTCTTTGTTTTTGTTGTTGTTGTTATTTTGTTTGGTTTTTCCTTTGTTTTTTTTTGAACCAGTAATGACCCTACTAGAAGAATCTGTTTTGTTACTTTCCGTGATGCACTCAAGTGGGTAATATGTGAAGGAATTTTGGTATTTGCAAGGAATGATGTTTGTTTTTCTCTTCCAATGATTAGATGACTGCAGTTTGAGAGGGCTTGATATTCTTTCTAGGTTTTGGTAAATAAGTCAAAGGATATGAAAAGCCACTGCAAAGAGGGAAGGACCAGCTCTCTTCCTGTCTGTCACAATGGAGAAATAAAGGGATTACCTTTGCAGCAAGGAAGATTCAGGTTATATTACAAAGGACTTTTTTCAGAGAAGGCTATTCACAGTAGAATAGCTTGTTTCTGAAGGTTTTGAAAAACAGGTTAGACATCTGCCACAAAAGCTCATGCACAACTTATTCTACCAAGAGACAGGAGACTAGATTAGATGACCTCTCACAAATTTTTTCAGTTCTGTTTTCTGTGATTTTGTCAATTCCATCATTATTCATTAAAGGCATGTGCTTTCACACAGAGAAATGAGCATGTGAGGCTGGCTGTATGGGGTCAGACTTTTTAACCCAGTACACCATCCTCAGTGGGAGCTGAAAGCAGATATGCAGAGAAGATTGTACAAACAGGGTGACTACATAGGACAATACTTTTTCTGCAGATGGTTTCTGTGTGTTTAGTAGCTTTTGTTAGATTCCAGTTCCATGAGTTTATCTGGTGCCCTTTGAACAAGTCTGAGCTGTTGGTGTTACTGGTATTCCACAACCAGAAATTCTCACAGCTCAATCACATTTGTGAAGACCTTTTGCTTGGTTTTGAACCTGACTCAATTTTAGCTTCATTTGGTGCTTTTTGGCTCCTGTTTTTTTAGACAGATTTTTTAGACAGACATTAAAGAACCACTCTCTCCATTGCAGCTAAAGAATTTATAGACCATTACCTTGTTCATTCTCTAACATTTCTGTGTCTAGACTCAAGAGTTCTAGCTTACCTATTATTATATGGTAGATGGTGCTTGGATTCTCCTTGTTGCCCTCTTTGGAAGATTTTCAGCTCTTTGTTCTTTCAGATGGAGGGAACAAGTTGCAAGCAGAAGTTAAGATGTAGGCTCTCTATAGGTGGCAAAGAGAGATTCTCTGCTTTATTCTCAATTTCCTTTAAAATAAATGATATTTTTTTTTAATTTCTTTTTGTATTGCTGTTGAGCACTAAGTTTATGTTTCCATTATCTGGCTGTCCTAACCTCAAGGCCCCTCTTCCTGAGTAATACTGGTCAACTCATTGTATATATGAAATTTGGACAGCTTTATTCTCTTGTGTATCTTTTAACATTTGTCTATGGCAGATTTCCTGTGCTGGTTTATTGCTTAATTTCTAAGTCACATAAGGTGAGTCTTCGTTATGAGCCCTCATTTTCACTACCCTAAATAATAAAGTAGCATCAGCAACTTTTGCCATGTTGCTACACCTGCTTTTCTAGTTTGTTTATTAATACAGTGAGCAGCACGAGTCCCAGGATAGATTTCTGTGAGGACCGTTTACTTCCCTAACTCTTGTAGGTGATTATATTCTTTTTTTTTGACAAGTTCTCCATCTGTGCAAGAGCCTTTGTTATTTCTTGGTAGGTGCTTAGGTTCCTTAAGCCTTCTGGAAATCCAGATAGATTGTATCAACTGGATTTCCCCTGCCAATGCACTTTTGGGCATAAAAATGAGACAGTAGAAGCAAACAATGTGATTACCTTTTGCATGAGAAACTGTTCTCTTTACCAAATGCAAATTTGTTAGTTTAATCATACTGTCAAATTCCTAGTTCTGACACGTGAACTTGCTGTGCTTTTAATGCTCAGATTTCATCATCTCCATCCTCATTTTTTGAATACTGGAATTGGTAATAATATATAATAATAAAAGGATGCATTTTACTGGTTGAAGAAAGATTTTTATGTAGAACCTTATTAACTGAATGCTGTTGAGTATTTCATGCCATACAATAAAAAATTTGCAAAAACATTTGATTCTTTTAAATACTAATCATGCCCATTGAAGCAAACTAGATTGTGTTTTCAGCACTGTTTAGTGTTGTGTTATTGCTGAGATTATTGACAAAAATAGGTGTATTGTCTTTTATATTTGTTAATTTGTAGTTGAATATTGCTCAGCAAACTGTGTGAGTGTGGTGAGTGAGGAAAAAGAAGAAGTAGCTTCAAGTCAGGGTTATGCTCTCTTAGTCACATCCATTGCTCTGAGTTTGGTGAAAAGGGTGAGTTTACTTGCTTGGTGGATATATGTAGCATGTTGCAAACAAGAAATTTTGCTAATTATGTCATTGTATGAGCAAGCTAAGATCTCTGCTCCTTAATGGAAAAGAGCCCATCATTAAAAATTTAATGCACATTTTTAGGTAATTAAAAATGATGCATCTGAGTACTTTTCAAGGTTTTTCCTTTCCCCCAGTTCCTTCCTTCCTCCAACACACTTCTGGCATGGGAATGTGTTGTTTCCTGTAGCAAATATTGAGGGCTGATATGAACAGAAGATATTGTCTTGATCACCTTTCATCTTTTATGATTGAAAGCAAATGTTTTCTGTACACTTTTGATTTAAAAAAAATACTCCTACAAATATATAAATTCCTCTCTTGAAGTGTTCCAAGGAATTTGTCTTCTCCAGCTAAGGATCTGAAAATGCATATAATTATACCTAATAATTTCACCACTGTCAGATTAGATTGATTTTTAGTCACTTTTGTGCAGATTAGATTCAACTCAGGTGCTCAAACTGAAAGGAGGTGCATTAATCTGCTGTGACATTCAGTCTCTCCCAATTAGCAAGTTCTAAGAGATGTTAGATAATGCAAGTTTGATGATGTGAAGAATTTTTGTTCTGCCATGGATTTAGTAAAGTTAAGGAGGTTCAGGCCTTCCAAGGCAACCATCAGCAACTTAAGTGTTGGGCCTACAAAAAAAAAAATAAAAAAGACGGAACAATTAATGGAAATAAAGAATATTCCTGACAGATTAAAAGGCTGGAGACAAATGATGGTGGTTAAATTGAGACTTTGAGGGAGATGTTTAAAAAAAAATCAATTTCTGTAATGTCAGACTGTAACATACACATCTTTGTGCAATCAAAAGGTGTCTTTTAAAATTTTGGTTAGTGTATTGATTTTTATAATGTACATAAGTTTGCATGTAGTGGTTTCCCTAATGCTGCATAACCTTGTTATCTGTCATGTATGTGTTTCTGTATGGGGTTGAAGGCCATGCAATAATGTCTTCAAACTGAATGTGATCAGACTGTAATTTTAATTCTTTTCAAAGCAATAGTACATTAGCATTACAAAAGTGAACAGTGAAGGACAAAGTACTGCAAAATGAAGTGTGAATAAATGCCATTGCAATGCATGCATGTCTTCTGATTTGGCAGAATTAATGCTGGCAGGTCTTTGCTGTAGCTTAAAGTATATGTGTATTGCTTAATTATCTCAGTTACTGAATATGCTTATTGCATAATCTGGGATAGCAGTAATTGAGTCCATTACTGTACATAAACAATTGCCAATTTATAGTACTTCAGAAAAAAAAACTTGACTGTAAACAGATGTTACAGAATCTAAAATATTGATGTTATCTTACCACGATGAAATCTTAAGTGATTTTCTTAATGTATGCTCTGCTAATGCTTGTTGAAAATTGACAATATTTTCTTTTTATTTCTTGGATAAAAGAGTCTACTCCAAGGATTTTATTTTTTTTTCCTTTTCACACTTGTCTTAATTTTTGAATGGGCTATTTATTTTTGTTTGTTTTAATGTTGGTATTAGTTAACATTAAGGAGCCAGTTCTTTTTAGTAATTTGACAAAATTGGCTTTTGATTAAATAAGAGCAATATGGGGTGTGATTTTAACTGATGGAGCAATGATGATGTTGTAGGTGGGTAGGCAGTTTCCATCTCCTACTTTAAAACATAATAGGTTCATTGTATTTCAGGAGTGTTTGCATAAATCCCAAATTAGTGTTAGAACAAATGAAAAACCCAATTGGTAGTAGCTCAATATGAATACCAGAAACTAATTTGAAAGGCGTGACCAGGTGTAGGGGTTCTCCTGCAGATCATATTCCTTTGTAAATTTAAGGTTAAAGTCCTTATATTTTTCAGAATTTTAACCTGCCTAATCCCAAAGCAGTGTTCAATATCTACTTTCCCATTTCCATAACATTTGATTCTTTAAAATTGTACATTAGGTTGCAAAGAGGGAATTCTGCTACATCTGAAACAATCCATATAAGAAATAGGCTTGGTTGAGCGCAGTTTGGTTTTTGTGTTGGTTTTTGTTTTTTCCTCTTTATTGATGATTATGAAATACTCCCTGCTTTAAAATATGTAACTCCTGCATCAGCAGGGACACCGCAGTCTTGTCTGAGTGATTTCTGTTTGGATGGAGCAAGGCCTGGGCTGGTTCCTCTTGGAAGCAGAGGAAAACTCCATTGACCATAGCAGGAGCTAGAATGGCTGCAGAAAGACAAGTTACTTCATGTACTTAAGGAGATTATATGTCTCTAAAACTGGAAGCAGGACCTCTGATAGGAGAATGAAGTTGTAAACTGTATGGAAGATTTTGTATGTAACCACCCCCTTTCTTTGTTAGCTTATGTATTGTTATTACACTATATGCCATATAGCAGTGATAGATTGGATTTTAATAAATATATATATATATATATATATATATGAACTGTAGTATTATGTGACTGGGAGTCACACACCCAGACAAATATATGTATAAAAAAAAGATAAAATGTCTATATACGTATATAGAAGTGTGAGTGTATGTAAAAAGCACTTCAGAGGGCTCTTCTACCATCATTAAAGCTTTGCTATAGAGTACAGTAAAAGTGAGTACATGCCTCCTGTCATGCATAATTATGCTCTCAGTCTCAAGGGGCAGTTCTGTATCTTACGTCTGCAATATGAAAGTGATCTCACAAATACTTAGCCTAGAAGTGTTCATTTAATCTTGGAAGTAGTCCCACTGAATTTAATGAGCCCTTAGATGGTAAATTCTTTGGGGCTCTTATTTTCCTTTGTGCTTTATTCAATGGTAAGAACAATCTTCATTAGCTTTTGCATTAGCTTCTACTGTTACTTACAGCAAAATGCTTTTAGGTTTTGGCTTGAAAATGTTAATTGAAACACATAGGCACAAAAACTCTGAGGCAAAAGACAATAATTAAATTAAAATTATTCCAAAATTATGTCTAAAGAATCTTAGTTGGCTTTCTGAAATTTCAAAAGCTACAGTTTTGAATGTTGCTTCAAGAGCTATCTGATTTGACCTTCATTGGAAGAGCGTCTTACAGAAATTGGATTTTTTTAGCGAGAGGAAGGATTGTAGACCTTGAATACTAAAGATTCCAACCTGCTGATGAACATTCAAAGTCAAGGTAACTTTGGCTTCTATGTAGCTGGGAGTAAGTGTAGAAAACCTCGGCTTTTGTTAACTGATGCTGACATCCAAAGGTATCCGTTTTTACCCAGCAGAGTCCTTTGAACTCCATCCAGTTTACAGCATTCTTCCAACTGATTGCACTGGCTCTGGATGAGCCTTCTCTTCTCATGCTTCCCAAATCACCTGCCTGAAATAAGTTTTCTGCAGGCTGGGTTTGCTCATTACAATTGCTGTGGCCTGACTATATGTTTATTAGTAAGCTGTATGTGAAGCACAAGCTCATTTTAGATAAATGACACCTCATTTTTTTTCTTCCCAGATGGTTTCAATCTTTCCTTTCAGAGCAGAGGATAATTTAACCTTGCCAGCAGAGAATTTCTAAACTTTGTAAGTTTATAAACTTTGCAAGCTTTGTTTTACACTGCTAGAATAGAAATGCTGTTCTAACTATCAAAATGTCCCACACTGACCAGAGTTCAGTTATGAGGCTTACATGATGATATTCCTTCAGAAGCATACTTTGAAAGAATTCATGGGAAATTGTGCATGGTTTCTTAGGTATTTTTATCTTGAGGGTTCCTTTGCTAGCATCTGTTTATCTTCTCTTTTGAGAAAAAAAGAAGAGGGTAGGAAATGGAGGAAAAGAGAGTGTAATAAATACAAATGTAGGCAATAAAAACAAACTAATTTATCATTGTTATGAGAAACTAGGTGAGATGAGTTGATTTGTGTGTTGATTTTTACTTTAAATCTGTATTTGAAAAGCACGTTACCTATTGCATTGGTATTCTTGTTAAAAAATGGTATTCTGGCTCAGCAGCGCTGTCAAGGAGTACAATACGTCCCACCTCATTAAGTACTATCTTTTTTCCTCTCCATCTGCCTAGAACAGCAGGAAAACTTGTTTTCAAATAGAAAAAATAATCAGTTTTGTACATTTTCTTTCTTTCTTTATATCTGCGTGTATCTGAAAATTCAGTCAAATTTCCAGGAAGTGTCTCTAGAACAACAATCCTAATAAAGGCACCATTCAAAACATCAGGGCCTGTTTGGTATGTAGCACGATTATCAACTGTGAGAGGCCAAGCAAAAATATATCATAAAGTCACGGATTGGTTTGGGTTGGAAGGCACCTTAAAGATCATCTAGTTCCAACCCCCCTGCCATGGGCAGAGACACCTTGCACTAGAGCAGGTTGCTTTTATTGGATACATGAGGGAAGTAAAATGTGCCTATTTAATAGAAATATAAGATGTGGTTGACTGACAGCATGGCTGAAAGAAATATAGAAAGGGAGGTATTTCTTGCTCTGTTTGAATATGTGATAAGGAGTACATCACTGTTTGGATGTTAAAAGCAGCACAGCACTTGTGCCTAAAAAAGTGTGATTTATATGGAAGTAAATAACTATGTCATATCCAAGAGAACTGCCTTGGAGGTTATTTGGTTCATTACAGACACTACTGTTCAGATTAAGGGCCTGATCCACCATAAGAAGAGGGTAATACTTGTCAGTTGCTTAGCTGAGTAGACAGCAGCAAACTGCAGATGCTAGCTTTACTACTGGAACTAAGAGAAGAATAACTCCAAGAGCCAGCAAAAAAGGGCAACAGCAAAAACATCAAAACATGCCCTGTGTTTTCAGGTAATTGCTTTCATCACCGTTCAGCTTTTGGGAATTCCAGTGTTCTTCAGGTTAGAGTGATTTTCCTCATGGGACTCCTATCTATGCTGTCTCCTTATTCTCTACAGCTGCCACTCAGAGGTCCTGCAAGAAATCTATTTTAAGCCTGTATTGTCTTTCTGAAGAATACTTCCAAAGACTGAATGAGGGGCTCTGATTAAACCTTTTGCTTTCAGAGGCATCAGATCGTACTGATACTTTTCAACTAGTTGGAGTAGTGATACTGAATGAATAAAACAGTGTTAACTTCAAAAGGTCACTCCTTTGCAAAGTCAGGGAGAGTGGCTATGGGCAGAAGTTGGCTGCACAGAAGGCTGAAGTCCCACATCAGAGGCTGGGTAGAAAATTGTATTTTGCATCTGATGTAATACCAGAGGATGTGTAACTGTGTGAATGAGTATGTGTGCAATACAAAACGTTGTTTTTAAAAAGTAAATAAATACAGGTTTGGAAAACAGCAAATAGGCTAGTATAATTTATTCCCTCAGTCCTAAAATATTTACATCCTTAGTTCTTTTGTAGACACAAAAGGTAAGAGACCCTAGTGAGTTAACAAAAGAGATAAGCATGCAAATCAATTTCAGACAACAGACATCAGTTACTAATTTGCCACTGGGTGATATGTAACAATCTGAGAGTAATGAAAGGAATTTTCAGGGAGAATAATTTACTGTATTCTGGGCTATGCATGTGCTAAGGATGATGTCATACCCTGAAAGAATACCTATGCAGACCATAAATAGTCTTTCAGCTATAGAGATTTAACACTTCTTTTGCAAGATGGGAGTGTATTTTCCAAGAATACATTTTTCTTTTTCTCCAAAGAAGGATATTTCAAACTATAGAGCAAGTTTTATTGTTAAAACTGTGCTAAACAGTGATATGCTGTAATGAAAAGTGAGATGCATGTAACAAAACAGAAGCATGAAATGCTTCCCAGGAATGGGAGGGGAGCTGAGACCTTAAATCCTTTTGGCACTATGTCACTGACTTGCTTTGCAGCCTGAGGCAAGAACCCAGTTTGCCTCCCAAAAAGCAGGGAGAGGGGTCATAGCGTTGCATCCTGCATTACAGGGTCACATGTAGTTTAGTTAGGATTGATTCAGTGTGTTGTCTCCTGGCCTTGGTGCAAGTGTAGCTTTCTGTCTGAAAAGAATGTGAGACAGTTGCATCTGCAAAAGCTTTGAAATCCTCAGGTTAAAAATGTGGTGGATGTACGTGTTTATTCATCTAAGACATGCACTAACCAGTGCCAATGCTCCTAATATTTAATAAAACTCAGCTCTTGTGTACATTCAGATGAGTAGCAAAAAGCAAGACTTTGTTTAGATGCAAAGGTGCAACTTTAAAACAATATTTTAGAAATTATAATATTGTGCTTACTTCCGATTCCTAACTGATCATTAGCCCCAGAATTAGTACAGGACAACTGGAATGCAGTTAATAATCCTGAGCAGGTACTATTTTACCTTCCATGGCCACAGCCAATGCTACATCTATCTGTTGACTTCATCAGACTGACAAGTTCACATGAAGGCTACTTTCATATTTTGAAACAGTTTAAAAAGGAAACATCATACTCCTCTATTGTCTTTGACTTTCTTCCATTGCCTCTTTTCCATAGCAAGTTTCAAGATCCCGCTGGGACTTGTGGTATTTGGGCATTGTATTAAGCACTTTATCTAAGCTCTCTGGAAATACCTACTTACTGAACTGTACTCACACACATCTGCTGCTCACTTATTATACTGGAAAGCTCATAGACTTTTTGCTTTTGCATTATGGGAAACCATACCAGAAATGGCACTCTGGAGAGTTAAATCTTTTTCTAGAAAAGACTGGAGAAAAAATAGATATGAAAATAGATTCATATAGACTTAAATTAATGCTGCTCTGCTGGTTCTAGACTATATGCTCAATATTTTTCTCATTTCTCAAATGTATTGATTGCAAGGTCTCCATGTTTGTTACATTGGAGGAAATGATCTTTCTGTATTGTCCTTCTGTGCTAGGATTATTAATATATATAAAAATTATATAATTGTACATAGACAATTATTTAATATATAATTTCTGGAAATAATGTGGCATGGTTTTAATTTAACATAATATTTGGCTGGGACTGGGGGAAATAGAGGGGAGGTTTCTGTGGCTGTATTGTGTAATGGTGAGGAAAACAGTCTTTCCACTGGATCCACAAGATTATTCTCCTAATATTTGCATCACGTAAAGGAAGAATAGAAGAATGCAGGCAAGCCACAAGGTGGGAAGGAGAAGTAGATCAGGCAGGCCTTACTTATTTTGTTTGTGCCAAGCAGTACTGCTTTGGCTGTGGCAGCTGCTGTAGCTCTAGGGCCAAAACAGCAGCTGCCAAGTACTGCCTTGGGGTGCTGGATTTTTTTTTCTCTAATCCCTCCATCCTGGGCTTGTGCTCAGCCATAGTGCACTCTGTTCCTTTACAGGATTTAGGAAGTAAGCATTAAAACAGATCCAGGTGGAGGGATTTTCATCCACCTTGTCTAAAATGAGTGCAAGCCTGGAAGGAAGGCAGTGAATGTATTAAGATCAAAGATCATTGCTACACAGCAAGACAGAAGGAATGTCCTTATCACCTAAGTGTATCCTGAGTCAAATACCTTGTATATACTTTGAGATTGTGGAGGAGAAGGATTTAAGAATAAGAACGGAGTTGTAAAAATTTAGACATCTTCCTAATTCTTGAAAATTGTTAAAAAAGAAGTCTGAGTGATAGATTATTCCTTGATTTTACAGAAAACTGCCTTTATACTTTGGATAAATTGTTTGAGCCTTGCACATATGTCCTCCACTGTTTCAAGAAATCAAACCCCTAGGGAAGGTATGTGAACTTCCATGGTCAGGGACAGACCATAATAGAGAAACTGAATTAAGATGTAGAGGTAATTTTTGCCTTTTGCTTTTGCCAGCAACTTGCATGTCTACAAAGATCACCTGCAGCAATTACATATTTTCAATTAGGTGTGTATTTAAGGAGAGACCTAGCTAAGGATCATCTTCAGCATTATTACCTCTGCAGACTCCTGCAAGTTGTAGAAAACAATTGAACTGCAAATCACCTTGGTATTGAAAAGAGAAATGAAACACAAGTTCGTCTGTAAGCTGGAGAGGTTGACACCATGTGTTTTTTAGTAGTCTGTGTGATCCTCTTCTGAGTACTCTTTTTGAGAGATGTCAGAGAGAGGATATGAAGTTAGACAGACCTTTGCTCTGAACCAAACCATCCATTGGTGCAGGTGTAGCTCATTTGCAATGTCATTTAGGTATATGGTAACTATAATTAAATAATTGAATTGCGGTGGATGTTGATCATTTTAAAAACCTAACCAGGCAAGCAAACTGGAATCTAGGTTAAGGGTGGAGTGCCTTGACTGAAAATAACATGTAGGAATGCCACTCAGTGCACACTTTTGGAACACCAGACTGATGGAAAAACCTACCAAATACATCTTAAGAGCTTGTTCTACCTGACAAGTGAGTGGTAAATAGTGTATCTTTATCACATCAGTCCACTTCCTTTGCTTGCCAGTAATTTCTTCTGACGCTTATAACAAAAAAAAAAAAAAAAGGAAATGTTCCTGCTTTCTTCTACTGCTTGTACTTCACAAACCATATATATAAGAAATAGCATTTTCCTAACACAACTGTTTATTAAGTTTCAATCATTGCCTCCACTAGAAACCTGCTGAAGGCAAATGGACTATTCAGTTGTCACTGAAGGCACAATTTAATGATGTAGCATATCTCTACACTGATGAATTCAGCCTTTTTATTGTGCTTAATCTATGATGTGTGAAGCAGACGGTACCTTCGCTTTGCAGACCTGTCTGTGGGTAGCCAGTTTCCTCTCCATTTCTGTATATGATAAACAGAGCCTATTTATTAAAGAAGCATGGAGGTACAAAGTTGAAGCCTCGGGTGCCGCCACTTTTACCGTCCCTTTTCAGAAGGTACCTCCTCCTTCAAGCAATTGGTTTCCAAGTAGCTTCCAGCATCCCCTACATAATTTCCTTGTTACACATTTGGCAAAAAATTATATCACTGACCCGCTGTGTGAACAGCAATGGTAAATAGTGAAGGATAGATAGAAGCAGTTGGGTGAGAAATCTGTGACAGGCTTTTATGTGAAAACATTTAGTATCTGCTCTGACTTTAATCACTTATTATTTTTAAGTCAGTGACAAAAACATCCTGCTGAAATATGAACACTGGGATCCCATCTGTGGGGAGAATGAGTGGTGTTAGACAGATCTTACTATCGTGTAGACACGACAGTATATTAGGCAAAGATATCAGTTGCTAGTTTTACCGTTGTTTTTTAAGACCGCTCATGAATAGTTGCTTTAGCCAGGCTTATGAACTTTCAAGTGGCTGCATAAAATTATATCTTGTCTTTGTTTATCCATAGCATAAAGTTATTCCAGTAAAAATAAAATAGAGACTTCATCTTTTAGAAGTTTATTACACCTTTATGTTGCCCTCGGGCTGCTTCTGTTTTTCTTGTGAGAAAGCACATTCATATTTCTTCCAGAATAGGACCACTTAGTAAAGGCTAGAGCTGTTTGTGATAAATCTTAACTTCTTTTGGTCACATGTATATTTGAATGAAATGTAATAGTTATTTTTCTTTTGTCTTTTAAACATATACGTTTTGTAACTTGGAGTAAGTATATTGAAACATGTCATTGTGACAAAAATGCCCTAAAAACACAGGACTTACCTTTTTTCCTGTCACAGAACTTAGAAATAAGTATCAAAACAAATTATGACATATGGAATAGCAGCAGGTTGTGTAAGAGTGATGAATATGTTTCAGGTTTAATGTAGATGGAAATGGAAGCACTTTCATACCTGCCAAAACCTTTTAACAATGTTTTGAAAACTGGTGTTTACATTCTTTGAAATGTTTATATCTAGAAGCAACTTCCTACTTTGGCAAACTTGGTTGAAATCCTCTTGGACCTCTGACAACCAAACTGATGAATATACTGATATGCCCTGATGTTGTCTAAAAGCTTGTTTTCACTGAATAACAGAACCACAGAATGGGTAAAGTTGGAAGGGACCACAGTGGGGCACAGTGGTCCAACCTCCCTGCTCAAGCAGGATCATCCTAGAGCACGCTGCATGGGATTGCATCCAAATGGTTCTTGAATATCTTCAGTGAGACTGCACAACCTCTCTGGGCCACCTGTTCAATAGGAGAGTTGGCAAAACTAAAACTTGAAGGACGGGGATTTGAGAAACTATCCCCCAGTGAGGAATTAACATGCTGTTATCCTCTGGTGGTTTCCTCCAGTAGGTCCAATAGGAAAAGTATAGTACCAATCAAGATTAATTTTAGGAATATTGAAAAAAAAAATAAAACTGAAGGAGTCACCAACAGCATGCTCTTTTACCAAATGCTTTGCTTAATGATTCATGGTCTCCTGACACTCCTGACCATTCTGTGGTATGGTAATACAGCATAGATGTCAGTAGCATCCTGTGGCTGTTATTCAGTTGCACATGGTGCCAAATGATTTAATAATTATTAGGCTGTCAAACCAACATGATATCTGTAGGGCTAGGCTTACCCAGTCCAGTTTGGCTGGTCCAGTCTCACTGTTTTTCTGTCCCTAATTTTCTCCTCAGATACAGGACAGCATCCTAGTACCAGCTCAATACAGGGGAAGAAGCAGTGTGAAGGAGAGTTGTTCCCCCTCTAGTCCTTTCCAGCAGAAGAGCAAAGCAGACAAGGGCTGGTGTGCTTATGGGCTCAGGGAACATTCATGGCAAGTGAGAGTGCTGGGACCCTTGCACTCCTCACCCTGGGAGGTGAGAGAGAGTGTCCTTACCTTCCCTCTGGGTATCAGCACAGATCCCAGCTGTTCCCTCCTCCCACCCATACAAGTGAGGTCTCACCCATCAGGTGAGATCAGATCAGCTGAGAGGTGGGACTGGCTTCATGAAAGACAGACAAGTTCTTGTGGTGCTCTCTCCTTCTTTTTGCTGTTTGTTCCAAAGGGTGTTTTTATTGTTATCAAGAAAAATCCACTCAGTTCAGCCACAGTTCTCTTGGAGCAAATCCATTATTTGGGTGAGGAGTAGTGACATTACCTGCTTCTGTTGTTTGGTTTTGAGAAAAAGACACTTTACCCATCTTTATTCACTGCATGTCAGGAACAAATGGAGGGCATAAAGCACTTAGTTCTTGCCCAGGCTCAAGGGAAAAGAAAAAAAAAAAAAAAAAAGGTTAATAGACAGAAGTCTGGGACTCTGGAGTAGAAGCCGTGTATGACTGCCTCTCAGATGACACTCCAATTCAGGAAAAGTGGTGAAAGGACATCTGTTGGCAAATTGCCCTTTTGGGTTATTGAGAGCAGCAAGTTGAAAAACAGCGGAGACGAGGATATGTGGGATCCCAACTGACCGTAAGAAATCAAATTGCACTCTTTAAAAGAAAACTGATTACCAGACATATTAAGCTTTAATCTTATTTGCAGTTAGTAGCCCCAAAGAGAATGCTTTGTTGGAGACCTTCCAAGAACAGCTATTGCAGACAGCTTGTAAAGCAAAGACGATGGGATGGAAATAATGCAAATACAGTTCAACATTTGCTATAATAAAGTTAGTTTATGACACCTTTTGTAAAAACCTCAACAATAAATGCCAGTTTCTTCATTCGCAATTAGCTCTGGTGAGACAAACGCTTCCCCAAAGTTGACGTGAAGACAGTATCTACATATTTCTTTCTTTTTACAAAACAGCCTGTATCTGGCACATAAGTATACTTTTTATTTCTAAGGTTTCTAAGCATTACTTTAATACTGAATGAGTGCAAATGACCTCCACTAATGTACTGCTTGTATGCATTCAGTTCAAATGGGATGTTGCCTCAGATGTAGCAGACTGCCAAACCCTGACACAGTGACCTGCTTCAGCTGGGGAACACTTTAATTCCAGTTCTGTGAGAATTCTTTGGCAAGGCTGCTCTTGGCTGTTGTCCTCATGACACTAAGCCATGCTGCTGACGTGAATTATGGTTACATATACATTGTCTGTGGGATCTGGTCAGCGATGCTTGTTTACCTTGTAGGTAGCCTGAACTTCAGTTCCTCATCTGCTCAGAGCCTGGCAGCTTTGGCACGTTTCTTGGTCAATCTCAGTTCACGTCTGTTCAGCTGTAGGTGGGCTGCACATTTAGGATGGAGACTTATGTAGGTAACTGTGGCCATTAGTGCCTGGTACAGTACAAATTTCACAGGGTGTTCTCCTCTACTTTTTCCTTAGACCTGGTAGTTTGTGGGGTTCTGGGCAAATCAGAGTAGTAGCGCAGCTTGGGCAAACATGTAACCAAAGAAAGAAACATACTTTTATTCTTTTTCCTTCTCTCCTCCAGACAACTCTGCAGTATGTATGTTAGAGGAATTTGAGAGTCTTGTGAAATCAGAAGGCTACCATTGACTATAATTACAAACCATCACAAGGATTTTTAAAATGTATTTATTTGTTCTCATAACTTGAAGATGCACATATTTTAAAAGATCTCTGCAATAGTAATTCTACAAAGTTGACTTAGTAGTGCTCCACAATCCATAAACCTGAATCTCTTAACAAATGCCATAAACTTAGTCCTTATAGACTACATTTTTGAAAGTTCACTTACTCCAAAATCACAGCTTTTTATTTACATGGTTTAGTGAATTCATATCACTTAAAGTATCTTTGGCTGTATCTAGACATCTCACATTGACTTTTTCTTTTCATGACATTGATAATGTTTTTGCTAAGTGAGTTTCCTGGACTTGATTGCAGTGCAATAGAATAGATAAGCAAGCTGTCATAAAGACATTCCACCAAAGGGATTTGGGATACATCTTATGGCATCATCAATCATAACAGAACAAGTGTTAAGCTGCTTGCATACAATAGATCATTCATGGTAAAACTTTTTCGTGTAAATTGAAAATACACTTTTTTTTTTTGCATAAAAAAAGCCTGATACTTCTAGTATGTATATAATTATGTACGTGTATAAGCACACACATATTCAGTACTCAGCCTATAAATGCTAAATGAAGGCAGCTCAATAGCTTTTGTGTGCATTACCTCTCACAGAGAAGTGAATACCTGTCATATTACACACTCCCTGATGAATGTATCAGCTGAGCAATGCAGCAAAGCTCGAACATTTAAGTTTAAACACACAAGGAATCCCATTCAGCTCACTGAAGGTGAACATATGTGAGAGCCCTGTGCTGTGCTAAGAATGCCTCCTTGTCCTACTGTTTATGCATTGGCTACCTTGGTATTTTCACAGGAATGTTTACTCTGTCACCTGACTACAATTTTAAGCATTTTTCAAAATGTTTTCTATTCAAACTATTTCTGTCAATATTAATCAAATCCCCTTTTAGTCTAATCCTCAGCTCACCCTGGCTAAATGTCTCCTCAGGAATCCATCCTGCACTTTTGACTCTTCCCCAGTGAGGGGAGAGCAGGCAAATGGAGTTCAAGTGCAACCACTGAGCTGCTGCCTGCACTCTCCTCCTTAAAGAGGCTGGGCCTGCAAACAGCTTCAAAATATACATCAAAATATAAGGAGGAACAGGATCCTGTATGCTACCCAGCAAACTAAGTACTCATCCTCACCATATCTGTGGGGGCACATGAGGATTCTAAACTCACTAGTTTCGTCTGAAGAGAAAGTATCCCAAATGAATCGTTGGGAAAGCTAAGTGCCTTTAAAAGGGCCTAACTTACTTTTTAAGGAGGCAAGAGCAAGTAGCACCTGCATATGTGGCAAACAGAATAAAAAAAAAAAATCAGTCTTACGGTTAGACCAAAATAGGGCTAGTGGCAGTCACAAGTGTATGGTGGGTAAAGGGCTAGAGCCAGTCAGTGTCTGAACAGAAAGATCTTCAGAGAAATAAATGGAAGCACCAGCAAAATTCCCTACAAAATTATGAGGCATGAGTTAGACACGTGTTTGGCACTCACCTAACTTTGTGTGCACACTTTTTTTTTCCTTTCCTTGTTTAAATTCTATTTTGAATATAGGGTTTCTGCCAAGGAACTTGTTAAAAATGTTTATAATGAGCACAGTGTGGTTTTTGGGTTCTGTAAACAAATACTTCTTTAAAGTTATACATTACTTCAGAGACTTAAGATTCACTCGTCAAGGAAAGTCAGTGTTTTCTTCACTGAAACTTTGCTAGTTAGACTTTTCTAAAGAGGGCATAGAACTTTGATCTATAAGCTATAAAAGCTGAATTTAAGAGTAGGAAGAAGATAAAACACTTTCCAGAATTCAAGTGTCAAAATATATCTTGAGGGATGTGTGTGTGTGTGAGCGCGCGTTAAGTAATTTTCTAGTTATATTGAATAATCTTAGTACACAAACGCGGTTCTAGGGCACATGTTTTAACATTTTGATGCTGCTTTGCCCAGGGGCCACTGCTAAGAAGAGGCTTGTTGCAGCCTAATGACCCGCTGCAACATCTCTTTCACGCGTCCCAACATCGCTGCTGGCGCACCACGTTGGCGGCACACACGCGATCCCAAAGCTCCCCGCGGCCCAGCAAGAGCCGGGAGCTGCCGCTGACCCCCATCTCAAGGCGTGGGAAGGACAACTCGATGCCACGCGGTTCTCGCACGTCCTCACAGATCAGACCTGCTTTTAAGGCACACGCAGCCGCGGGTGCAGCGGGCGCAGCAGGTGCCAGCGCAGCAGGGATGACACAGGAAAACACCACACCTGCTCACCGGCTGCGAACCCGAGACAGCAGGAAGAGCCGCAGCCTCGCTGGCGGCCGCGCATCCACCGTCCGCAGGGCCGCGCACACCGCGCTCAGACAGCGGCGCCGCGGCCACACGTGTTGGACCAGAACCGGCCCGAGGGACACAGGGGGACCGGGGGCATCCCCGGCCTCGCTGCACCGCGCTGGGCGGCGGCTCCCGACCGGGCCGGGGATGGGCACCCCGGCGATCGAAACCGCGGGCGCCGGCACCCCGCCACGGCGACCCCCGCACATCCGGGGCAGCGGCGGGGC
>VWZF01002269.1:1092427-1133341 GCA_013396755.1 Sclerurus mexicanus | reverse complement strand
CCCGCGCCTCTCCCCGGCGTCCGCCCCGCAGCGACGGAGAGGAGGGCCGAGGTGAGTGCGGGCGCCGGGCGCCTCGGGTTCCGCTTCCCCCCGCGCCGGGGCTCGGGGGAAGGGAAGCACCAAGTTTAGGTAGCGCCGGGCTTCTTCCCTCTCCGTCCTCCCGCGGGGGAGCCGCCGCCGCCTCGGCCGGTCGGCGCTTCCCCCGCCGCGGGGGACGGGCACACAGAGCCCGCGCTGCCTTCCGGCGGCCCCCCGAGCGCTCCGTGCCGGGGAAAGCGCTGGGGACGTCCTGTTGCTGCTTCCAGGGGTTGGGAGCCGCTGTGTGTCAACAGCCTCCGGCAGCGTGCCTCGGTGTGTGTGTGTGTGTGTATGTGCAGGGGGAAGGACCAGGGCAGCATCCCCGGCTCTACCTCCGCACCGCTGTCACATCAAGTTCGTTCAGTTAATGTTTATTATGTAACATGTGACTAATATTTCAGACTTTCTCTTGTCTGTTGGAATCCGGATCAGTGTTATTTTATGTCCTTTTAATTCATAAAGCTGAAGAGGGTCGGGGAAGCTGAGACTCTAATTCCAAGTGGTTGCCTACAGGAACTTGATTTTCATGTGACTTTACCCATGTTAACAGAGGGTTACTACCTCCTTCCACTCCAAGAAAGCAGAAGTGTATGTCGTCTGCCCCCTCCACCTCCGCTCCCCTTTTATTATTAAGTCCAGACAGGTGTCTTTAGGTCCTGCTTGGTTTTAGCCAACTCTATAACCTGTCACTTTGTGAACTTATGGGGTGAGATACTGAAATAGAAAGTGATTTCTGTGCAGCAGCTGCTGAAGGAAATAACTTTTATGGCGATGAACAGGAGTGAAATAGTCTCTTCTGTTTATATAAATGATGTTGGCACTACATGAACTGTAAATGAACATAGCCAACAGCTGTGCAAACCAAAACTATGTAACTAACCATGTATTATTATACACTGCTGCTCTCAACTTCGCTCCTGTGCAAAGGCATTCAAGATCATGCTACTCTGAACACTTGGAACACCACAGAAGTCGTTTTTCTTGTAAATACAAAGGATTGCTTATATTGGGGAAAGCACTTCACTTTCTAGTGCCAGCTTCAGCGTTTTCTGTGACTTGGAATTTTGTCTGTGTCCTCCTGTGATGCTGGCCTGTTTTTTGAGTGGTACTGCTAGCACTTTGAATTTGAGCTTGCTGCATTTTATCAGCCTTGCCTGTGAAACATGAATACACGTCAAAGCCAAATATTGTCAAACAAGGAGATTGTGACAGAATGGTCATATTCAGATAAATTGTACAAGTGGTACCTGGCAAGGACACCACATACAAGCCACCCTTGAGATCAAGGTGATAATGACAACACATGGACTATTACTGGATGCTGTCTGTCTGTTCAGAACTGTAAGCTGCATGAATGAGCATACTTTATTTCTCATATACCTTGTTCCTATAGGAGTAGGGCAATTCAAAGACACTAATGAAAGTCATGGAAATGCTTTAAAAATACCATCTGACAGTCATTGCCTAGTGGTGAGGTGGTACTGTTTCACTTTAATACAAAGATTTATTCCTTCCCTCTCATCATCTCATACTGGATTTTTTCAATCAGGTTCAGGAATAAGCTATACAGAAAGAGAATGGAGGTAGTTTAGAATAAATTTCAATGCCAAATTGCTGCTTTAGTGAAATAGTATCCTGCTGTCCTTTCTTTGTTGCATATGTGTTGATACAGTGTATGTTAGCTATAAACTTGTTAAATATTTTTCTTTTTTTCTGTTACAGAAAGAGCATAATCTTTGTCTTTGGGCTGAGAACAAAAAGTAGCTCCAGGGACACTCATCTAAAAATAGGGTACTTCCAAATACTTCAATCCTTTGAATGCAGTTTACATTATGTTTAGTTCAAGAGGCAAGAGATTCTTGACAGATTCTGCATTTTATATTTGTAGTGATTTATTTTCTTTTTTTCATTTTAGTGCACATAAGTGTCAGACTGTCCACCTAGCACAGAAGTTTGATTCACAGGACCAAAATAGTATGGCTCTGCAGTCTTACCTAGCCTGTGTCTTTAAGTGGCTTCTATGTGGAAGTGCAGGAAACATCTCTAGGTGCAAG
Source organism: Sclerurus mexicanus (assembly GCA_013396755.1). NCBI lineage: Eukaryota > Metazoa > Chordata > Aves > Passeriformes > Furnariidae > Sclerurus > Sclerurus mexicanus. The sequence goes on along the minus strand of VWZF01002269.1, from coordinate 1,131,209 downwards.
TTGACCTGTATCAGGAGCTGTCAGTGCTTGTAAGGAAAAGCAATAGCCTGCAATTCAAATACAACTCTTTTTTTTTTTTTTTTTTGCCTGCATGTGTATAAGATGCATTAAAATACCTTTTAGCAGTTTTTGTGGTGCTTTTAAAAATGGTGCTGTTTCATACTTAATTGATCACTTTATCTAGAATTTTGTAGCTCTTTTATCTGTCTTAAGTTATAACCAAAATCTGGAAGTATATAGTGCTGTCCTTCAGGCCAAGTTATAGCACATGTTTTTCATTCCAGTGTTGCTCTTCAGGATCTCAGTTTTTAAAGTTTGTTTGGAAGATGGTGTTTTTGGTGCCCCCCTCCTCCCTTGCAGGGTCAGCATGGAGATTTTAGTACTGAAATTGTGACACTGGAGTTTATCTGGAGTTCATCTGGATGAATAGCTCATGACAGATAGGAGTGTTAAAGGAGGCAAGTGTTGAAGGTTTCTTTTATGGTATGAGTGTTGCAGTAGAGCTCAGTAAAAGTAGGCTTGAATCATTAAATGGGATGTTCCTCATTCCCATCCAATTTTTTGTCCTCCTTTGAATTTTAACAGATTCTTTATAATAAACACACACTAGAGATAACTTTGAATATTTAATTATGCATTGTATCAAAATGCATACATCTGAACTGTATACTTCCCCCTTTCACTGAGCATCTTAATTTCTGAGGAGCAAATTATTTCCCTTCTGTTTATATTGTTTAGTCTTTTTATAACTGTGTTTTTCATACTTTGCTTTGTGAATCTTTGATTTCTAATTCTTCACTTAATATTATACTGCAACAGCCTTGTTCAGGTAATGATTAAGAATGAAGCATTAGTTTTGTATGAAGATACCACAGTTTTGCTAGTGCTTGCCACTGCTGCTTTTGAATCTTGATACTTTTAATTTTCAACAGCAATGTTCTCATACTGAGCAGAGATCTTCCCTGAGTTCCACAGGGATGCTTGTAATCCTCTTGTTTATACTAGACCTACTTAATTTAGAAGGTTGCTGGCCATACTAATAATTATTTAACTTGCAGTGACACTTCTGCATTTATTAACATTGAATTTTATCTGCCACTATATTACCTGTACATTACAGCTGATTAGCTTCCAGATGGTTATGTTTTTGGTGTTATGTACTTGATCACCTATGTAAGTATCAACTTTTGTGTTTTCCTTTTCAGCTCATTAATTAGTACCTTTAAATGTTGCTTGCTTTATGGATCCCTGAAGCATCCTGTTGTTAACCTTCTGCTGTGTTGAAGTTTGATTATGTATTCATAGTCCAAGCTTCCTGTTTCTTAGGTAGGAATAAAATATTTAAAGCAAAATGTAACTGGAATCTGCAAAGTATATCTGCAGTGTTGAAATCATGGCTTTTACTCAACTCTAGCACCAGGTCTATTCTTGACACAAGTATTCTAAATTTAGCATCCCCAAATAAAATGTTTTAACTGTGTGCTTGTCATAAAAGCACTCTGACACCATCTTCCACTAATTCTGGCAAAGCATTTTTCCCATTTACAGGCTTTCTAGTGAGCTTAATCCATTATGTGAAATCAGCCCATCGTAAAAATCAATAGAATTGATATACTTTTAGCTAATGTATTAAAGAGCTGGCTAACTGCTCTATTATTCACTTTTTGATTACTTAAATACAGTTTTGCACTATGAAATAGGAGGGTTCTTCAGGGGTATTTACTTTCAGCTAAATTGGAATCCTGTGACTTTGAGCACTGCATAAGTATCTCACACATGTGCTGTTGTAGTAACTCCCAACCCACTGAGGCATTCTTACCATCAGGTTCACATAAAGGTCTTTTTATAATCCATGAGAGAGAATTAACTTGATTTCTAAAGCCCTAGACTGTGCACATTATGGTTTGTAGTTTCTTGAGATAGGATTTTGATTCCTCATGTCTTTGAAGGGCCAATGGAACTGAGCAGTCAACACTGAAAGGTGTGTTTAGTTGATAACCTCAGTTGTCACTGAAAGCAAATGTGCTTAGAGACCTGGTTAGTTAGGAAATGGTACCCTTGGCAAGACAGTCTCCCAAGATTGTCTCTTGATAGCATTTATCACCCTTGCTTTTCTGATCCAGTGATTTATTTTCAATTATTAGAGAAACCCACACAACTTTTTTGTTGTTTGGTTTTATTTGTTTGTTTGTTGTTTTGGGGTTTTTTTGCGTTCATCTCTACTCTGTTTAAGTGGTAGGTAAGTGTGGTATGGAGCTTGATTGGGAAGTAGCTTCAAAACTTTTTTTTTTTTGACAAGATATTCAATTTTGCTGTTGGAGTGGTCAGTTTCATTTCTTTGATATGAAAAAGTTATCCTCAACAATCAAGAGCTTTGTAATGATGTCTTTTTGCTGGAATCTGTGTTTAATGATCACAGTAACTCACATTGATAGTTTCAGCTCATGTATTTTTCCTTTATTATCAGATCTTTTCCAGCATTTAATAGAAATATACAGGTATAAGGAACACTGTTGGTGTTGTGGTGCTGTTCTGTGTAATCTGATTGTGCTCAAGACATTTGTGTTGGTTTTCTTGTGAGAAGTTTCTGATAGTGAAGAACAGTATAAAACATCAACAGTTTGCTGCTGTGAAAGTTCGGACTCTGGGATCAGCTGATGTACAGCTGCTGTGAAATTCATTCCTAATTAAAGAGGGAAGTGTTTTCATAATTATTTTTTCTTGTGCCATGCTGGTATCAACTTCCAGAAACTTACACTCTGTTAGAAAACTTATCCAAAAGATAAGCCTGTTCAGTGTTTTGCTGTCCAGCTGAAAGAGCTTTATCATCCTTTGGAGGCAGAATGCGTGAATTGCTCTTTTGTTCCTTAGTTCTCATCTTGCTTTATAAGACTTTGTCCTCTAAATTGTAAGTCAGTGTAATATTGTAAATGTTTTGGAAAGTCAACTTTATTTTCACTAGTAGTAAGATTAGTTAAGCTGTGCAAGTGTTACAATCTCTAGGAATTATATTTTTGGTGGGATTTCTTACTGTAGATAACCTTTTAGTGATTTTGTACAAATGGTATTTCTTCATAATAAGATGCAGTACTGTGTTAATGTTGAATTCCAATATATCCTCATGTAAGAGAGTCCCTGGTGTGTTGATGAAGTCACGCAACAACATTTGTCATCCTGGTTATGTGGAACAATTGAGTCAGGATGATATTCAACGTCCAAGTTGCTTGTGAAAACTTGTTACAGGCAAGTGAGAGCATATGTCATGTTTTTTGATTTTTTTATTTTTATGTTGCATTAGAATAGACTCCAGAGTTTCAGCTGGTGCTTCCTGTCAGCCACAGGACTGATGATAATAACACAGTGCATAAATATCTCACAATAAGTAGTTCCACAGGAGGCAGGAATACTAGCCTCATTTTACAGGCATAACATAGCAACATTTATAGGTTGAGCTTGATGATCTCAGAGGTCTTTTCCAACCTAGTTGATTCTGTGATTCTATGATGAAAGCCAACAGAACCTGAAGAACTTGAATCCCAATCTGTTTACTTTTTCATAGCCACAGGTCATCATTATCTGGTCTTTTTTCATGCCTTTTAAGCCTGTGCTCTGTATGCTAGCAATAGTTTAGTGCAAATTGTGAATGATAATTAGAATTATGCTGAAAATTAAAATGAAAGAGATAATGCCAGGATTCTTCCAGGGAGAGGGAAACAAATTTTGGGTTTTGGACTTCTTTTTTTTTTTTTCTTCCTCTGAGTGGTTTGTGAGGAACAAACCAGGAGATGGGAATATTGGTAACACGTTGAAATCAATTGCCAGTATGTAGAGAGAGATTTGGAAGTGTTCATTACATATCTGAATGAAGTAGCTGACTGAAAAGCAGAATGAAAAATTGAACAAATGACTGTGGATGTCTATAAAGAGAAAGAAGTGATTTTATGATTAAAATGTTAAATGAGTTAAATGATTTTAACCTCTGTGGCCAGAATGAGCAAGGACCAAGATTAAGCATAAAGCTGTCTCTCACCTCAACCAAAAGGGGATAACAAATAGATGTAATTTCCTGTGGTCAGTTCTTAACTTTGCAAGGTGATACTTTTTTAAAACAAAAAGTACAATAGGCTTCTGAATCTTCAGATGGTCCAAATGCATATTACTTGTAGGTGAAAAAATAGGACTGATCAGAGTTGTGTTTTCGCTCCGTGACATTCATCAGTTTGATTACCATTATGAATAATTTAGCATGAAGAACAGCCCAGGCTCTTACGTGCGTGTCCTGTTCATTATGTTTTTGCATTAAATACATTCAAGAGAGAACATTCATTGTTGGGGCATTTTAAAGTATCTTTAAGGACTCATTTAAGTTAAAATGAAACTAATGGATTTGTTTAATTTTCAGTTCATTATGTACTCAGGGTAATTGGGGTTGATACACTTTTCAAATACAGAGGCTGAATCCTAATTCTAGATGCAAAACTCAGCTTTGACTATTACTTCTGGACAATACTTCTATAAGAAATTACTTCAGTTTTGACTGATTGGAATACTTCCTTGAATGCCCAGTTGGTGAGTTTGCCATAAAGAAGTTAAGGATGCATTTTCCACAGAACTTATTTTTTTTTTTTTAGACCACCTTGTGGTTTTAAACTCTGCTGTCTATAGTGTCCGTGTGAATGAAATAAACGTCTGCCCTCTTTTTCTTTGAAAAATGGTTGGAGACAACATACCAGAGCAGTCCTGTTTCAAAGAGATAACAGGGCTACTTAGAATAGCTAAGAAAACCCCCACCCCTGCTAGTAGCGTGTAACTTTTTCCACCCCTTTTCCAATATGCTCTTGCAATTTTTTCTTCAGGACTCTTTGATCATAAGTTTAAGAAATATAGGTACTGAAATTACTAGCAGTTTAGTAAACCTATTTTGTTTTCAGTTTTCAAATTCTAGAGATCGTGTGGACAGGTACACAGCATAAAACAAATATTAAGCTTCCTAAAGTGCAGCAGAAGTACTACAATTTAAATATGTTCCTTTGGAATATGTATTTCAAGAAAAATAAAACTCACCCCTTAAGGCTCTCTCCCTGCAAAGAATGGTTATAAAATTGAAGTATTTTTTTCAGGCTGAAGCTCCTAAATATTTGATTTTGTGGTTTATTTTTGTGAACTGAAAGTCTCAGAAATGGCATAAAAATACAAAGTTGTTCAGTAACTCTAGGGAGTATGAAAGCACAGTAGCACCTCCAGGAGCCTTAATACATGTCAAGAATTATACACTCTTTGTACCTTCTTAAGGTCTTTGAAAGGCCTTTAGGTTCTTCCCGTGAACTGCTCCTTGCTCCAGTGCTGTTTGTGTATAGAAGGGGTTACAGATAGGATAGGAAAGTCCAGTAAGTTAAACTTACATTTGCCTGAGACTTAGCTTTAATCTAATTATCTGTCCTCTTTAAAGAACAGCCCGGTAACCTTTTTGAAATGTGGTCTGAGATAGCTGTGGGAAAACAACTCCAAGCTGCTCAGTGGTTCCTTTCCTTCAACTCCCACTATGGTTTGTTTGGGCACTGAAGTGAATAGGGAGAATAAGGTGACAGGAAGGATGCCCAGGAATTCTTCATTCTTTATAAAAAAATGCTCAAGTTCCCTGCTAAAGCAGAATAGTGAGGCAGCTGCTGCTATGTTAGATGGCATACTTGTCAGAAATGTTTTAGTTTGTGGGGTTTTTTTCAGCTTATAATTGGTTTTAATGTATGGTATCACAGGTTTTATGAACTCTACACTAAAGTAGTTTCAAGTTGTGTAGATCAACATTATCCTTAAGGACAGCTTAGGCTACAAAGAGTTCCAGAAGTAAATGGTTGATAATCTAGCCTTCAAAATAACTAATGTGCTGAGAGCTTGAAAGTATTGTTAGTATAGCCTTAGAAAAAAAAAATAGCATTTATTATAGGTTTTACATGCTCTAAAATTGGTATTTGATGTTTGGCCCTGAATAGATTCATTGAATTGCTGGGATCTGCATTAATATTTCATCAAGTCTAAAATAAGTTGTATGTTGGTAGTTAAAATACTACTTGTTCTTTAACATTTTGTACAATCAAGAAAAAATTTGGTACCATAATTGTCCAATAACACTAACAGACCCATGCAGAAAATATTAAACAATTCATCAAGTCTTGTGAAAGTGTAGTTGGAAGATAGATACCTAACTGTGGTACATCAGAATCAGAGTTACTCTGACAAGAGCATCTGAAAAAAAGTCTTAGCTTGCATATTCAGAAGGCATATGGAATAGCTTTAATATTTTTTGCCTTTTTTTTGTATTACAAATTCAAGTGCTATTTTATAATATTATTCACATTATTTTGATATGGTGTCATCTCATCAAATGAAAAAAGGTGTTTTAAAAACATCAAGAATTCTAGCAGTCTAGTGAGCAACAAGGGCTGGTTAAAAGATTTTAATACAATGAGCACCTTGTGTATGCAGACTCAGCACAAAACTTTTTTTCTCTACCAAAATATACTTGTCAGGTTCTGTATCTAATTTTGCACTGTGATTCTAAATCATGAAATCTTTATATCTGCAGTTGTTAATTTTAAAAAATGTAAGGTAACCAATGCCCAAAAGAAACAAAGTAATCTTGTATATTGAATTTGTTAAATCTTTAAAAAAGAAACCCTATAAAAATCAGAAAACCAAGCCCCTTGTTTACTAGACATTATTTATTTTTATTCCTTCCTTCCTTGTGTTTCTTTATTTTAGTTGCTTTTGGATTTTGTAGAGTTCTCAAATCACATCTTTTATTTTGCCTTTCCACATCCAGGAAAACTAATCACCTTCCTGCAGGCCGCTAACGCTCTGTGCAGGAAACCAATTGACCCAATCTCAGCTGTGATCTGATTCACAGAAGTACAACAATATGTAATTTTCTTGCTTTGGATCATATAAAGCTTTCTTATGCAGTTTTAGACTATCATGACTATTCATTTTTTCCCCAAAATTGTGCTTTCCTAAACACAGTAAGAACTTCTAAGAGCTGAAACAATGGTTTCTGTATAATTCACGAGTGTTATGTATATTTGAAAGGCATCTAGCAACTTTTTTTTAGCACACATTTTCCCCTTTGTTGAAAACTTCATAAAACATCTTGGCTTCTACCAGAAAAACAATGCCTTTTATTTTTATTTTTGTTTTATAAAATGCCTCATGTTATGTTCAATAGAGTTGAATAGCACTGAGTTGCAGTCACTGGTTTCCACTAATCTGCTAGTTTGGATCACCAGCATTTTTAAACAAAGAATCAACAATGGAATGGTTTTTGAAATGAGCAGACTTTCTTTATTATCACTTCTATGCGGAAGAGTTAAATAGCATGCAAGTCAGGCACTGATTTCCAAATGAAATGTTTGACCTTGCAATCCTAACACTAAATTTTCAGCTCCACAACTGTGAAAATATTTGATACCAACTTTTTTATAATAAAACCATCTTTTATTGCAAAGGCTAGCAAAATTATGATTCACTACTGCTTCCATCTGCAGGGATGAGCTGTGCAGTATATTTCTATGGAGCAAATCCAAGAAGAATTTCTTGTTATTCTTAGAGACTGATTCTTTATCTGTCACTTGTAAAATGCTGGCTAATTGTTAGTTTAAAACAGCTCATATCAATTACTGTTGTCGCTTGCCAGCTTCAGTTTTCCATAATTTGTGATTTCTCCATTTCTTCTATTTGTTTGGGTGTGTAATGCTTGATTGGGTGTATCATTAATTTTTATTCAGAAGGATGTGGTAATGATTCAAGAATGAGTGGAGAAATGTATCTGAAAGAAATCAAAATAATAGAAATTGCTAGTAATTTGGATTCTTTGATATAGTTTCACATGTCTTAGAGACTTAGCTGTTTGAAAGTGAAGCTCAGCGTTTTTCATAATATCATCACTTTTCGTGTAACTCAAGTATTTAAAAAAAAAAAAGAGGAAATTACATCAAAGTTAGCTTACTGAGAATGTTCATTTTACTGTACTGGTCTTGGAGAGTATTCCGAAAAGATGTAAGGTCTTGTATTTTCCTCTGCCTGCCAGTTCTTGACATAATTCAATTTACTAGAGATATTTAAATGTATTTTGAACAATTTAATGAGTTTCTTAATGTGTTTTAGCAAGTATTAAACTGTTACATAAACAGGTAAACTAGGATATGTCAGAATACAGAGACAAGCCTTCTTTAAGAGAAAAGTAATAACTGTCATTTTGGCATAATCTGAAATCAATTTATAGTTGGGCGTATTGAAGGGGAAATGATCACAATGGCCCAACTGACAAACCCTGTGTTTAAAATTTCCATATCCAAGTCTTAGGTTTGGAGGAAAGGAGATTAGTTAACTGGCTCTTTGGTGGTGTCTGGACCTGCTACTACTCTGGCATCATGACATTTATAATGAGCTGAGCAGTCACTTTCAGACACAAGAAAGTGAAATTTGGCGAGTCATATTGAACGTGTTGAAGATTTTCCTTTTCCAAAAGAGATTTGTTTCAGACGGAGGGGTAAAAAATTAAAAAGTATTTATAAAAATTTGAGTGTTATGGAGGAACATAACTGGAAAACTAGGGAAATTTTAAGTTGCTTCTATCTTAAAGCTGTGTATATGTCCAAAAGTCTTTATATACACTGTAAATGAAGGTTTATGGAAGAAAAACTGTTTCCTGTTTGGCTTCAAAAAGAAGGCTTAAGATTTATAAATAATTTCTCATGCTTGCTTCAGGAGAGAGAAAAGTTAAAGACAGGACTTTAGTACACAAAAAGTGAATAAACAGGACTTGAAAGTATTTGGCTTTTGCTGCATCTGTATGGATCAAATGTCCAGTCTTCAAGTGATGGGAGAGGCATTTCCCTGGCTGTACCAGCTCTGGTACAGTTCTCTGCCTGCAGTTTGTCTGTTTTCTAATCATATGTCAAATATGGTGACATCATGCCCTGTCGTAGTCTTTTCTTGTAAAAGTTAACAGTGTTTTAAGTTGAATGCTTTCCCCAGTCAGGCAACAAAAATTGTATTTGGCAGGAGAGAAAGTTCCCTTTTTGAGACAGTTTGATCTCCTGCTCTTCACCCTCAGCCCTCTCATGCTTACCTAACTGTGCCCCCACCACCATTCTCCTCCAGTTTGTAGATTGCTTTTAGTCATACTTGATGGGTGTAAATCCCCAAAATATTAAACTAGCACAAGTTTGGAGAACATCAGTGCTAAGGAAGAAAGGCAACTCAACAGTTACCTATTCTCTTCTAGCCTGCCAGTTCACCAGTGAGCCAAGCTTTTCACTGACCGGATGGCATACCTAAAACCTTGGAACAAACCCTAGCTCCTGATACCTCATGCTGATTTGGTAATTAAGAGACACAGGGAAGACATCATAACATCATGTGGGGAATGGACATTTTGGAGGTGGAGGAATAAAGAGAACTCAAAAGGGGAAGCAGCAGAAGCAAGTGCTGATGTTATGGCTGTCTGTGGGAGATCAGCCCCAAAGTTCTGCTTTCCACAGGCAGCATAACTTGTTTTAACAAGGGCTGTTTGCAGATGGACTGTAATTTATTTCTGAGGATCAACATTACATCAGACATTTTTTTTCAGCATGCTGCTGCTCCTACTGCCGTTCGTTCTTTTAAATTATAAAAAGGTAGCCAGCTGCTGCTACAGAGTAGTTTTTTGGAAGAACATAGTGGTAAAAGTTAAAACGCTTTGCTTGCATTAATGAGCACTAGGTCATGTAGTTTCTTCTCCCTGAAACAAACTTTCCATGGTTTGCTAAGGAGATATTCAATCTGAGTTTATTGAATGTGATATTTTCTCTTTTTTTTTAAAAAAAATTTTTTGTTTGTTTGTTTTTGTTGTGTTTTTTTTTTTTATGGGAATAGTTGAAAACTGCTCATAGAAGAGATAATTAGCTTACAAAGTGGCTATTCTGTAAGTATAACATCTCTTGTTCCTCTTTGGAGAACCAAAGAGGAGAACAGGAGAGCAGCCTATAGACAAGAAGATTAATGTATTGTTCATACATGTAAAGTATGTAAGATGATTGACAACCTGGGTTATCTACTTTCTGAATTGCATGAGGAAAAGAAATGAAAGAATCTCAATTTACTGTCTTTGTGCTAATATTTTTCTATACTAAAATTAAACTGAATACCTTATTCCATCGGGAAAACTTAGATTGCTTTTAACTGTGACAGCTACTTGTGCAGAAGAGCGGTATGGGAAAGTTGATAAAGCAACTTTTTGCAATTCAAAAATTTAATAAAGCAACTTTCAAATTCAGTTGTTGGATACTTAATTATGACTTTGTTTCTTTGGTGGATGTGTTCTACACTGTAGCATCACAGAAACTATTAGGAAAGACTTCTTATATTGCACATAATAGTATAAACATAATATTCTCTCACTTTTCTGAGTGAATACTGCTAGGTGCTATGAGGTGATGTGATTTTAAAGACTTGACTGTTGCTAAAGTGAAATGCTCTTGTAAGAATGGACATATTTTTAACATTGTTCTCCTCCCTTGCCTCTGTTTTAAAAACAAACCAAAAACAAACAAACAGAAAAAAAAAAACAGAAAAAAAAAAGAACAACAAAACAAGCAAAAACCCCAAAATCTGATGAGACATTGCTTTGTTGAAAACTACTACAGTAGTAAATTGCCTCAAAGAGCAAATGTTGAGACTGAGAATAATTGGGACTGAATAGCATAAGTGATGTTACCAAGCATCCTTTAGTGAATTAAAGTAGTTAGAGGCAGGTTGGAATTGGAGGCTAAAGTAGCATCTGAACAGGCCTGAAATAGGAACTCTTGTACTCAATCCTGTTGATGAGGCTAAAAGTGTGATTCCCAACCTTCTCTGGACAGCTGCACTGATCAATGTGAAAGAAGTAAAGACATTCAGCTTTTCAATTTTTTATTTTACTGCAGCTACAGCATTGAAGAGTCTCCTAGTCAGTGTTTTGTCTAAAGGCATTGAGGGGGCTCAAAATAAAGGCAGACAAGAACTGGGCAACGTAAAACCTATAGGAGAAGAGAACAGAAGAGTTGGCAAGAGAGAATAAAATGTAGATGTTTTGGACAAGAAGATAATAAAAATATTTAAATGGCTAAATAGTATCTCACTATTTTTTTTTGTCAAATAGTGACAGTTAGAAAGGTATAGCAAATTACTTAGTAAAAGAGATGGCAAATCCAGAACTGTTTAGAGAATGTAGAAGTGTTAACTGGAGAGAACTTTTACCTGTCAGTAGGAAAATTTTGACTAGCACAATTTGCCTGTCTAGCCAGTCTCATGTAGGAAAAAGTCAATTTGACCTTCTTCCTTCCTGCCTGTCTTGACTCTGACAAGAGTGAAATTTACTCTTGACACAAGATTTAGTTTCCAGGAAAATATCCGTGGGATCTTTGCAAGAAATAGGATGGGTTTATGTACCCTGGTAAAATGTAGAATAGGCACACTGTCTGCTTTCTATTGCAGCATAGGGCACACCAATATAGCCCAGGCGGTGTTATAGTAATTTTTGGGGAGTTAGGAAAGACAGTTGATGTATTTGGATAAGATGTAATGTCTTTTGAACAAAAAGTTGCATGGTAGTCCAAACCATGGGCCATATATAAAAAGTTAGGTGTACATGTTCTTTGAATGCTTGGAATTTTCTTTTACATACACATACTGAAGATAGCACTAAACTATAGTCTTTCGCAAACTTTTTTTCCATATTCATTCTTGATGAGTAAGCAGAATGGCGTTGTTAGGATGTGGAACGTGAAATTGAATTTTCCATTCTGTATGTAATTTTCCTATGAAGATTGATAAGGCTTTTGCTGAAAGGATCATGTTTGAATCATCATACTTTTATTTAGAGTTTATTTAGAACTTACTTTCTGGAAGTGTGCAGTGGTTTTTGGTGCAAATCTAAGAGCAATGCTGACAAATCAGATTGAACATATTTGGTCTGTAGAACACTTCAGCTTGCAAAGCAGATACCTATTCTCAGCATTTGCTATTCGTTTGAAGCGGATGAAGCACTTGAGCTGCTTCTTATAAGTTGATTATTATTTTTCTATCAAAGTAATTTGAAGCTAAATGTTCATATATCATATCATAGAAATCCAGGTCAGGCATTTTGACAAATGGGTCATCTTCTGTTTTGGTGGGAGCCTCACAGGGAGGTAATTGCAAGCCCCAAATTTTCAGTTCCTGAGGAGGGTCTTAGAAATGCTGTTTCAGCTGGTACTGCTTCTTTAGTTTGATGAAGTGAATTTGAGTCTTTAAAAAACATAGTACATTTCCTAACCTATACAAAAAAGTTAGTTGATACTTTCCACCTGAGGAAATGTTAAGAAGTTGTTTGCTAAGCATATGACTTTGTTGAACAGTTGAGCTGAGAGCTGAATGAGCTGGAAGGCTTTGTTTTGGACTGTTACGAGGTGTGCAAAAGTGTTGAGAGTTCCCTGCTTGCATTTCTGGATGACAAGTTAAACATTTTGGGATAAGTGGTTTAAGACAGTGTAGTACTTCCAAAGATTTCTTTTCCATCTGTCTAAAGGAATAAAAATAATTCAGTGTTGATTGGACAAAAGTAGTACATTCATTTTTAACTGTGTTTTTAAGAGGTGCTTCTTTCATTTTGATGCTTGCTGAAGTGTTCTATAGTCTAGTATATTTGCTATCAAATAAAATGTTCAGATCTTGTTCTTTTGTAAGTCATAGTTCTCTATATCCTGACCTTCCTTTCAGTATAGGAAGTACCTAGCCTACTTGTTACACTATTTTATTTTTAGTAGTTTTGGTTTTAGGGGCTGATTAGAAACTGAAATGTTCTGCATGTTTTCGTGTTGCTGCCTAGCTTTTGATGTACAATAAGATTACCTTCTATATGGAAGGTTTCTGTTTCATCACTTTTTGTAATGTTCAAACAAGAACTATTCCTCAACCCTGAATCAGTCAGCTGTTTTAGGGGAAGCAAGAGTTCATACAACTGATGTCTTCCCAGTTACTGAAAATGCTACATGGTTGAATTCATATCTGAATAACTGATGGACATTTCCAGTAATGAAAGTTTCTCAGATCCTGAAGCATTCTGCCAGATATCAGATTAATAATCCTTTCCTCATGATGTTTTGATGTAATTCACAATGGTTTTGGGCCAGGTGCTAAAGAGGTTTTTAAATTAAGGTGAAAAACTGATACAGGAAAAACTGAAAAAAACCAAAGAATTAGAGAAAATAGAAGACACAATTACCGCATAACAGGCCTATTGAGATTTAGTGTAAGAATAGTGGTAACTCTCAAAATTTAAGAATTAGGTTGTTAGCTTCATGAGCATGCCAGTCTGCCACTGTTACTCAAGTAAACAGACTTTTCCTGGCCATTGTTTCCCTACCTTAGGCACATATTGTGAAATAGATTGCAAAATTTTGTTGATTGCAGTGTATTTCTGTGCTGAATTATCTCTAACCTGCACCTATATGAGATGTCAGAAAGGGGGTTGGGGATAGAGGACTAGGGGACATTATTACGTATTCCTTGAGCTGCAGTGCTGATTTTCAGTATTCTTGAGTATTTTTTTTTCCATTTATTTTAAGCATGATATATGTGTAAATTGCATACCTTGTTTCCTGCATACTGAGTTATCATCTGGGTTTGTGTTTGTAAAAAAGAAAGACACTGCAAACAGCTGACTGACTCAGCAATTAGTAAACCAAGTGAAACAGGATATTTCTAGGAAGAAACCTTAAGGTTTGCAGCATGATTTGGGAAACTGAATGCCAGATTGCTGCATTGCCAAAGGCTGCACTAAAACAGCAGTGCTTTTTTTAGAAAAGCTAATTCATTGGCTTATTGTCGCAGTTTCCTCGTCCTTGTTACTACAGTGTTAATAGCTCTCAGTATTCTGTTTCAGCTACCTGTTTCTGATTTTACAGAAAGGGACAAGAAAGAAATTAGGATCCGTATTACTAACTGCATCCATTGTTTTGGAAACTTGATAACGCAATGTTTCCTGTGTTCCTTTGCTGTAAATAAAACTTCCTGAACTAAGGACCATTATCTCACCTGAAGCCGAAGAAGTTTGCCTGCTTTATTCTACTTAGAAGAATGGAATATTTTTGGGGTTTTTTTTTTTTTGGTTTAAAGTGGTCTTCCTGCTCTTACAAGTGAGAAATGATAGTCATTTTTCAGCTCAGCCAAATTTCAGATACTGTTGCAAGCAGAGAGTTTTGCCTGGAGGCAGATACATGTACCCAAAACTAGCACTTCTGTGGGAGGGTTAGTATTTGTGTAAGAAGACATATGCTCAGTCAAGCAGTTTGTTGGTTTGGGTTAGTTTTCTCCTGTTGACACTGACAGACAGTCTTACTGAAATGCTTTAAACCTGGCAGAAGACCAAAAACCATTCCCTCACCACAAAATTTTGATTTTAAATAGAGCATTAATATTTTCAAAGGACTGAGTCCCCAGGCCAGACTTTTTTCCTAAGGGAGGTTCTATGTATTACTTCTGTGCCCTAGGCTAACTTCTTTCTGAAAGTTTGCTTTTATGTACTGTAAACTTACTGCTCCCTGAGTTAAAGTCCTAATAAGCAGTGTGTTATTTTGGACTTTGGAGTTATGATATGCTTGCTCACCTTTTTAACAGCTGTGTCTAATTCCATTGTTTACTGGGGGACTAATGTAGTGTGCAATAATATAGGACTTTGTAACAGCTTGTGGACAAGAATACAATTTTCTCATTTTCCTCTTTACAAGTGCTAATTATGTATTGCAAGAGACTATTTCCTTTTTTGATTTGTGGGGGGTTTTTATGTTTTCATTTGGTTCCCAATTCAGTAAATATATAATCAGCCTTTTTTAGCTCTGTATACACCAACAAATGATTTGGTTTAGAACTCTAATATTTATGTTTCTTTTGCAATGAAGCTATGGAGCTGAGTGGACAGTAGTCTGTCTTATGCCAGAGTGCTGGAAGAAATGATTTTCCAGTGTATAAAGAGACATAATTGGATGAGTGGAGCAGAGGTTTTACCTAGGGGACTTTCTGCCACTTAGCACTTTGTTTATTCTCTTTGTGCAAAAATATTAATATAATTGAGGTCCTTTGTAAATGTTGAGAAGCAAATTTGGCATTTGCTTTTACAAATTTACCAGTTGATTTATTTCAAGTACTACCTTTTGTGAATGTCAGTTCTTAGGATCTTACTTAGATACCTCCCCCTCATGCTTCTCTCACTTTAAGTAATGTGCTATAGTGCCTGCTATAATACTCTGTGTGTATGTGTGAACTCAAAAAATCTAAGCCTCTGATTAGAAGTAGAACATTCTGTAGTTCTCTTTCCCTGCATATGGGAGAGTTGCTGTAACTTTATTATTCCACAGTGGCTTGTTACCACTTGCAAACTGAGTTCTTGGCCCATGGAAAGCAGAGGTTGTAGTCTTTTAAGCACCATTAAAGCAGCATATTTGAATGTTTGTAATTTTGCATCCCTGTGATCATCTGAGGTAATGGGAAATATTTGTAGGTATTTTGCTCTCTATAGTTCCATTAATAATTATCAGTGGAAATGGAACCTGGGTATGGCAATAATTCAATTTTTTCCCCGAATCTTTGTTCTCCCATGCCATCCACTTGTAAGCTTTCCTGCTTTCTGGGATTTTTGCATCAGATCAGAGAAAGGGATGTTACGGATTATTCATTTGAGTATTACGCCTGAGAATATAGCAGACAGCTTTCCTGAAGCCCTCTGCTTGCTATTGAAGAAAGCATTGATCACAGGGCATACCATTTTACATAATGTAAAATTTATGAGGGCAGCTGTCATTGATTTTAATGTAATTATGTATTTAACTATTTCGTATTTATAATTTAGTAGGATGTTTTTCCTCTGTGGGTCTGGAAACTTTTCTGATGAGTCAGAGAGGACTAGAAAAGGTGAAACAGAAAGCTCCATCTTTCTCAGCTGAAGGGATCCTCTGTTTGCCAGTGTTTTTTTTTCTAGCAAAGAACAGTATTCTGAAAATGGAAATTGAACCACGTTTATGAAAACTACATGAAGAAATCCACTTTGTGTACATAGCTATGCACATGCACACACCTATATAGTAGCTGTGGTCGATGCCAGTTGGCATGCAGGAGGGGCTGATGCTTCTGCCTAATTGCTGCTGCTCCTTGGTTTAAGACTGTTGCCAATAGTTTCATTTTTTGAGGAAGATGACTGCATGAGCTGTAAGAGATAATTATCTGATTTCTCCTGAGGTTCATGTGACTTCTGGTAAAGAGTTGTCAGTGAGGTCCAAAGTCACTGCTTTTACACAAGAAATGTGTTGTTTGTAATGTCAGGGATATTCATCTGCTGCAGGTCCCACCCCAGCTCAAATGAGCAGGGGGCAAGAGGACAAGACTGGAGCTGAAATTATTGCAGCATAGGGTATGAAGGTGGAAGTTTTGAGAGCAAAGTACAGCTCAGTCTCCGTTTTCATAGCCTATTACAATAGAAATATTACTGGAATACTAAACTACCCACTCTTTGTAAACAAACAATGCAAACAAAAAACTTTAGTTGACACTAAATCTTGTTTTTTTGACTTCTGGGTTCCTTCATAGTAAGTGTTTTGTCAACTGAAGGAGCTGAGAGGTGTCTAATGCGTTTTGCACTGTGGCTCACATCCTCCATACGCACCCTTGCTGGTTGCTTTGCATACTTGTGAAACAATGAGGGTAGTGTTTCCTGGTGGCTGAAGAGAAGGTGCAGAGGGTGTCTGCCAGCTCTCAGCAGTCAACACACAGCTCTTTGTTGATAGTCCCACTGAAGGCAGGCATGCCTGGATTGATGCTCCATGCTCCTACTTAAAGCTGATGTAAGTTAATGCTATCAAAATAAACTGGTTTTGCTGATTGCCTTATTAATGCTTTGAATCATGATAGTTAAGAAAGATTTCTATTGTTTTTACGAACCTGCGGTGCTGCTCATGATTTGCAAGTAATTTGTTTTTCTGTCTTTCTGGAGAGCAGTTGTGAGGTTATGAAAGATAGCGTTTTTCCTTTTTTTGAGTTGAGCAATTTTGTGTAGGTACTGTTTGAATTATTAAAAAAAGTCCAAAGAGATTTAGTAATGATGCTGAATATGACAGTAGACGTGTCACTGGTAAAGCAGTTGACTGTCTTGTATTTTTATTTTTTTCTTGTGCTTTCCAGCAGTGTAGTACTCTCAAGCAATGCAAAAATGAGCTTTGCAGCGGTCTTGATTTGGGAGTGGGGTTTGGGGTGCATTTTGCAGTTGATTTCTTAGAACCATATTAACTTTAAAATACCTCTATGGGTTCAATCACTCTTGGTCCCTTTCATGCACTTCTTGTATTGCTTTGAGTCAGTGACCCCAGATGAGTCCTCTGAGAAGAAGGTGCAGCTGTCTTGTTTGCATGGCTGTCCTTGCTGGAATTGTTGCTTGTTTGGTGAACAGCCTATTGGTGAAGGCCAAGAAAAGTAAAGGCATACACTTTAGCTGCCAGTCTGACCAAAGTAAGTGTTAGCTCAACAACTTTTTTCTAAGTTTTGGGAGATAGTATTATAGCAGTGTGTACTTTACACATCTTAAACACACACCTGTCTTTATGGTTTTGCAGATTGTTTTATAAATGATGCCTGTGAATCTTTTTTTCCTGATAAATTGCATGCAGGAAAAAAAGCCTCTGGATTGTCTCCATTAATAATTCAATTAATTTTCCCCCCTTGATGTCTTTCTGTATAAGATAAAACCATGGAGACTTATAGAACAAAACTGGCGGTTTTGTTGTATACTCTATTTTTAATATATTGTTGGTCACCTCAAGAACAACAGATAGAAGATGTGGTTTTCTCAGTGTTATAAATCTGTTTTCTCTAGAGTTTAACAGCAGCCTACTAAATTTTCTCCCCTTTTCATGTTTTGCTGTTCACTTTCTTGCGCTGGTGTTTCTGACCATGTGCAGGGTCATACCCCGGTATTGATCTGGTAGAAAAATAAGTTGATGCAATGGAGTTGGCTCCATACTTTATGGTAGCTGCTTGATTTTGTGTGTGTGTGTGTAGGAGTGTCAATGAATAAACAGAAGTTGATTGAACAAGCTAGGAAGATAATGCACGAATGAAAAATGCAGTCAATCCATATTATATTTAGGAAGAGGTGAAAGTGGTAAGTGGGCTGTGACAATTAGGAAAAGATGTTGTGCAGAGATAGCTCTGCATGATTGTTGCTGTTATTAAATGTCTCAGAAGAAAGTTCTTTGCGTAATAGGAATGGAAATATTGAGACTGTCTCATATTCAAGTCTATACTGAACAATTATATTTTGCACTTTACAAACATTGTGACTGTGAATCTGGTCAACATATGAGAGAGACTGGATAAAATTTGTTTGGGTTTAAATAAAAGCTCAAAATATTGGATTCTTCTGAAAAGTCAATTTTCATGAAAGCTTTTCTTTGTTTTTAGGTGTTGCCCTTGTTTTGGCTGAGATAGAATTAATTTTCTTTTTAGTAGCTGGTATAGAGCTGTGTTTTGGATTAAGTATGAGAATGGCGTTGATAACACGCTGATGTTGCAGTTGTTGCTAAGTAGTTCTTACTCCAAGTCAAGGACTTTTCAGTGCCTCATGAAAAGTTGTGAGGGAGCATTGCCAGGACAGCTGACCTGAACTTGCTGAAGGGACGTTGCATATCATAGAATGCCATGCCTCGTATATAAACCAGGGATGGGGAATTGGCCTGGAGTACAAATACAGGCTGGGTGGAGTATGGTTTTGTTGATTGATGAGAAGCTCAACACGAGCTGCAATGTGCACTTGCAGCCCAGAAACGCAACTGTGTCCTGGGTTGCAGCAAAAGTAAGAGCATGTCAAGGGAGGTGATTCTGCCCCTCTGCCCTGCTCTTGTGAGACCCCACCTGGAGTGCTGTCAACAGCTCTGGAACCCCCAGCATAGGAAGCATGTGCACCTGCTGGAGTGAGTCCAGAGGAGGACCACGCAGATGATCAGAGAGCTGGAACACCTCTCCTATGGAAGACAGGCTGAGACAGTTGTGGTTGTTCAACCTGGAGGAGAAGGCTCCAGGGAGACCTTAGACCTTCCAGTACCTAAAGAGGGCCCGCAGTAGAACTGGAGAGGGACTTTTTTTACAAGGGGATATAGTGATAGGACAAGGGGTAGATATGAGATGTAAGAAAGAAATTCTTTACTGGGAGGGGTGAGGCTCTGGAACAGGTTGCCCAGAGAAGTTGTGGATGCCCCTCCCTGGAGGTGTGTGAGGCCAAGTTGAATAGGGCTTTGAGCAACCTGTTCAAGTTGAAGGTGTCCCTGCCCGTGACAGGGGAGTTGGGAGCAGATGACCTTTATGGTCTCTTCCAATCCAGACTGTTCTATGATTCTATGAAGATTAGAAATGCATCATCAAGCTAGTGTAATATCCTCTGCAACAGGAAGCTTGTGGACTGGAGGAAGCCACATGTGATACTGTTACAGATCAAGCTAAGGAAACGTGGCCCAGACAAAAAAAAGCTGTTCTAGTGTGTGTGTAAAATCATTAGGTTAACAGTAGCCAGCGGTTTTTTCAGTAGTTCCCTTCAGCAAGGAAAGCATATTACATGGGATTTTGTATAGTTGTTTCTGCTTACTTTTCTTGTTTATGAACTGGGTAATTAGCATATCATTATCAAATCTGAAGACAAGATGTATTTGGGAACAAATACAGTTACACAAAGCTGGGATAGTAATTCAGAAAAATCTTAAATGTTGGAGAGATGGCCTGAAAGAACAGGATGTGATTTACAAGAATAAGCGAAATGCTTTATATTTAGGTCAAAATAAAATAAATTATGGAGAATAACTGTTAAGTTGTTCTTGCCACTCCATTCCTCACCATGGATTTTTAAAATGAGAGTTGACAATGCAGCATTGTTCACAAAGAAGAGGTGTGTGTTATGTATTGGTATACCTAAATGGTGGTATAATCTGGAGGATGTGGAGTTGAACCTTTTGCTCTCTTCTGTATTGTGGAATTCAAGTACTTTATCAGTTTTGGCCATTGTACTTCAAGAAAGATGTAGGCACAGTTAATTTGCCTCAGGAGTGTAATAGTAATGACGGGCAATTTAGAAAAGATAGTATGTGTGGAAGGAATGATTGAATTGGCATTTTTGTAACCCAAAGAAAAGATCAAGGGAAATCACAGGCTTTTAAGTGTGTGGAAGCTCACTACAAATAAGCAAACATCTACCCTTGGAAGATGTGCCTTGCTTACTAATGGCAACGTGGACCATTCTCTGTGTGCCCTGCTCTCACTGTTTGCTTTTTGCTTTTGTGTTTTATGAGGGCTATTTCTGTTCGGTGTCGGGACAGCACTGAGCAAAGAGCCTGTCATCTTGGGATCCTTTGAAGGACTGTATGAATTAGCAAAATCACTATAACCAGATAGATGTATAGATAGATGCTTTAGTTAAAACTCTTAAGCAGAGAGAAGAAAATTTGCTCCTAGACTTGCCAGCCACTTAGCCAGTAACAGACTAGTTTCCCCATCTGTAAAAATGAATCATGTTCTCCACCTCTGTAAGGCACTTGAGTTTTACTGAAGAAAAGTGATACACAAAAAGCTAATTTAACATAAGCAATACTGGGGTTTTTTTGGTCTGTGTATTGCATGTTGCAGCAATGTGTAGAGCCTAGTCAGATGTATCATGGAAATCTCTGTTTAACCTTCTTGAAGGCAGCAGCTGATTTGCTTTGATACAGGAGGTTAGGTTTCTTCAGAATTATGCCATGATCTCTTACATTAACATGTTCAGAAAGGGAACACACATGATTTATTTTAGGTACCCTGCTGAGTGTATCATGAACCATACTTTTCAGGCCCTTTGAAACTTCCCTTTTTTTTTTTTTCAATTTGGTAAAAATTGGTATAATTTCTGAGAGATTCTTAGCCAATTCTTTTATAATTCAGACTGTAAACCATTTCTGCTTAGTATTCCTATTCTATCAGTATGCTTTATCAGTATTTTGGTAATCTGTTCTCAAATGGAGATCAAAATTAGAAGTTGAGAAATTTTCCTTTCCACTTTGGTATCCAAATAAATGGGGAAACTGGCAAGTATTATACTGACTTCACCTGCCTCAGTACTGGGGTAGTCATTTGTTTCCGAATAAGCAGTTGGCAAACACCTTTTCTATCACTGCCAATCTTAGCTTTCTTTACCTTTCCTCTACATTGTCATGTTGTCATACTGTCAGTATCTTCTTTTTTTTTTTCTCCCTTGTACATAATTTTTCATCTGGACAGGTACAACCAGCTAGCAGTTTAAAGAAGTAGAGCAATAAACTTGAATAACTAAGTAGGTTCATATATAATATGGCAAATACAAGATATAAACTCGTATAATATATGGCAAATATTAAGTAAGTGTTGACAAATTACAATTGCATTAAAAATTGAACAAATCTGCTCTGTTGTCTGACAAGATATAATCTTTACTTTTCAGCTGCTTAGCATTTCCTTCAGACATTGCTGAATTAACTGGGTAAAAGAAGGAATTCATTCAGTATTGCTAAAATTTTAACAGATAAGACTTGGAAAGGCTCAGGCATAATTTTTCAGGTGTCACTTTTTTTTTATGACATGAAAAAACATTACTTCTTAAGCATCAGGTCTATGTTAGTGTAATAACACTTTTTTTTACAAAAGCTGTCATTATAAATGCTAATGTTTAACTTGTGGGTGAGAGATGAAAGAATGTAAAAACCCCTACATCCATAAACTAGAATATGTATGGGAAAATGTAGTCCAAAAGAATGATCATCTGGGGAGCTGCTCATGTGAACATGTGCTGTTGAGGAGACTGTTTTCTAGCCTTATTGAGAACAATTCATAGTTTGTTGTGCTAAGTGTTCATGATGGGATAGAGGGCGACATATGTAGAACTCAGAAATAGATAACTGCTTATTTGGGAGGACAGGCAGTCCTCCCACTTAAATCATAGCATCTGAAAGGCTAAAAAATGTTGATGACTTGTTCCACCTCTCCACTCTGCCCTGCATATGTTGTTTTCCTCGCAAGCTCTTTTTAGAAACAATCTTTGACTCCTTCTCCCTTGCACAGGAATTTGGATTTTGAAATCTTTAGTGGGAAACATTCATCCCCTTCCACCTCAAGCTCTACCAGAATTGAGCTAGGAACTTACACAAATTTCTGTTTTTCTTCTAGGCCAGCCTTAAAACCCTGTGGATGGAAGATCTCTTCTGTTTCTACGTTCATGTCAGAATGGCCTAGGCCAGTCTGTTGCTCTACGGTTCCTACCACAGGTGCTCTACAGCAATGGATCAGGATTTTGCCACCAGTGCTAGTGGACCATCCAGATGGCTGTAAATCTGCAGAGGAGGTTAGTACAGAATGTGTTCCAGGTACTTTTAATGCTTTAGTCAGATCTGTCTGCTTTGTGTCTTAGAGCAAGGGGAGCACTTAATGACTGCATGTATGCTACTGCTTTGTCATTGGCTTGTATTTGCTTTGTGTGGCAGGGTTTTGGTAGCAAGTTAGTCACAGAGGTGACTTCTGTGAGAAGCTGCTAGAAACTTCCCCTGTGTCCTATGGAGCCAATGCCAGCCATCTCCAAGGGGACCTGCTGCTGGCCGAGGCTGAGCCCATCATTTACAGTGGTAGCATCTCTGGGGTACATGTTTCAGAAGAGGGGCAAGAAACCTTACAGCAGAAGAGAGGGGTGAGAATATGTGAGAAACAGCCCTGTAGACACCAAGGTCAGTAAAGCTGGGGGAAGGAGATGCTCCAGGCACCGGAGCAGAGATTTTCCTGCAGCCCATGGTGCAGCCCGTGGTGAGGCAGCCTGTCCCTCTGCAGCACATGGAGGCCCACAGTGGAGCAGATGTCCACCTGCAGCCCACAGAGGACCCTGTACTGGAGCAGGTGGATGCCCAAAGGAGGCTGTGACCTCACAGGAAGCCCACACTGGACCAGTTTAGTTGACTGCAGCTATTAAACAAGTGTCCATAAGAATCCCTTTAGATATTAGTGCACACCTAATTTAACTGTTGCTATGATTTTCTCTGGGTAGTGGAAAGTATGATATCCAAGTGGGTAAAGCACGCCATTTTTGGTTCTCCTAAATTTACCTTTACCCTTTCAGTATGGTATTTTGAAGAGTGATCTAGGCCAATGAGCTGTAATTCAGATCAACTTGCCATCCAGATGAACTAAGAAAGCCTGAGTTTTATTTTCTGTGTTTCTGCAGTAAACACAGTTCCCTTAAAGCATCCTTGTCAGACAAGAGATGATTTATTCAACTACCACTGTGTAGTCATTGGCTGCCCAGTGAGGTGTTTAACAACTGAATCCTTGTGAAGCCTTCTCTCTGTGTGCACCTCCCACTTTTTTTAAGCTTGATTGAAACAAAATGGAGAACCAAAGTTTCATGGGACAGACTGGCAAAGATGTGGTATGACAAGTCCTTTCCTTTGGCAAGAAAGATTAACCAGTGCAGTTGTATTTAGTGTTAAGATGGTGTTCTGCACTTAGTATCACTGGTATTGACATTTTGTACTTATTTTTTAACTTGATTTTTTTCTTTCCTGAAACTTGTTAGCAGTTTTCATATATTAGTTTTCACAGACTGAGGTCTGAAGAACTCTTTGAGTCCAACTCTGAAGTTCAGGTTCAAAAGTAAAATGGGAATAGTCTGTTGCATGTTTGAGTGAGTCCTTTTCCAGTCAAGTTCAAAGGTTAACATTACTCTGAAATTCAGTACTTAAAAAGTATTGCATGAACAAACATCAGTTTAAGGGAGAGGGAAAATTATATAAAAAATTAGTGCAGAATACTGGCTATTAATAGTAGAAGCTACTGAGAGTAAAAAGAAAAAAAATAAACAGAGCAAAATTTTTACTTCTGGATTTACTGCTTCTGTACAGCTCAAGCTGTAGCTTCACTGATATTTCTTTTGTGGTAGCCCAGTCACCTCTTCTGTGGTTGTTGACTCTAATGGTGAGTTTAATTAAGTAACAGATTTGAGTAGAAATAACTGCTGTTGTGGGGAATACCAGATTGGTCTGGTCTGCACTGAGAGACTGTTCTTAGTTATTTTTCAGTTGTGTCAGCTCTCTAATTAACTTTCTTCCTTGCTGTGTATTTTTGTTGGCAAAGCAGAAGGCTGGCATGCTGGAGTAGCAGCTACTTACATAGTAATAGTGTGTTGATGAATCTTTAAGCATGGTCTGATCATGTGGCATGGCTTCTCAGGCATGTCTACTCTCTCTTCCTGTCAAGATTCTAGTGTTTTCAGGCAAGTTGAAATTCTTTCAGAAAAGGTACTGAAAAGTAATTTTAAATGTCTCAGAGCACAGAATTTTAAAAGAGTCTAAAAATATCTGATCTCTGATCTGATTTAATTTGAACTTTGAAAGTGATTGTATTATACAAATCTGTGGTTTCCAGTTAATATATAGCTGAATTTGTGAGACAGTTCCATCATATTTCTTTTTTAATGTTTTCTGACAGATTAACCTTTTTTATGGTGACCTGTTTCTTGGCTTCTAGTCAGGAATTAATTTTGAATTGTAAAAAAGCTTAAGTTGCTACAAGCTTTTCACCTTCAAAAATCATATGTCAAATTAAATGCACTAGCTGTTTTTCAGAAAATGCCTCACAGTTTCTGAAAGAAAACTGGTGAAGTAATAGGCACCTAAGTATTTGAAGAAACTTAAGTAATTTAGCGAAGTCTGATACATACCTGCCATACCTAATGTTCTGCTGATTGTTTGCTCTATGGAACTATGCAGAAAATTGTTATCACCACTCTTTTAGGTAACTGAGGAAACAAGTGATCTCTTCCACAAAGTGACCTTTCTGCCTCAGGTTACATATCACACTCTTCAGTTTGCTCTGGACTGATGCACAGCACAAATAAGAAGTTCTAAATTTTATTTACTTTTTTACCTTACTGATGCATTTCCTATGTCTTGATATGGCTATTTTATTTAAAATCGTCAAACCTTTTTCATACTAGGATGAAAACTTACAAGTTAAGCCAGATGGAAAACCTTTTTTGGAATCACTAGCTGTAAGAGTATAGTCTTGAAATTTAACATGTGAGTGAATCTGCCATTTTTCTTCAGCAGTATTAAGAAATAAAATCCAGGAACATTTGAAAAGCATTTATTACAGAAGAATGAAAATGGCTTTGTTTAAATAATTTCCATCATCTAGGTGAAAACTAATGTTTTGCAGTTTTACTGATTTTTGTTTCTCTAGCATTTTGTTCCACAAATGAACTCAAAATATGGTATGAAGATTTTTGAAGCTGTTAGCAAAAGAGGATTGTTGTTTTCTCTAGAACTCATCTTTTCTGTACTGCTGCTTTTGAGAAAATGTGAATTTTAATGTTGATTTTTATGTTTTTCAATGAAGTTGAAAGTTGGGAAAAGTGCTCAGTGGTTCTGTTTAACCTTTGGAAAACCAAAAATGTGCATCCAATCCTGCACAAATGATGTGATAACAGTGATTTGATATGGCTACCCAAGAGCTTATTTAAATTTATATCCTCTTGTTTGCAGACCTTTTTCTTTGTTGTGTTTTCTCTCATTAATAATGGTATTTTTTTTATATTGGTGTGTCCAGAATGAAGGAGAGAGTTCATTATGAAAAACTATGAAACCAAGATGTTTTGTCACACTCTGTTAGTCATGCTCTTGGTCTCAATATTCAGACTTTTTTTTAAAGATTCAGCAAACCAAGTTTAACTAGTGATTTTTTTTAATTACTTGGAAGTACTACTCTAGTAAATGTGAAGTAGTTTAAAATATTTGCTGTAGTATTGGAGATGAGTCTAAGAGAATCCATCAATGTAGCCAGCATTTAGTTTTGGCAAATGAAGTCTTGGTTTCTAAATTACTTTTTTTTTATAAAGCTATCTAATATATTTGGTTCGGGGAGGGGGGAAGAGGACAAAGTGTTTACAATGAAATTAATAGACTTTCTTTCTTGTAATTTTTTTTTCTATATAGTCTCAGTATTCTGCAATTAAATGTGATTTAATTCTGCTGACTGGCCTTATATTGTCTTTTGACTTTGTTTGCCATGAAACTTCTGCCAATCTTTCATGACTACTTAGTGGGTCGTTTTGTTTTGCTTGTCTATCAATCTAGCTTTGTAACATATTCTTTTTTGTAGGGACTGCTGATGTAAGAGCAGTTTCATTTATTTGTATTAGGACTGGCATATGGCATGGGTGGATCAAAGTGAGTTCTCCCCCATTGACTTAATGGAATATGGAAGCTCTGCCAGCTGATAACTTATAGTAAGTTGGGCATATGTTCATGGTCAATTAAAATTTCTGTGATCTGGTCCATCCTTTATACTTGTTTACTTTTGCAGTTACAGAAAGATATTTCTTGGATAGGTGAATACTGTGTGCCCCAGACTTTTTGACTCATATGAACTACTTTATATTTCTTAGATAGGTGGGTCCTTAACTTGTGCTTCTTTCTCCTCTTTTTGTTCTATAGTCTTGAGTCCAGCAGCAACAGAAGATCACTTTTCCATCCTGTCTCTACTTTGCCTGATATCCTAATTTTTGTTTGTATGGTAGCAAGCCAGGGGATGTAGATGTAAGAGCAATGGGGAAGGAGAATGCATCTGCTTGCACAGAACTGAATTGGTCATAGCTGCTGCCTGTCTGAGAGTTTAGGATAGTTTGCTTACTTGAATAGCAAAGGGGAAAATGCAGTGAAAAGGAAAGGAAGAGCAGACCTCTGCAGGGAAATGTCCCAAAATGTGAAACTAGCCTTTGCAAGCCTTTGTTCAAAATGGACAGTACTGATACCTCTGTAAATTTTCTTATACTGTCAGGCATCACAGGTGCTTCAGCCTATAAGCATCTGTAGCTCACCTGAACTCTGAATTCTAGAGTTTAAGTTCTGTTCCTGTGGAAATACCAGTGCTGAAGACCAAGATGCCATAGGGACAAAAAAAATCTTCAGCACTCTAGTCTTGAAGAAGAGCCATTGCTAACTGGTCTGTTTGCAAACTATTCTAGCAATTCTCTCTTTCAGCTTCTTCTTTCTTTGTCCAGTCTCGCAAAATGAACCCAGGTTCTAAAAGATTTCCAGAACTCTACTTTTACTATTCTGCCTTTTTACCTTTTTATCTTCTTCTTGTTCACCTATTCAAAATAGAACCCAAAGTACGGATGTTGCCTACTTTAGAAACAGGCTTTACACAGACAAGTTTATGAGTCCTTGAAGAAAACCTCATGGTTGTTCTTTTTACGCCATCTGTGCATTTCCATGGATGAACAATCGAAACAAAGAACTTAAAAGTATGGTATTTCTCAAGCTTGTGTTGTCAGCAATCTCTGTGAAGACAGAGTTAAGAAAAACTACATCTAAAACAAGTGGGTCTAGGGGCGAAAGGGAAGGATGGATGTGAAGAATCTTATCCCTAGCGCAGTACTGTGCGTGTTAATTAAGTACGAAACAGTTGTTAGCAGCAGAAGTTACCTGCTGAGCAGACAGCTTTACGATGTGAGAACAGACTTACATGTGAATGTATGCTTAAAAGCTATATGGCCTTTCTGTGTAAATACTGCCTTTTGCTTTTTAGGTAGACTTTATATGTGCATATGGATAGAGGAGCACAAGTTTTTGTGAGAAACATTGCAAACATTTCTTGAATGTATCACAAAATGGGACAATAATAGCTTTTCTTTTTTTCTCCATATCTGGTCAGTCTTTTCTTTCTAGAGAAACAGGCCCGGTCTGATTTTTTTTTTTTTTGATGCTAGTTTTTTTTTAAAGGAGATCTGATGTTTTCTCTATATTTCAAAAAGTGTTTAGCCCTGCAAAACTGCTGAGTTACTTTTGTTAGAATTCTGGTGTTTCCCAAGACATGGTGAGATGTGGTATTTTTATTTTAAACTATCTGTAGTGTCACTAGTGTCACTTTTGAAGGATGGGAAGTAAAACTTGTTAACAAAACATTTGAATTCTTTACCATTCTTCATTTTACTTGAGGTTAAATAACCCACCATGTGTTAAATAATTGTTCTTATTTTTTCAAACTGCATTTCCTAATTCTTTCAGTCTTCACAATTAGTTACATGCATTTTCCTATCAGCAGGTTTCAACGCGGTATCTGCCTGTATTTGATTTATCAGCAAGTTCTTCAGTTACTCTAGGCAGAATTGAGTCAGCTTCTCTAGGATAGACACCCTATGGCTCCAGCATGTAACTTAAATTTTTCTTTACCTGTGGTTTTTTTCAAAGCTTTTATTCTAAAACACAGTATTTCGAGTATTTTCCATGTATATTGAAGGCAAAGTGTTCTTCAAAATTTGGTATTTCTTCAAGTTTCCCTTCTGTATTTTTTTAGTTTATAGTAGAAAGTGTTCAGGATTAGAGGTTTCTGCAGTTACATAAGGATGATTGAATCTGTTGACTGCAGTGTACCCAATATTTCCAGAAGTCTCCTCTGTAATATTTTTTTTTCTAATTAGCTGACTCTGCTTTTCTTTAATTCAAATTCTTGCCCATTAGTGATTCATCCTTAATGATGACTATTTGCCTGTGTAATTTTCTGCCATGTCTAGAAGTGTTTGAAGAATTAATGAACAATTTTCTTTCACTCTAGCTTCTGGCTTTGATACATACCTAAAAAGTAATCAGAAGCTTTTTGGAGGTTGGATATTTTAGACCATTTGAAACTTAGCTTGAAAGATTTAACAATTTCTCACAACATACAAGGAAAGTGCCAAGAATATCTTGTATAAAGACTTATTCACTTGATTGTTCAGAGTCTGCTTAAATCTTTGTTTATGAAAAATGTGTAACTATCTTAGCGATGCTGCATTCTTCTGACCTTTAAGTAGTCAGAAATTTCTCCCTGAAATTTTTAATTCTTTATTGCTGACACCTGCACTTCTAGTTTTTTTCTCTTCTATCTCCTACCTTAATAGCAGAACATAGAGTAAATTCAAAGCCCTTTTTTGCCTGTGTTCATCAGTGTTTTCAAGAAGAATTTGCTTATTTCCTCAAAAAGCTTGAAAAGTCAATGATACTTGACTATTGTCAAGTTGACATTCTGTGAGTGTTGACATGGTCAGACTGAAGAACGTATCATCTGCAGAAAATGCTATTATTTGACACATCTGTAAGAAAAGTGATATTC
The DNA here is from genome assembly GCA_013396755.1 of Sclerurus mexicanus. Taxonomy (NCBI): domain Eukaryota; kingdom Metazoa; phylum Chordata; class Aves; order Passeriformes; family Furnariidae; genus Sclerurus; species Sclerurus mexicanus. The sequence continues at coordinate 1,101,986 of VWZF01002269.1, read as the reverse complement.
AGTTCAGACTTAACTGTTAAATTCTGATTTTGCAGTTGGACATTTTAATGTAGGACTTTTAAAATATTTTGGAAGTCAATTTGATTTTTTTGGACCATACAGAAACATTATAAAGGAAGGTAGAAAATACGAGCATTGAGAATATGAAACAGCTTACTCTGGTTAGTCTAATAAGTCTAATCCACATAGTCTAATCTAGTGCATATGATTTCTTAAAGAAGATTGCTCACAATACTAAATTTATTTTTTTTCAGGAGGAATTTTAACTTTTAAAAGAAGTCCTGTCAGCTAGCCTGTTCTACTTGCAGCTCATCTGGCACCTGTCAAGTTATTTGAAATAGTCTTTGGAATGTATGACTTGATTATTAGAAGTTCTTGCCTGATTGCATGCTTTGGTTCTTAGTGAACGTACTCCTTGTAAGGCCAAGTGATACTGCTTTTGTCTAGAAGCCTTGCTGTGTTACATCATGTCACAAGCCTGAATATCTAAGACAAGGAGGTGTTTACAGCTTTTTCTTGCAGACAACAAACAGTAGACTAATAACCTAATCTCTGCTACTGTGACACTATTCCATTGCAATATAAACTTGGTGTAGTTCAGCTTTTTATTTCTTAGAAAACTATTTAGATCTGATAAGGAAGTTAAAATTACTTAGTTTTAAACTGTTTCTTCTGAGTAATGGTGGACTTGAAATGTCTGTAGATCACACGACAAAATTGGTTTTCTTGAGAAAGTGGAGGTCCTCACCTAGAACACCTGTGTTGATGTGACCTTGATTTTCCTCTAAAAGTCCTGTAGGGTTGGGGTTGAAAGACCAGCTAGCACAGCTCTTCAGGGATTTATTAAAGACTAGAGTCAGTTTATAGCTCTGGGATGCTGATCAGCAGGAGTGTTGCTGTGCTGAAAAAGTTAAGTGCTGGGTCACCATCTGTGAATCTTCCAAACAGAAAAAAAAAACCAAAGAAAATTCCATCTCAGCCTTCTCAGCTGCTGTGAAGGGTAGCAGAAGGCTCGAACAGGTCTTACTGATACATCTTCAGCCATTCATTATGACATGTCAAGGGTTTATGAGCTTGGTGTTTAAATCATCTCTTGCTGCTGTTAATAACAAAATCTTTTCACTCATGAATTGCTCATTGTCTTCATACTGCCTGTGATACTCACTGATGAAAATACCACCTGTATTCTCTAGATGGCTATTACTCTTAGTTAAGCACACTCGGTAGCCCTCCCTGAGTGTGCATGTGAAATAGCTATGGCTTTGAAGAGGAATATTTGCTCTCTGTCAACATCTGAGGTGTCAGTAGCCCAATTTAAGACTACAGCTGTTTCAGGAAAAGAAGTATCTGTCTATCAGCTTATAAACTCTGCTTTCCTAAAAGTATTGCCTGTTCTGCAGCTGTCAGGAGAGGCAATATCTGCCATTCAGTATAAGAAGGAAAAGAATTGAGTAGTGGGGGTTGGAACTTACCTGCCAGTAGTGTAATACCCAATAACTTAATGCTTATGCAAACACTTACTGCTCTTCCCTTCAGGGTGCTATATATCTCTGCATTCATTTTTTCATGTGTTACAGTTAGCTTGGACTAATAAGGTACTCCAAATATTTGAAGCAGTACTGTAAAAAGATGTATAGTTGTTTTTTGTTATAAGATTGGCAATATTAAGTAATGTATACTGATCATTACCTGGACATAATAGAAGTATATTTTAAATTTCAGAGCAGTTGAGAGAATGGAAATGCATGAAGGATCACTGAATGAGGTGTCTATTTTTAGATAATTTTCATTCAACCTGGAGAGCAGAGAAATGAAATTGTTGCCTCAGACATTTGAAAGCTACTTTAAAGTCATAGAATAGACATCTAGTGAATGTTAGCTGTTTATATGACAGCAGTATTCTTTGTACTTTTATTGTATTCTTAATTTCCAAATTCTAGCTACACTCTTGAGCCCTTGTAATATTTACAGAGAGATTCCAATAGGGAACAATTTGTCTCCCTCCAGGATCAATTTATTCTTTTTCTTGTATAAAAAAAATTGTTGTAAAAACGAATGTAAATCCAAACTGTGGATTGAATTGGTTTAAACTTTTATCGTTAGATCCAAATATTGTTCATCTGGTTCTTTAAAACCTAGCCCATTGAAGTTTCTTCCTGCAAGCAAGATAGGGCTTTCTTAAAGTCAGTCTAAAAACTATTGACTTTAAATATGGCTGGGGAAAAGATGTAATTTAAGTGATTTCAAAGGTTTTCATTTGAGAAGTTGTGCAAATTATCTTTTATTCATTCTCAAAAATGATCTATGGAGAGGTTTCAGCACACAAATTAATTTGAGAGACTATTAAGACTGATTTGTAAAATTATATACTGTTTTTGGAAGTTCAATGGTTATAGTTAAGATGTTTCTGAAAACTATAGGTACCAAAATACTGATGTATTTTCAATTAACTTCTTGCATTAACTGAAAGAACTTGATTTTAAAAGCCTTTTAACTGAGTTTAGAAATGTTAGTTCCTTTCTGTGTGTCTGTAGAAGTAATTAGAACTAATCATAAAAGTTCAGAGACAAAGTCTGTTTGAGCAAGAAGGTCCCTTCCAACCCAAAATATTCTATGATTCTCTAAATAGGGAGAATCAGAGGTTCAAGTACCCAGTGACTTAGTTCCATACAGTTATAAACAGTTGGACAAAATTGTGGATGGAGTGCATACCTGTTGTTCCATTTTTGGTATTGCTTTTTTGTGTGATAAGACAGATTTTAATCTCACAAGACCCTCTGCTTTTATATGTGTAATGATGCATTCTATTTATTTGTAGGAAAGCATGTATGAACCAGTAGCTTCTGCCTTTGTGTATTAAGTTCATCCTTATTTTTTAGCTGTAGTCAGATATGCCTATATTTGTGTTATTCTTCCTACATTCCAAGGCTTACAAGTTTTAGAAACGTAAGTGAACTTTTTTCAAATGTCAATTAAAGAATTGACTTACAAATTGAAAAATCACTTCCAGTGACTTTAAAGTGTAGCCTTCCTACACAGAGCAAGAAGAATAGAAATTTATTTTACTGACCTACATTTCTCAGATTTTTCTAAGAGTAGATTTTAATGAATTGTTTACATCCTGCATAGGATGATATTGATAGTATGATATTGATAGTATGATATTTTCTCTCATCACCTCTTCAGAACTTATTTGCTGAATTGTACGGAACAGGTGAATACTAAAACCTTTCAAAATCCATCAGATGAGCATAGCCCAATGTAAAGTATTTCTGAGCAGTAGAGTAGTGGCATCCTCGAACTCATAAATATTACTTTTGCCTGCTGAAATTTACATGGTGCAGTTGTATTTCTGTGAAGAAGATGCAGAATACACCCATTTTCTATAGGTGATGGGTTGACCTTGTGATTTGAGTGTTTGTTTTACATTTCCTTTTATAGCATTGAAAGGTAGTACTTTGTTTATCCTCAAACGATCTGTTAACTGATGATCTAATGGTAATGACCTCTCTCCAAAAAAGCACTAAAACCAATTTAACAGAGCATGGGCCAGTAAAACAGAAAAAAAATCCACATTAGCACAGTAGTTAAAGTAGTTCTGAAACCTGATTGTAGTGTTGACATCACTTCTGTTTTCAAATATGGATGTAATCAACTGGATTGGTCTTATTAATAGTTCAGAGATAGAGTTGTAGACAATGCTCATGACAATTTGCATTGGCTTCTTTTTTTTAGAAGTTTGCTCAAAACTTCATGCATATGCCTGACATGTTACCTTAGAGTATGCCAGTCTTTTCTCCCTCATTACTAAGTAGACTGAGAAGCTGAAAATTCAATTTCATGTGGGCCATCAATCTTTCCTTAGATGCTGTTCAGTTAATCATTTTCCATTTGGTTTAAATTGATATTAATAGCTTAGACATAGCAAATGTTGTGTCAGGATTTTGATGAGCCCTTACTTTGTGCCAGCTTCTGTTTATTCATATCTGAAAGTCTGGAAAACAAACTTTACATCAGCTTTGTCTGGTTACGTGACACATCCAGTGTAGAATTCTGATTTAGCTGTATAATGGCAATGAAGTCCTTTGTCAAGTCTGTTACAAAGTGGTATTGAAGACTGATTACTAGTATAAACAAAGATGAAGTTGATCCAAAGATAAAAATGACTGAATAGTTATGTGTCATACTGTAAAAGAGTAAGCTTTCTTTCCCATGCCAACTCTGGTTCTAAAAGAGGTGGTAAAGTGAAACAATGCTCTTTATATGAGCAGTAATTTTAAAGACGACCTTTTTCTATAGTGTCAAATATATCATAGATTTTGTCACTGGGCAAAAAAAATTCTCTTGACCTTCAGAAGTAACAAGACTTGAACGTACCTATTTTTCCTCTTTTTACTTTATTCTTGATAAATTACATCTTGTGTTTCTACCCTTTCCAAGGTGTTCATAATACTCCTTTTTCTTCCATGGTATAAGAGTTTTGTCATCTATTATCCAGTATTTTGAAGGGATGAAAAATACTTGGTTCTGCAAAAATTTTCAGTTTTATTACATTACTCAGTAGGTAAACACAGTTATTAAACCTATGCATTTGAGGATTATTTCTGTGCTTACTGGAGTTGTTTATAGATGGTGGTGACTTTCTTTTCCATAAGAGCACACTGCTGATTCATGTTAAAGCTCCTATCAGGCTCCAAAGGTTTCTTACTGCAGTCTATGTGTACTGCATGTGAAGTTTAACTCCTACAGACTCTCTGACTGGACTCTGACATAAAGCACCCAATAACAAAGGAGGTGAAAAAGGCACTGGATATCTTAGCCTTTTTTACACTGAGCACTNCCGCTATCCTTAAGGTGCCTTTCTTGTTGCTGCTCTTGTTTCTTTTTACTTGTACTCCAGGATTATCTGAGAACTTCCCCACATGCCCAGGAAATGTTTCTATATTCCTCCAAAGTAGCTGTGCTTCCACTTTCTGTGTGTTTTGCAGAAGTAGAGCAAGAGCCTCTCTGTGATGCTATGTGTCTCACTTTGTCGTGCAGTTCCTGGCCAGCAGCCCTCATTCCTCAAAGCACGTCCTTTGGTCTTAGAAGCCTGCGTTTGAGACCAGGCATGCACCCAGGTGTTGACAGGTTGTGTGTGTCCTTGCCAGTATTTTGCTATCCCACTGGAGCAACTGAGGAGAGCAGTATCTGAAGATGCATCTACCTATTGGTCGTCCTTGCTCACTTGGTCCCATAGACCCTTCCACTGAAGAAGCAACACCTCAGGCAAAGCATCCTTCCAATGGGTGAGGCACCACTTCAGCATTAGAGAGAGGAATCAAGCATATAGCCCAAGCCCTGGATGGTGGAGTCCTGTTTCCAGAGCTCTGAGTCAAGGCTCTGGTATGCTAAGAGCACTTGCTTCATCTGAGTTTCTGGGCCCCTCTGCTTCACTGCTGTGCTGCCTGAATTCTGTTGCTAAGCAGACAGGACAAGTGCTGTAATAAAATCAGTGGTAAAAATACAGTGCAATTCATGAGATGGTAAAGTGCCCAAGGGAATGAGAGCCTTCATCTAAAGGTACAGGGAAGGGCCTTATCAATGGTAAACAGTGTGTTGAACTTTTGAATCACTGCCTTTTCATCACTTCCCTGAACCCTCAAAGGATTCAAAAGGTTCACAAAGTGTCTCTTTGACATTTCACTGAACTGTCAAAGGAATTTTCTTGTGTTAGAGGCAGATATACCACCAGTCTATGCATTCTAAAACACTTTATATATTTAGTATTTTTATAGACAGAAAGTCAAGATTATGATTCTCCTGGTGTCTTGTTAATTTGAGAATCCCTAAGCACTATGCTCCTGTGTGTTTTGCACTTTTTTATAGCCTTATATCTCAAAAGTCTGAACTTCAAGAATTCTGAGATGTTAAGAATTGATACAGTTTTCTTTCAAAACTTATGTTTTATTGGCATTTGTGTTCTTTAAGTACAGGCAGGATAGTGGTATGACTTGGTTCTTTACCAAGTCATTTCTACAGTGTCCTGATTTGGAGTGAAATAAAACCCCAACACTATTGTATGGAGAGTTAAGTGCAGCCATATTATGTCAGAGAGATCTTGTCTGTGTACAGTATTTGCTTTTGCCAGTGGTTGATGGGCATATCTAAGGAAGAGAATAGGAGAATTTATAAGGATACTTCCTCACTGTAATCTCCTAGCATGCGTTGACTTGAGGTTCACAGTCAGGGACTGCCTGAAGTAGGGGTTGGGACTTGGTATTTAACAGCTGATGAATAGACTTGCAGCACTGGCAATGTATGGTGGCAGACAGTTCCCCTGCATGACTACACATTGTGGGGAATACATTCCTTTTTGGTTTTTAACCTCTTGCTGCTAAATTAGCTTGATTTCTGCCAGTACAAGAAGGAGGAGTAAAAGGCAACAGTTGATCTCGATTTACCATCTCTGTATAGCTTTTGATTTTATAGACCTGCCACTTGATTTAGGTTACATCTTTTCCAGCCAGGCAAAATGCTATTTTCATCTTATAATGAAGCTGTTCTTTGTTGTATTCATCCTTTGGCAGTTCTCACTTGTTTTTTCTAATCCTTCTATATCCTTTTTGAAATTACAATACTGGATGTTCACACAGCACTCAATATGAGAAAGCAGATACTGTTTAATGGCATAGTGTTGGTTTGATTTCTGTTCTCTTCTTAGTAATCTGTAACAAATTATTTTTCTTTCACTGATGCTGTTGGTTTTACAGAACTTTATGGTCAAGATGCAGAGTTCAGGTCCATTCTTGTGTCTATTAAAAAAGAAGGACCAAAAACCAAACAGACAAGCCCTAGGATTTTTTCTTAATATACCTCAATTAATGTTTTTTTAGATAATTTCATCATTTTATCATAATGTTTTATCATCGAGTTGTTAATTACAGATTCTTTTGCAGTTCTTAGTTTTATATAGCCATCCCCATACACCAAAACTATATGGATGCACCCTGGTATCCCAAACAAAATGCATTCTTGGCATTTGATGGGCTCTTATGCAGAAAGCAGAGGGATAAATGCCCTTCTAGCACTGTACAAGTGGACGCTCCTATGTTCCTTTGCCATTGAAATCTATGCAACTTCAGTGTATAGGGATACATGGCTGTGTCTGCTGCCAATAAGAAGAAATACGCTGTATTTAGAAGAGGGATGATGTTATATTTTCCCTTCAGAAGGCCGGGGAGAAGCAGGGGTCAAATTATGACAATGAAATACTAACAGAAGGGCAATTTTAAATGATACAGTATTTTTTGTGTGGTTTTTTTTGCATAATCACAGCTGATGTGGTTTAACTGCAGCTGGCAACCAAGCCTCGCACAGCCACTCGCTCACTGTCCCTCCACCCTGATGGGATGGGGGAAAGAATTGGAAGAATAAAAGTGAGAAAACTCATGAACTGAGATAAAGTGAAAGCTACTCAAACAAGAAAAGGATATGAAGGAATTCATCCTCTACTTCCCATGGACAGGCAGGTGTTTAGCTATCGCCAGGCAAGCAGAGCTCCATCACATTTAACAATGGCTAGGGAAGACAAATGCCATCACTCTAAACATTCCACACTTTTTTTTTTTTAACCAGGAAACATTTCAAGCGTGCTTTGAGTTGAAATATGTCTGCAATGACAAGAAACCTGTTAGTTAAAAAAAAAATAAAATTAAAAAACTCTGTATTTTAGTGTAAATGAACAGGCTCTAACCTGTTCTTGATTCTGCACTGCCAGTCATGGAAATAAGCAGTCTTTGTAACAAAATTTGCTTGTAACTTGAGTAGGGCAAAAGAGAATGTCAGAGGTTAGCATTCTAAAATTCTAATGTGTACATGTTGAAAAATGTATAAAGGTTTGCTCCATAATCAAGCATTAGGCTATTAAAGTCACTTTAAGTGTCAGAATTACTAGTTCATACCTTTAGCTTTAAATACCTAGTAAGTGATCATGGTGGCTTATGGGTACTTTGTTAAGCTTCCCTAGTGTTTAACTTTGCCAAAAGGGTTGTTTATTTTTGGTTTGCTGAAAGCAAAGCATTTGTCTTTGTGACAAATGTGTAATGTGCCATTAAACCCTATGTAAAACCCAGGCACTTGTAGACGAGCATTCCTAGTCAGATGGACCCAGAAAGCCAGTGTGTACTATGTGGGAGGAGCATGAGAAATATTAGCTGTGGGCTTCACACAGTACAGATTGATGCTTTACTTCCCAAGATGTTCCTGGTTTTCATTCTTTTAGGTTGTTCTGATCTCCAGAGGATCCAGAGTGTTCCTTCTAATTTCATTAGATGTGCCTGCCTTCTTCTCCAGTGATTCAGGAGAGGACTCTGTTTTGGTCACTCCCTTTATCGTTTCAGATGATGAATGTTAACATAATAAAGGACTGGAGTAATGCTGTTTTAATTGACCCTGTTCCTTTAATCTCACTGGAATGCATAGAGCATTCATTTTCTTGTATACAGCATTTGGTGATTAAATTGCTACCTTTATTTAAAATGGAGTTAAAATTTCTGCTTTTAGTATATGTCTTCAAGTAAATTTTGTAACTTTTTTTTCTTTTTTATCTTTTTCCAGATATAGAACGTGGTCTCTCAAACTGGATTAAAACAACCTGTTGATATTTTTATTTATACTTTTTTATTTTTTGTATTTGACTTAAAGTGCCATGAAAAAATTTGCATATTGCAAGGTGGTCCTTGCCACCTCTTTGGTTTGGGTCCTTCTGGATATGTTTCTATTGCTGTACTTCAGTGAATGCAACAAATGTGATGAGAAAAAAGAACGAGGCCTGCCTGCTGGAGATGGTAAGTTTTCGGCCTGAGTGTTTATTAAATTATGCTCATTTAAAATTGTACTCTTTTTAAACATTTGGGTTTATTTTTCCCCAACAATATAGAATTGCATCAGCATTTAGGTGTTGCAGAATGTTTTGTGTTTCTTTTAATGACCAGGGCACAACCACATTGCTTGAGATGTATGTTGCAGAATTAAATGCTTAAGATGTAGCATTTTAAGCGTTAATGTAAATGAAAAAAATAATGAAGCTATGCAACAAGAAGTTCAGGAATGCAAGCTATGTTAATAAAGCATATTTTAAATTTCTGCTAGTGAGGATGCAAAGGCACTATTTTCTCCACTAGACTCAGTAGTAAAACAAACTAAACCACCAACTAAGCTTACTTGTGTGCCTGTCCCTGCAAAAAAGACCTCAACCAACCAACCAAATCAAAAAATACTGCCAGCCCCCCAACTCCACCTAAGTGAAAATTGGAACAGGGACTATAGCAATAATATTGTAATGAAAATAAGTTTATGAAGATACATATAATGCGCTTGGATGTAGAAGTGACAAATATGAGCACATGCTTATGTGTTAGCTTTTTTTTTGTGACAGCTGTATTTATTGCATGCTGAAGGTCTTCAGATGAGATTTCAGTTCTGTTATTGCCATCTTAGTTTTTGGGTACCAGTTAGATGAGCTGAGTGTGGGGTTTTGTTGTTCTTTTTTTTTTTTTTGAAAGCACTGCTATTCCTG
>VWZF01002269.1:811719-1092413 GCA_013396755.1 Sclerurus mexicanus | reverse complement strand
TTTGAAAGCACTGCTATTCCTGTTGCCAACTTTAAGGAGGTCAACATAGCTGATCACATGGGAGAATGGATTGGTGCAGGGAGATTTCTCATGCCTGAAATGTCTCGGCATATGCATTTGGAACTGCAGGTGGCTGCCGCCTCCAGTTCATTTGTGAAACATCTAATTTTGTAGTGTGATGTCTCTCCCACCTGAAAGGCTGTGTCTGTGTTTCACTGCTGGTATAATAAACTTATGCAGTGATGCTAATTGTTAAGTCTAATCAGCCAATTATCTTCAAGATTAATGCTTTCCATCACAAAAAACTTTTTCAACTGTCAACACCTTGACCTTCCTGGGGAATTTTCTGAAGTATTTTAAGAATAATGTTGCTCTGTTGCAGAATAACACTGGGGAGATATTTAGGAAATGTCAGATTTGGTTTAGTTGGGTTTTTTCCCCCATGATGAAAAGAGACTAATAGATGTCCACAGAGAACAACAATGTATAGGGATGTAGAATTTCTGTGCTCTGTATCTCTGAACCATTGTTTCCACAACTGCATGCAAACATTTTAGAGAGGTTCTAATTCACCTGAGTTTTGCAGAAGAAATTTAAATTTTCAGTTGTTTGCATTTCATCTTTTGGGTTTCTTTTTCAATAAACAGACAGTAAAATGAAGAGAAAATTAATGAGACTTATGTGGAAAGTATGTCTTTTATAGGAAGTCAGTCTCTTTTTTTGTTCTTTTAATTATTTTTTTCAGAAGTTGGAAAATTTTTTTGATGGTAAGATGATGACTGCTATATTGTCATGTAGCAATGGATCTGGATTTCCATAAAGTTTTTATGTGATGCTAAGTAGAGAAGTTATGCCAGGCTTCTTCAGTGCTATTGATTTATTTATTTGTTTCTGTTGGCAAACAGCAATTAAAGTCAATAACTATCAAACTTAGTTTGATATGTTGATGTTGAAATTTCAGGTGACTTCATGTGTGAAGTCACTGGGGGGAACTTTCAGGTGAGGGGAAAGTCTGCAGTTTTGACAGATTAGTATCATGACTTTCCCTATCCAATACTAGCTTTACTTAGTTGAGTACAATCTTCGTTCTGACCTTTCCCTAATCTGTGTGTTAAAAAATGCTTGATATCTTTTTAATATCTTATAGTAGGCTGGGAAATAAACAAATGAAAAACCACCCAAACCAAGCAAACAAGAACTTGCATATAGTTTTGTAGGTTTTCAGACAGCTGATTTGTAATTAGGTGTGTGCAGAAATATGTCTGCTAGAAATCATGGTTGTACTTGACCGTGTGACACTTCCTTTTAACCAAGTTGCATGCCTGATCATAGGTATTTTTACTTGTTCCAGTAGTTTACCAACTTGGAATCTGTAGTGGATTGATTCCTGCTCAGAATGCCTAGAATCTTCAGATAACATTAGGTTATTTTTTCTCTGAAGTTTTTATAAAAAAATCTGCTTTTTCACTTCACTTTCTCCTCTCCTATTAATTTCCATAATTGAATTAGTTTTCTTGATTCAGCATAAATTATGTAAGTGTTCTGAATTTAATAGCCTCTTGTCCATGTCACTCTGGTAATACAGCTTCACTTTGCAATTCATGGAAGAATTCCATAGCATTTAATGAACCTACTTGACATATAAGTAAGTTTTTCTGAAGAGTTTTTGTTTATTTTAGGTTGTGCTTGTTTAGTTGGAAAAATTAGTCTTTAGCTATTTCAGCAGGAGCAAAGGATTTTGGGGATAAATTTGGACAGTTTGAACTTTTATGAGGTTAGGAAGATGTTTTCGATAGGATATGAGTCCTTCTGTACCCCCAGTTTTAGGCTTCTTAAAGGTATGATTAAAAAAAGAACTATGGCACTTGATGTGGTTTCTAAATGAACTGTCAAACTCATCCTGTTTCCCTTTCTTTTTTCTTCAAGGCGCATTCCCCTTGTTTAATGCTTAGAAGCCTGGGTGGTGGGGAATCTTTCAGACCTGGGATTGGTATTGCAAGAGTCTTGTAATCTCAGCTCCTTGCTATTTGTGCTCTTTTCTTGGTGCAATGGCATTTAAAATACAACCAGCCATTATTGTCAGGTGCCAATCAAGGCCTCTTGTTCTGCATTTTGAGCTCTGGTAAAGATGGTATCTCTAAATCATGTCTTGGTTCTGAATAATCTCACCTTCAAGAAAAAATCCTAAGAAGAAAAGTGAGTTTAATTTTTGAAAATGTGAACCCTTCATCATAAATCAGTCTTGTTTTATTAAGACTGAGGTGTGTGTAAGAGACAGAACTTTTCTGAACTTTCATCTATCCAAACAGCTTTCTTGTAATTATGGTGATGTCTCCAAAAGGGGCTGGATTTTGCATTGGTCAGTTTACATTGTTGTGGCCCCTAAAGACATTTCACCAAGAAGAATCTACCCCTTTTTCCTGGCTTTAGATGGTCTTGGATTTTTAAGTATCTGGCTTTCATCAGGCATATTGCCTGGTAAAAAGAAATTTGTAGTCCATAGATATAAAGAGTTCCTTATTTTTTAACGAAGATCTAGAAGTGATCAAACCCTCTTTGAAACTAACGGTTTACTGATACAAATAAGAGATGTCTGGGAAAACATCACTAGATTTCCTATTGGATCAGGTTATGATTAAGTCATTAATTTAGTTCTGAAACTGGCAGCTGTAAATTGAATTTCTCTTTGTTAGAATTATATCATCAGTACATGTCTACAGTCCTTCAAAGGAATCAATTTTTTTCATATTTAACTGACAAAAGAGCACTGTGGTTTGAATTCTCAACCATGTGTATTAGTCATTTTGGGAGAACATTGTTGGTTTGTGTTTATGTGAAAACTACGTGCTTTTGTGGGAAAACAGAAAACCATAAAAAAAATGAAAGAAAAAATGGTTCTCAGAAACTTGGAAGAAGATGGTTAACTTTTCTTGGAAAGTCATCGCCCTGCCTGTGCACCAAGTTTGCCTGCCTTTGCATTTAGGGAGTTGCACAAAATACCTGGATCTAGTTTGTTGTTGCTGGATTTTTCTGCAGGGGAAAGGAGTACATTACTAAGGTAAAATATGTAATTAAGGGGTATGTATTATTGATAGAAATTTAAAAGTTCAACTGATTAATTTGTGGAATTTGTATACCAGGATCCAAGTTACTGATGTGCTAAACTCTCATCTAACAGAAAGATCTGCAAGTGTCAGAGATGAGTTTTCAGTTAATTTAGCTGTTCAATTTAATTGGTTTAGTGAAAGTTAAGGAACAACTGGAAGTGTAAATGAAACAGGAAATTATTTTTCTTCTAATTCATTTTTCAGAGTTCTGAAAATATATTCATATAAAGTATATGCATATAACTATATTCTAATAGTTTTTGTTGAATTGTTTTAGGTATGTGTAACACTTATTGTCTAATAATTTTCTGTCTAAGTGAACCTATATAGTCATTGCTCTACAGATAATAAAAGTGGTTATCATTGTCCACATAATACCAAGCTGACTATATAAAATTAAGCCCAATTAATGACCTTATTGTATACCATAATTTTATGTTAATTACACCCCAAAAGGCACAAATTCTGGTTTAAAAGGTTATGCAGTTGCAAATCGGCAAGTTTTGATGCAGGTTCAACCATACCTTCTTAAGAGGCAAAGATGCAAAGCAAGCTGCTTGCTCAGTTTAGCCCATGGCTAAAACAAGTGCCTAGGTCAGTCTGTTCAGAATCTGCTTGAATGTACTTGTTCTATCAATTTTCAATGTATGAGTGGCTGGCTGGCAACTTCTGGAACTTTGTAGCTCAACTGGCAGTCATGGGGAGTTTGGTAAAAAGAAAGCACCCTTGTGGCAGGAGGATTTTCTCTGCTAAATGTTACTGTGTGAATGCAACTGGTGCAATTGCTTTCGGGACTCGAAAATGAAAGTTGCTCAAGGAGCACATTGTGCTTGTTACTGAGTAATGCTAAATACAGACTAGCAAAAGTCTCATTTATTAGTAATATATATTTTAAGCCTAGGTATTTCAGCAAGGATGGAAGGCTTGAGCTTTTTCTTGAAAAAAAAAGTTATTTTTATTCCTTACTTGGCTATTTGCTCTTGGCATAAGCTTTCATTACACTGTGCTATCCTGGGATGCAAATTAAAGGTAACTTGAAGCTAGGCTTTTTTTCTGAGCAATTCAGTGCCTTTATTTTAAAATACTTCCTGTTCCTCCATTTTCATCTTAAATCACTATTTTTTTTAATTAAAATTTATGCTGCAATTTGTAAAGTAGTAATATATCTCAAATTCAGTATCTGAGTATTTCTTTTCAGGAGAAAAATGAACAGTAGTTGTAAAGAGAAGTGTAACTTCTTAAAAATTGTTTTCGGTTTTCACTTATTTTGTTGAAGTCCCCACATAATTCAAAGTCTGGATTCCTTTCCTGCTTCCTCTTCAGTTTGATCAGATATTTGATATTTAAGATTTTGTTGGTTTAAAAATCTATAGGGTTACTCTTTTGAGTACTAGCATGAAACTCCAAAATGTAATTTTGTTGACTAAAAATAATGTTAGTGAAAACAAGAGAAATTATTTCTAAACTGTAAAAGCCAATGTCATTCTGTCAAATAAAAACGTGAAAATATATGTGAAACTACACTGTAATCTTTACTGTTCTGGAACATCAGACATCTATGACAGAAGCATTAGGATATTTGGAGGATCCACAAGGATCATCAAACTCCAACTCCTGGCCCTGCACAGGACACCTCAAGAGTCACACCATGTGCCTGAGAGTGTCATCCAAATACTTCTTGAACTCTGTCAGACTTGGTGCTGTGACCACTGCCCTGGGGAGCCTGTTCCAGTGCCCAGCCACCCTCTGGGTGAAGAATCTTTTTCCAATATCCAACCTAAACCTCCCCTGACACAACTTCAGGCCATTCCCTTGGATTCTGTTGCTGGTCACCACAGAGGAGAGATCAGTGTCTCTTCCTCTGCTTCCCCTTGTAAGGAAGTTGTAGACTGTGATCAAGTCTTTTCTCATTTATATTCCACATTTTTCTTGCACACAGAGGCTTTCATGGAAAAGTTAAATTTTCCTGTACATGAACTTTAGTAAGGTCAGTTATGATGTAATGATGGATAGAAATAAGTAGGTTTTTTACATGATTTTTGGTGTTTAAGAATAGCATTTAACTACTATTAAACTCCCCAATGCAAAGATTTGGTTTTGCTTTCAAAACCAGGGGCGTTTAGGACTGGTTTAGATGGGAATGCGCCTGCACTGTAAAATAATGTATAAAAAAACAAAAACAACCCTAAAAGTAGTTAGTAATGTTTTGTTTATTCTTAGTTCCAGAACCCATACAAAAACCACATGAAGGACCTGGAGAGATGGGGAAGCCTGTGGTCATTCCAAAGGAGGAGCAAGAAAAAATGAAAGAAATGTTTAAAATAAATCAATTTAATTTAATGGCAAGTGAAATGATTGCACTCAACAGATCTTTACCTGATGTCAGGTTAGAAGGGTAAGTACTTTATTTTGTGTTAGAAATATACTTTTATTTAAATGAGGAATGTGCAAAGAGTAATCCAAAACAATAATTCAGTTCTGTAAGATATAACTGTTCAAGCAAACAGAAGGACAATTTCCTGGGTATAAGATACTTATTTGTAAAATATGATTGAACACCAGCAACCACTTTTCTTCAGTGTTGTTTAACTTTGAATCTGATTACAAGTATGAAGCCTATTCAGAAAATTATTTTGGCTGAAGGAAAACAAAGTTAACTTAAGACTTGGCATTTCAGGAAAAAAATTGGTTATTTGAAAAATACATGCACTGCTTGTAATGAGGCAGACTAAAATTCTGCATTATATAAAATAAAAAAGATTGGATGATGAGAGAAATACTTTAAAATTTTCTTTCCTAATGAAATGTGCAAAGCCTCATTTAGATTGCATTATAATGTTTTCTAATATCCATCTGGTTTGGTTTTGATCTTGCCTCTGGAATATTGATCCTTTCAGAGCTATTTGAGTCATGAATAATTAAAAAGAAAATTGTAGCCTTGTTTTAAAGAAAACTGAGATTGCTTTACTCTCCTGGGACTATTCTGACAGGGTAGCTGATGACTCCCCCCACCCCCTGACCCCTCTTGTTTATGAAAGGGAGATTCAAGTTGAATAAAGCTCATGAAACAGAATTTTCTCAATTACCTGCATTCTTGTGCAAGAATCAGATGCTATAGAAACCACATTTCTTTAGAAGCTCTGCTTTGCTGCTCTATGCACAAGGCTTAGCTGCTAGATTAATTTGTTTTCTTCTCCTACCTCAGAAGATTAATATTAGGGGAATGAGATGAAACTCTTTCTCCTTTTCATTTTTGATGAGTGATAAAGAGCTGGTTTGTAAGTACCTTCATCTGTTGTGATGAAAGTATGTAGCATGTGAGTTCCTGGTAGTGCTGGTGTTCTTAATAATTGAGGTATGCTTTTCAAAATGTGACTTCACAATCTTGAATTACTGTAATCTTTCAATGAATTTTCAGATATGTTTTTAGTCAGATTTTTTGGTCACTACTTGCCTTTTTCTCAGTATAGTGGGGGACGGGTTTATCCTTTCCTCTCATGCTATTACTCTGGTCATTGTTGTAACTTGGCAATGGGATCTCTTGGCATTTGTGCAAATCCATATGTAATGTCTGCCCCCTTTATCACAGCTGTAGGGTAAGAAATTGCCTCACTGTACAGTGGTGACTTTCACTGGTAAAGACCTTGCAGTTAGGATTCTCAACTTGCTTTAATTGCCAGGAAAATCATCTGCTTCACTGGAGAACTTTGTCAAAGCTGGGATGCTAATATGGGATGATTTCTGCATGTGTTTCTGGAAGACCATAATGGAAGGAATTAAGTTTGGGGAAGTGATAGTTAAAATTTTTGGTTATTTGGATGGTAAACAGGAGTAAAAGTCTTCATTATGACCCTGAAGTATGGAAGAAACTAAATATCATCCTTTTTCAGAATTCCTATTGGAAAACTTTCATGCATTTATTCTACCATGTCCATTGTGCAAGTGCAAAGATTAGAAAATAAATTTGTGGATCTAAAAATTTGACTTAATTGTAAGCTTTGTGAGGTCTAGACTTTGAATTAGCCAAAAATGGAAACAAATTGTTATAAACTATTAAAAAAGTATTACCTAAGCATTACTCAAGCTTGCAGACAAATGAAATTACAATTCTGTAATGAAGTTTAGATATGGGAAACTTTTATCTTTCACACTTGGCTATGCTTTGCAATTATTGTGTTTCTCAGTAAAACATGGATTGTAAGTTTTGTGATGTTGCATTTGCTTCTCTTTTCCATTTGTCGAGATATAATACTGTCACTTATGTGTGAAAGTGGAATCTTAGAATAAAATTTTAAGTAAAGTCTCAGGGCAGAATTGGATTTTGTGTTTGTGTAAATTCCTGCCAAAATTTTAACATTTGCTTGCTGTATGAATTTTAGTAGATTTTGAGAGAAAAATGATGCCAAATAAATCTCCTTTCTTTGTCTTTTTCCAAGATGTACTTTATAAGGTCATGCTAATTAAGAAAGTGGGGAGTATGTTCACATTTCCCCAGCACATTTGAGAATATTGCTGTGTTTACAATACAAGAGTATCTTAATCTGTATGTGTGGTTTAGTATTGCTTCTACAAAACACTGTAACCATTTTCAGAATTGTGAAAAGTATAAATAACCTCTGGTGTTGCATGTATGTCTTATGAAACTATCTGATTAGTCAAAGTACTGAAAGGTCAGAAGCACTTTGTGCTGCATTAGTGGAGTTACTTCTGTTATAACTTGTTCTATGTATGTCCCTGATTATATGTAAATAGTTTGTGGAGAAGGAGAATGGATAATTTTTAATCATTCCTTACCACATTTATGTGCCTGCAGCACAGCTGCCAGTAGCACTTTCAATCAAGGTTTTGAAAAAGCAGGATATGTTCAAAGGCACACTTAGCTGTTCAACCATGTAATTATTTTCTTCACAGGTTTTGTGGGTTGCTTCCTTTAATGTGGTGTGGTGGGAAGATGTGATTATTTCAAGTCCTCTAATTCTCCAGCATGTCAGTTTTTCTGAAGTACTGAAGCCTGTAAAAGTTTTGCCTTAATGGTTAATCACGGGAAAGCTGGTGGAATTAAGAGTGCCAGGACCAATTTGCCACATGTATTTATTGGGGATGGCATGATCTGTGAGCTGGAGAGCAACTTTTGAAGTAGTTTACATTATCCTTTTTTTAATTTCTAGTTCTGCCAGGCCCTTCTGTCATCCGTGTGAAGACAAATGTGTTCCTGTATGTGCTCAGTCCTAGAGTACGCATGGGTTAATCTCTACAGATGATCCACTCCAGGCATCCTATTTATGTTTTGGCCAGGAAATTTTGTTTCCTTACTAGAAGAACAAAAATATGATCTCTTTTAATAACTTCCAGGCACTTCTCCAGCTAAGGGAACTCCTTAGTACAGGACATCTGCAGACGTTGACACCTCTGTCCTGCTGAGCTCTGACCTAGTCATATTAACAGGTTTATATTTATTTTTATTATTTGGCACAAAATTACAGATGCACATAGATGCCTTTAAAATCATTGATGTGCCTGAATTTCTAGTCGCTTTGTATCTGTAACCAGGAACATTATTTTACTTATTCTTCTCATTATTCCATCTTAATGTGTTTTGCTGAACAGAAAAAGCTAAACCAGAAGTAATTTTTTTTTTGCCTGGATACTTCCCTGAATGTGGACTCTGGGGCATGTTAGTGTCACAAACTAATATAATGGACAGGATTACAACCTCTGGAGGAAAGTCGTTGCTGGAGAATAAGCAGCTGGGCATACCAGATTGGTTTTAAGTTGTTAATGGAATAATTCTTATAAGCATGTCTTGTTCTAGTCCGTGAATCAGTCATCAAAGTGGGAGTTGACTCACAGTTGCCAGGAAAATATGCAGCTGTGGGCTTGACATGACAGCTTGGAGTAAAAGATGGATGGTTAGGAACACCAGAGTCTTGCCTTGATTTTGCTGAAGATGAGGGAGGCAATTAATAAAATAGGTGTCAATGACTGAAGTGCATGTTCAGCTGTGCCTCTGTGTCTTAGACTGGTATTCAGGCTGGAAAGAAGGATGGGTGAAAGCGTGAAATTTGCACATGTTGTATGCCTTGGTTTGGCTCTCAATACTGTTGAAGGTGGCTTTAGAAGCTGCTTTGCAAAATGAGAAATGAGTATAGTGTTCTAAGGCTGAGCTCTCCAGCCTGAATTCATTATAGAATAATTTGTGGAATATCTAAAATATTTCAGTAGACACTTGTGTTTCTGTTGTGAGAGTTTTAACCAAATTCTGAGGGGTTTACACTTGTAAAGAGCTTCTTAAAACACTGAGTCAGGCACAAGCAATCAAAACTGGGAACAATGGAGGCACAGCTGGGACAGAATGATGTTGTTTATGTAAGCTCTGGTCCCCACTGGAGCTTATGCTACAGTGCTAGGAGTGTGTCATATTTTGCAGGTTGAGATTTCTTGGAAGGGTGATGGGCTTCCCCAAGGAGACCTGCAGCAAGGAGGAGTATCCACTCTCCTTGCTGATACCTCAGCAATCCGTTCTCCAAGGCTGTAGGTTCTATACAGTTTAAAGATCTTCCTTGTCATTTTTCCTCAGTTGGTATAATTTTACCAGAACTAAGGGTATTGGACATCTTATTATACCTCAGTTAGTTCTGCATAAAGTTTGGGATCCTTTTCTCAAATTGTCTGTATTCAGGAAGGTAGGTGTGGTGGCGTTTTGAGTGGTATAAATCATGTTAGGATGTAATCAGAGTTTTCAGCCATATGGCCCTACATATTTGAGTGAACTGGGTCTAAATCCATACAAACTATGACTTCATCTACTTAATGAAAAAAAGAAAGGTGAAGATCTCTGAGACCTTCAAGTTTAACTAGTACATTAATGTTGTCATTTTGTTATTATTGAAGGTTTTTTTCTGAATCAGATGACCCTGCTCAGTTCCTGCTGCCAAGCTTGTTTTCACAACTGGGAGGAAGTAGACAATTTTCTGGGTTAAAAGCCATTCTTCTAAGTAACATGTATGTTGTGGAGTTGTGGGCTTCTTTCTTAGTCTAGTAGGATAGTAATTCTAATTCTGTCATCTCTTTGATTAGAAAGAACAGCATTTAGATTTAGGCACTGAATTAGATGATACAATATAATGCTTTTCAGTTACAGGACTGCAATCAGGTTTTCATATCTGTGCTTTAAAAATGTGATGTTGATTTTAAGTATGCAATATGCATTTGAGAATATACTGGAATTTTGATTTTGAAATTCTCAAAAATTTATTTGCTCTATACTTTAGGATACTATAGTTGAATCAAAATATAACACATTCATAAAATTAACACAATCTCTGAGTGAGGAAAATAGTTTGAGTAGACCTATTCATAGTAAAACTAGTAAAGGCACACAGGCAAAAATATGCTCTTGGAACTCAAATGTAACTTTCCATGGGTTTTTTTAAATGTAGGCACTCAAGGTATTTGCTTCTATATGAGGCTTATGGAGGTGTGCTCTCTTTGTTTTTAGTTATTTTAATGCAGGAGAATAGCTTTATAGCTTTGTGGGTTTTTGATACTACATATAGTCTGGTATAAATGTGGACTGCAGACAAAAGAAGTTTCTCACTTCTTCTGTTGATACTGATCTAATGATTGTGTGGCCTTGACATTCACTGACTGGATGGAGGATTGCACACCAAAAAGGGGAGAAATGTATATTTTGTTGATTCAACTAACTGAAGCAACACACACAGCAGCTGTATGACTACCAGATCTGGTGCAAAGAAGAGGATGGGACAAAAACTGCAGTGGTGAAACATGGGTTTATTGCTTTTGGCAGCAGCCCACAGTCGCACTAGATTAGGTGGAATATGGTATAAAAAAAGCTTTCTTACGGAACCTGTGTATTAAAATCCCCATAAGTCTGTGGGGATTTAAATAGCTCCATAAATTGCAATATGCTTTGTAAACCTTTGGTATTCATGTAGCTCAGGTCATAGTGATGTAAAGGTAATAAAAAAAGAACAAAGTTGTCAACATAGGTGGTGGAAGACTTCAGGAGTTCATTCAACATTTTGATACATGCTACAAATCCAGGCTGTTAATTAACCTGGCATCTGTAAAGAAAATCTGCTGACCTGAACACCAGGAATGTAACTTTCAGCAATGTCATGGAAGTTTGAATGCACGTGAGGTATTAAAGACTTTGCTGCTCTTTCAAGCAGGAATGTTCTTCTTTTCATCTGGCTTTTGTGGTGCATATAGCTTGTTACCGGCCCCCTGTAGAATCAGTATTTGGAATTGTTCACATTGATTTAGTGAGTTAGCTGGATGAAATTATGCATACATCTTTTCCCTAGAGAAAGCTTAGAGGGGAAAAAAGAATGACTTTAAAAATCAGCTTGCTTCCTGTAAACTCGTGAGGATTTTTTTTTTTTAATATGACATACACCCACACACATATATATATATATATACACATGTATATATGCACAAACACTTGGCAATCTCATTCTTAGTTGCAATCATCTTAGTTATGCTCATCCATTTTGAATGAGCTGCCATATCCTGAACTTTATTCAAATTGATAGGTCAGGTATGAAAAATAATTGTCTAGAGATCTTAAGGTTCAATTTTGAGTCTGAGGGCAGAATTGGTTTTGCGTCTGTCTAGAGATGCTTTCCTGTGATCACCTTCAGGATAACGAAAATAGTCAATTGCAGCTATTATTATTTTTGTGAAGTACTGCTTGAATTCTGTAACCACAATGGTTTTAAGAACCATTTTGGATTTTGTTTTCAGGGTTTAAAGAAGATTTCTACTTGACTCATGAGATAATGCGACCTTTCTTATATCCAAATCTTTGAGATCAGAAGAAAGGAGTTTCATACTCTTGATGTCAGGTAAATTATGTAATGCTGTTGAGGGCAGATATTAAGCAGGCTGCATTGAAATGTTTAAATAAGAAATTTGCCTGCATTCAGGGCACCTATTCATAAAGATTAATTGGAGTTATGATATGAATTATAGAAATGAAGACCTCTTTCTAAACTGAACTGTTCTGATTTGATTGGAAGAAGCAGCTTCAGGGTAGTGTGAAGTTTTGTTGCAACCTTATCTGCAGTGCTTTCTCTTCATGTGGCTGCAAGTTAAAGCTGTGATTGTATGCAAAATCTGTGTAGTGAGACGTGGTTTGGCATGTTACGACAGCCAGTGATTTCATCTTTCTCACAAGTATTGCTTTTAATCTTTTTAGCTGTGTTGCTTCTGTGTGAAAATCAGATCATTATCCAACTCGATTGGCTTCAGTTTGGGAGCTTGAAGCATTCTTAAAATTCATGTAGGAAACAGATTTATTAACACCCTTGTTTAAATGATATTATCAGTCTGCTGCTTATATCCAAGAGAGACTAAGTCAATGTTTACCACAAACACACCACTTGACTTGAGTCCTGGTGATTCTTGCTGTGGTGTTTTGACACTTTCTCTGCCACCCTGCTACAGGGCGTTCTCCTTTGATGGAAATGTAGGTCAATCTCAGCAGCTTCAGGTTGACTCTCAGAGACTTACTTCAAACCTGGTTTCACCCATGATTTAAGTAGAGAGGAGGTTTTTTGTTGGGCATAGCTATGCCTCAGCTCTGTTACATTAATTTTATTGCAGGCTATAACTTATGCCATGTGAACAGGTAAGCAATGGAATACCGACATTTTATGGCACTGCAGTGATATTCATCAGATATCAGTAATTAAACTTGAGGTTTCTATGAGAGAAGTTCGCATTTTCTGATTTTGTTTTCTATCAATCTGGAATTAACTTTGGTAACCTCAAAGTAGAATAAATGTGTATTTTCAAGTCAAAGGATACAGATGCTTACTTTCCAGAGACTCTCAATATATTTTAATACTGAAGTGTATGCTGCTTGTACTGCATCAGTAATATTAAACAGATTTATTACAGGGGCTGTGCTGTGTAGTATTTCCTCAAAACTTCAGCTCTAACCTGATTTTCAGCAAGATTTGGATTACTCCTATGTGTCATTGTCAAATTTAGGATGTGAGATGCAGTTTATTTGTAACTGCAGCTTTTATTTATAACTGTTGTTTGTAGTATGTAAGATAAAAGATTGTACTAAATTTGTAAGATGACTAAAGATGCTTCCTTTCCTGCCCCAGTCTGTTGCTAGTACAGCTTTCAAAAATGCATTGGCACTGTGTTATCATACTGCCTGTATGAGCACCAATCTAAGCTCCACTGGGATTGCCCAGCTGAGCTGCTGAGATCACAGGACACACTTTTACTTGTGTTCCATCGCTGTCCTTTTTCAGAGTGCTCTGGGATAGAAAAAAAGGATTGCATATGTGTTTTACTGCTGTTAATGTTTTTGAGCCACTGTAAATTATTGCTTGTGACTTGTTCCTTTGAAAGGCTGCTGGAATCTGTGAATATAATTGGTATCAAGTAGAGCAAATCATGGCTCAGGTAGTGTCTGAGTCTATTAATTTTCATGATTAGGTAAGCATGAGTAGCCTTGTTTTGAAAAATCCATAGTAAAAAAGAAATGTTCTAATGTTAACTTGTTCTCTCATTTCTCCTCTGTGGAGAATAACATGTTGGCAGCAGGAGAAGGGGTAGAGATCTGCCCCATAGTATTTAGAAATTTAGCATTTATTTCTAAAGCAGAATATAATTATGACCTCGTCTTTCTAGAAAATGACCTAAATGTTTTGCCTCAGCAAATTAGGTTTTCCTCATTGTGTTTGCTGCATGAACATTATGGTAGTGTATAACTGATTTCCTACAAGACCTCTACCCTGTTTGTAGCTTTGTTTGGGGTGTGATTTTTTTTAGCCGATGAAACAAAAGTATTTGAAGAGCTATCAGAGTATTAAATCCTGATTTTTTACTTGCAGAAATGATTTAGCATGACTCTGAAGGATGTGCAAACAGATCATTGCTAACATTGTAAATATTTGTCTTTTAAGATTTGACAATATTAAATGTGTAGCACTCAATCTTGGGTTTTAGGAATAATTTCTAAGCAAATTGATTCATGAATACAATTTCATAATATTGATAAAATGCCTAGTGCTATTCTGTAATAAGATGGCTGCACAGTTGCTTTTTTTTTTTTTAAGGTAATATTTGGTTTGTTAAAAACCCAACAGTAAAAACAAAGAGGTGACATGAGAATAGTGAAAGGTGATGTCCCAAGTTCCTGGCATCTTTGTATCGTGTGTCAATGGCTAGAGTGGGTAAGCCTTATTGACCTCTGAGTTGGACACTGAGCAGAGCAGATAGGTATCAGAAGAATTTCACCTTCTGATGAATTCAGTTGAAGGATTTTATACAAGATTCTGGTAGAATTCTTCTGTCCCTCCAGTGGTGAAGTACATTTTTTTTTTCTCATTCCTTCACTAGTGTGAGAGAAGAGAGGCTTCCAATTCTGCCAGATGTAGAGGAGGATTGAGTCTGTAAGCAAAAGGACAAGCACAAAAGGAAAAGAAGAAAAGTTGTATTCTTTCTGTGCAAGATTGTACCGAAGCAGCAATTAAACTCTGAGATTTAATGTCTTAATTTTATTTGGGCAGAATTGCCTTATTTGTTGTCTCTTCTGCTTATTTTTGTAATGTCTCCTGTGGACTATTTGTACTCTGGACTGAAAGTAGGAAAGCAGTTTATTCAGCAGCTCTTCAGGTGCTTTTGAAGTAGCATCAGGTAGTTTTCAAGTGGCTATAGTTAATCCACTGAATAAAATTTTCTGAGATTTTTTTTTTCCTGAGCATCATCCTTTGAAGCATGCAGAGCCTCTGTGTAAGATTCAACTAAAACCTTCACAAAGGGTCACCGTAATGGAGAAGCAAAACAAAACTCATAGTTGCTTCTAGCCTTTCATTTTAAAAACTTTTGTAATGGATTTAAAACTTTGAAATCTGGCTGTGGGATGTGAGGGACAACATGTATTTGTTTTGCTCTCACTGTTCTTCTTTAGCAGTGTTATACAGTTATATGCTAAAATCTGTCAACCTTTCTTTGCTTCTAGTCTGCTAAACTTGATTTGAAGCTATGAAGGATTCGGACCTGTTACACTGCCCTGTGTTCTTGGGGAAATGTGGACATAGGACTAACTATGTAGTTATAATGAACTGGGCCAAACTATTCTCATAGGATCATAGAATGGTTTGGGTTGGAAGGGACCTTAAAGATCATCTAGTTTCACTCCACCTAGCCATGGGCAGGGACACCTTGACCTAGACTAGGTTGCTCAAAGCCTGATCCAGTCTGACCTTGACCACTTCCAGGGATTTCCAGAACTTCTCTGGGCAACCTGTTCCAGTGCCTCACCATCCTCACAGTAAATAATTTTCTCCTTATATCTAATCTAAATCTACTCTCTTTCAGTTTAAAGCCATTTTCCCTTGTTCTATCACTACAGGCCCTTTTACAAGTTGCTCTCCAGCTTTCTTATACCCCCTCGAGGTACGGTCTGTCCGTAGCCTTCTCTTCTCCAGGGTGAACAATCCCAGCTCTCTCTGACTGTCTTCACAGGAAAGGTGCTCCAGCCCTCTGATCATCTTAGTGGCCCTCCTCTGGACTCTCTCCAACAAAAGTATCTCCAACTTACGTTGAAGGCCCTAGAGCAGAATGCAGTACTCAATATTCTAAATATGTGATATAAAATTGCAAAAAAATGAAGTCCTGTGAAGAATGTATGTGAGCATTTTACAGAGGTCAGAGCAGAGTCATATCTTTGTAGTTCTGTGGCATCTTCATGAATCAACTTTAAAAAGTCTAGCATCTATACTTATTTTTTCTCAGATCTGGTTTTGATGGGGCATTAAAAATCTTTGACAATTTTAATTTTATTTCCTATGTAATTTTCCACTTTATTTCTGTTGTGGTTTGACCCCAGCTGGCAACAAAGCCCCATGCACTTGCCTGCTCCCTCCCCCCCCCCAGTGGGCTGGTGGAGGGAATTGGTAGGGTAAAAGTGAGCAAACTTGTGTGTTGAGATAGTTTAATCAAGAAAACAAAAGCTGTGCACACAAGCAAAGCAAAACAAGGAATTCATTCAGTGCTTCCCATGGGCAGACAGGTGTTCAGCTATCCCCAGAAAAGCATGACTCCATGTCATGATGATTTGGAAAGATAAATGCCATCACTCTGAATATTCCCCCCACTTTCCTTCTTCTCCCCCACCTTTATATACTGAGTATGATGGCACATGGTATAGAATGTCCCTTGGGCCTGTTGGGGTCACCTGTTCCATCTGTGTCCCCTTCCCAACTTCTTGTGTACCCTCAGCCTCCTCACTGGTGAGAAGCAAAAAATCTCTTGACTCTGTGTAAGCCCATCTCAACAGGGATGAAATTATCAATTACCCTGAATTATCAATGCTGTTTCCATCACAAATCCAAAACATGGCCCCCTATTAACTGACGTGGAGAAATTGACTCCACCCCAGCGAAAACCAGCACAATTTCTGAATTACAGGAAAGCAAGAAATTAAATATTAGGGAAGAATACAAGACTAATGTAGCTGAAAGCGGGGATTTCATTGCATGAGATAGACTTGCTGTGAAATTAAGAGCATTATTGTTTTGAGCATTATAATATGTACACCAAGAAATGTAGACTAATTAGGCTTTTTGTCTTGATCATATTTTAACAATCTGGCCTATTCTTTTTCTGTGTCTCTAAGTAATAGGACTGTAAGTCTCTGCTTGTGTTTAAATTGTCTGACATTTCTGGGGAGTTTCCACAATCTAAATAATATATGGAGTCACATTAGCTGAGACTTTGCATAGTGAATGCCATAGAATTAAGGAAAGGATGATGCATTCTACGTGAAGTAGATATTCTCATCTGCTGTTTGGAATCTTCATTAAATTACTGGAGATGGTATGCCTTCCTAATTTTATGCACCCAATTTTAAAACTGTTTGAGGCATGATCCAACAAAAGGAACATAATGTATTAGTAGCTCATTAAAATTCAAATTGTCCTTAATTCACAGCCTATGTGTCATACCCCTCATGGTTATGTTCTGCTTCTAATGTTGCATAACTGTTGGTTGAAGCCAATGCTTTATTTTAAATTCTATAGTACGCCCTTTCTGGGTGATTTGTTTTCAAATAAAAGACAAAAAGGATTCTTAACTTAAATGTTTGTTAATAAGAATAAAACATGAGATTTACATAGAAGGCTAATGTCTAATCACAGGCATCAAGTGCCTATTTTATTTGTGTTATGTTCTGCAGTCATCTATTCCTGGAGGGGAAGGAGTTATCAGCATTTTCAAAATTAAAAACAGGAGGTTTTATTTGTATGTACTCACACCAATTTGTACAAATATAGCTAAAATGTATATATAGAGAGGCAGGTAAAAGAGTATTAAAAGACAGATCTCATACTCTTAATTCTTTCGTTCATCCTGGCTGTATCAATGGATCTTTCTAGAATAATTTCATACCAAACATTTTATTAAGAATAGCATTCAAAAAGGTCAAGCCAGTTTTGTTATGAAGCACCCTTGTGTTATGCATGGCAGCCTTTTACATGGCGGTAAACAAGTGTTGTGGTTTAAACCCAACCAGCAACCAAATCTAGGGTCACTCATAAATTGTTACCCCAGAAAGGGTTGATCTTGGGGGTGAGAATAGGGCATCTTGTTATGGCAAGGAGGATGTTCACCTTCTACAGGCAGGGCAGTAGTAATGCCTTGCAGTGGGGAGCGCAAAAATTTCTATAAGCCTTCCTCTTGGTGCTAAAAAGTTCCTCTTCAAAGACAGATCTCAAATGTTTTAATACATTTATACTTAAGACAGTGTAATGGTGTATAAACATTTTAGTCCCTTCACTTGGCTGACATTTATACTAGTTCATTGATTTGAGCTCAGTAAAATAAAATCTTCTGTAAAACCATGATAAAAGGCAAGGCTGGAGATGAGAGATTTCATACTACAATAGTGGATCCTGTGGCTACCTCAGCATGATATTCCTGGTGAATGACACTGCTTTTCATAGAGAACTGCTAACAGGCTTCTCTTTACTTTTTTTACAAATATTCTTCCAAAAAGTAGAGGAGCAATTGGTGGGTTTGTATTACTATTGTAGCTGAAGATCTACAGTCAGACACACTTATTTTCTGGTCTAGGGAGCAAGTGCAGCAGAAGGAATAAAACATTTTTGTTTAAAATAGTGAATAGACTGAAAAAGAGGCAAACATGGGGATAAAATTATTTGGCTTATGGTTTAATTTTTCATCTGAAATTCATGGCTTTTTTTTTAAAAAGCCATTTTATTTTTCAAGGGATACCAAAGAAATAACTTTTTCAGATGGCTTGCTTTGCAAGTTTGTGTGTGTTTGTTTTTTTTTTTCACGTGAAATAAATTTGGATAACATAGGGATATACAGCAGATTTTCATAAAGATTTTATAATGTTCGTTTCAATGTGATGAAGAATTAAACTTGGCCAAAGTTGTATAATAAGTAAGTATATAGTAAGTATAATATTGAAGACATATAGTGCCTGATCCTACTGCTTCAGTTCTCAGAAATTAAAAATTATTCCACAGAAGCCCTTCCAGATATTTCTTTGTTTGTACCTGGACTTACTGATCTCTTCTGAGATATCTGTGCACACTGGGCTTTTGTCATCGCCTCAGAGCTAAAATACCAATGTGCTGTGAGAGCTGCTCTCTCTAAGAAGAGCTCTGGCTAACCAAGGTATCTAACAAATAAAATATTCATGTTGGGAGCCTAGTTCTGGACAATGTTCCTGGTGTCACTGGTTGGCATGGTATTGGATGCTGACACCACGATCCTGTATCAGCAGGCTGTTCTTTCAGTATTGTTTTTGTATGTTTAGGGTAGAGGATTTGCACTGTGTGCTTCTCAAGCCCTTGGACAGCTCTGCTGTTAGGATGATAGTCACAAATACTTGTTAATGCATTTTAGTAGCATTTAGATCAGGTTACATTACAGTGAACTGACTAAAAAATTTGGAATCTAATAGAAGTTTTTTTAGTGGAATGAAGCTCTACTGAAGATATTTCTTTTTCCACTTCAATGTTTTCCTTGTGTTTGAGATGTGCATATATCTCTTCAGCTTTGATTCTTAAAATATTTAGTATCATCAAATCTTATGTAAGTGTGTTTTTGAACATGACTTTGAATGTGCAGGAGGAACAGATCTGTGCAGAGAACAATTAAATTTGCGTGGTTATTTTTTAGAGAACAATTGGGTTTTTCCCAGAATTGTGATCAGTACTTTATGTACTCTGTATTGATTTTTGTAGAAGATACTGAAAATATCACTTGTTTAAAAAAAAAAAAAGGCATTGCAGAATGTCAAAATGTTCGCTGCATGTGGAGTTACTTGGAGTGTATCTTGTAGATTTATAAATGCCCTGTTATGAGAGCTAAACCTGTGGTCTTCCATGATAACTTTGAAATGTGAATATAATTCTCTTTTGATTTGATGAACCTTTAGAGCACTTCAACATGTATACAAAAAAGTGGAAAAACCCTGTTTTTTATATAATAGAAACACATTAAATTGTGAAATATACTTAACTCACTGGTACTGTAGGTAGTATGAATTTAGTTTTGACTTTTTCTAAACATAGCTGTATCCAAAATTCTTTACCTCTTTTAGTTTTGTTCATTATATACCTTTATTACATTTACTTTCTAGTTTAAATTTGTCATTTCTTATCTTGTCTCTCTCTCTCTCTCCATTCCCCTTCTGTCCCAGTTACAGTACTAGGGTTTCCCCCTTGCCCTCTGAGGGAATGCAGGCCTAAAGGAGGGGTTTGCATTAGTGTATTTGAACATACTACACTTCACAAAACAGGGGAGGTTGAAATAATCTGTTACCATACTCTGTTAGTAGTGTGGATGTCTCTTTGATCATTGGTTATTGAAATGAGGTTTTTCTTTCTGAGTGGTAGGTTGGAACACAGATGTATACATCAAAGTCATGATGGTTGATAGGTAAAGATATGAGTCTGTGCACCATTTTGTTCCTTTGCCATACTTTGCATGCAGTTGATACATCAGGAATGTTAACATTGATCCTCAGAGGTAAACCTCAAACTTGCAGATCTAACTGAAGGGTTGAGCTTTGCTAATACATGCTTTATTTTTGTTTATAGGTGTAAAACAAAGGTGTATGCAGACAACCTTCCCACGACAAGCGTTGTCATTGTTTTTCACAATGAAGCTTGGAGCACACTTCTACGAACTGTTCACAGTGTGATAAACCGGTCACCACGACATATGCTGGAAGAAATCGTCCTTGTCGACGATGCCAGTGAAAGAGGTAATGATGATGTTGATGCTTTAGCTTGCTGCTCTTTTAATTTCAAAAATTGAAGCTGACTTTATATGGGCTTAGCCTTCCTCAGCAAAACGCAGTAGCTGGGGCAGGGGAAGGCAAAGGGATTAACACCCATTTTGAAAAACAGAGGGACCATTCTGCACTAAGAGCCAGTGTAAGTTTATCTGTCTGTTTACTTTTCTGTTGACAGGGTGGAGTTTTTGTTTGCTAGCAGATTTATCTTATTAAAGCTTTCATCTTTTGCATTTAGTATTTTACTACATTTTTAAAGCTTGAGGGCATTTAATACTTGAATCACCTGGTGAACCTGGTGAAGTTGCAAAGGCAACTCTGTTCATTACACACATCCAGATTTGCCATCACAACCACCATTAGGCTTGGCATTCAGAGAAATTAATTTTGATTACTCAGTTCATGGGAAGTGAAAATTGAGTTTCTATGCTGTAAGAGGTTCCATTTCTTAATAACTAGTGCTCCAGATGGAAACTTCATGCTACAGAATAAAGTTTGCTATGTGTAACAGACAAAACTTGAGCTCAATTTTTTCTTAAAATGCAATATTATTTAGATTTACTTTTCATAGTATTTTTAAAATTACAGTGTATTAGAAATAACAACAATATCCCAGACAATACTAAAAATTTCATTTTGGTTGACAATTAACTTGTTCTTTGCTTAATCTTTCTTGGTGATGTGAGTTATAAAATATAACTTGGATTTATTTTTTTTCTTGTGTTTGTAAATGGAAGTGAGAGAGTATTACACGTTTTTTTCATCTAAAACAATTCTGTATTTTTATATTGAGTCACCCCTTTTTCTATGTTTCTATCTTGAAAGTTTTCTATTAGGATTAATGGCTAGTAAGCCACTGGAAAAAGGTCTTGACAGCCACCAGTTGTAGGCTGTTACCTGTATCAGAAGGAATACTCATCTTTTAGACAGGGACGTGTTTTACACATAGCATGCTGATGTCTCTGCCTGATGCTTCTGATTCCCCTGATGTAAAATTCATGTTTTGCTGCTTATGGTAGTTCCAACTTCAGAGTGTGATGTCTGACTGTTGTCCAGACAGGAAGATCTGCCCAAGATCTGCATGTATGAAGAGAGACACTGTATTTCAGATCATATGGTCTAAGTAGCACCATGGTACATGGGTTGCAGTGGCTAACAGGAGGCTTTAGGTCAGATAGTAACCATTACAATGATTAACAGGAGATTTTGTAGCTGAAGAGTATTAGAAGTGTATTTTTACACTTCATGTCTAACCTGGTGGAAGGTATAATGATTTACTTCTTCAACTGTGTGTATGACACCTAGCATGTTAACTGACCTGTTCCACACTGTGGAGGTCTAGAGTACAGCTACTTATGGAGTACCTGAGTAGATTAAAAAAAGATCATATCAGCTAACTCTGATCAGCCTCTGACCAGTATGTTTTCCTAAGGAAGCACAGCTCATGCACTCAGGTTGTGTTTGCACTTGTCTGTGTTCCTTTCCTCTCTCTTGCTTTTGCTTTTTCTTTTTTACATGATACTAATTTTAACTGCTTCACCCAATTCCAGTGCAATTTGGAAGAAAGGACAGAGGCCTTAAATGCAGTTTCTGGCAGCAGAAATATCCAGGCAAAGTGCAATGCTGCCACATAAATGTGTTCCAGATTAGATGAGAAGTGTGATCAACTTTTGTTTCTAGAAAGACACAACATCAAATTTTTGGTTTTTTTCACTTATAGGTAATTTGTAATTATGCCCCTCAATTTTGTTGCAGTTTTTCAATCTTTATATAGAAATTCCACATTTCATTTATCAACACAGTCTTTGGCACCAATTATTATTTTTGATAGGTCAGCTTTCAGTATGACCTAGAAATAGAGAGCAAGCCAATATTAGAATAATGTAGACATAGCATTACTTATGTTTTGCCTCTCCCATTTTTCTGTTTTAGAAAAAAATCAATTTAACATAGCACTAGACATGTCCTCACTATGAATCACAGAATTATAGTCCATTTAAAAAGTCACGTGGCTTTCTGTAGATAAATTTTCTGTTTCTGGGTTTGACTTAGGTAATAAAAATGGAGGAATTTAATTCCAGGCTGAAAGATAGAGCATTTCAGGCTTTTTTTGGTGATTCTTGAACCTGTTCTAATATTTCATTTTGAAGCCTGTGATCTTCATTTCAGATCACTTAGGCATCTTTTATTTGTCATTATTTTCAACAATTACTGAAAGGGGCTTTTTGTGTTTTGTTTTCCAAAGACTTGTTATGGTTCCATCAAGCATGCTTTTACATTAAACAAAACAGATGGGTATGATGCCTGAAAACTTGAAGGGTTTGCATATGCTACTTAAGCATTCTGTTTGTGTTGAATTAAAACAGTGTACTTTTCCAGAAAAATACAGTGTTCAGCCTGAGTAGTGTATATTGAATTCTAGCATCAGAGTCATTTTAATTGGAATAAAGTAAGCATTCAGTCTGCCTGAAAAGCATGCTTTGTACCTGCTAGTGTCATGCTCTTAGAAAAATTTGCATAATATCACACATTTATTTGCATTCAAAAGAAAAGCCATAGCTGTAAGATTGTTCTTTAGTTACTGATCAGGATTGCAACTTTAGTTTTTGAGTATTGATCTTTGGTAATTATTTAAAAAAAATTAACAGGAGAAGTCGGGGTTAGCCAGTACTTAAAACTGGGTCAGCACTGAGTAGCCAAGTGTGGAAGGCTGATTGCATTAGGCTGGACTACATCCACAGAAGTTAGTGATACAGATCAAAGCAATGTAACCAAAACTAAATTCCTGCCAATAACATCTTATAAAAATATTTGCTTTTCCTAAAAAGCAGTCTTGGCAAGCTTATATGTGATAAATCTGGGGTTTATTGCAGTTTAATTAAAAAAAAATATTCAAAACTGAATTTTTCTTTTGGATTCATATCAGTGTGACTTGGTAATAGAATTGGGAAGGTATTTTTCAACTAATGCACTTCCTTGACTTGAACTGAATATATTTGCTTTTTTGCCTTTCTTAGTGCTGTTACTGCCACAGAAGATACTCTTTAAACTCTCCATAGTCCTAGGTAAAATTATGCACCCTTTTGATAGAGAAAAAGGTTGAAAAGAATATCTACCACACAGAGTTACAGTTATACCTCTGAAAAGACATTAATTATTATTGTTCCTGATTAGAAGTATTATGTGTGTATGTGTGGGGTTTTTAATACTATCAAGCCTCACTCTGTTGAAAGTGTATGAAACAATGCTAAAAAATTACTCAGCTGTCATCCTGGGTCACTCATAAGCTGCTTATGTAATGCATAGAACTTCTCATTTCAGTGCTTATTATAGAATTTAGTATAAATATGACCAATAGGTTTTTATAGAAAATAATCTCTACAGCTTGATCCTGGTGTTTCTTGTAGGCCAAAATGTATTCCATGCATTAAAAGACCAGTCAAATGCTCACTGTTTTCTTTAGAGAAAAAAGAAGTCTTACCTTACAAGAAACTATTACTGTTTTTGAATGTGGGATTAATTCAAAAAGCTAGACTCCTGCTACTTGAAAAAAGGGAGCAGTTTGTGAGGGTCTTAGAGAGGGTGTTCTAGAGGGGATATAGCTGCTTAGATTTGGGCATTTAACCTTAACTGCTGGTAGCAGAGGAACCTCAGAAATCTTGATGCCTGAGTTTTATTATCATGCTTTTGTAGGGATGAGACATCAAGCTTTATCTTTCTGCTTATTTTGCTGAAATCATAGTAATATTTTAAGGGTACACTTACTGAAGGTCTGTCACATTGCTTCATTTCTGGGAATAGTCCCTTCTGAAGTTTTGAATAAGGTGGTAGTTTGTAAGAATGTTCTTATGGACATGGTTAAACATGGGAGAAGGACTATTCTTAGCCTTTTTCCCTCCGTAGTGGAAACATTGCACACGTCTGTGATTGTTTCTTAGAGAGAAAAAAAAGTTGAAAAGTATCAGATAAATTGAAATCTTAAATTCTAAACAGGAAAAATGAAGATAGGACTTAAGATTTTTATATCCAATATTGAGCCTGATTTTCTGTAATGTATATTTGGGGTTTATGTTAGTTCTTGGCTGGCTGCAATTGTATTATTGAAATCTTTCTCTCTTCCTCCTGTCAGAATTTCACCATTCTGTTAATGTAACTACATTCAAGAACCAATGTCATAGGTCATATTCCTTCATTCAGCTTTAAAGTGTTTAGAACTACTTTAAAAGCTTATCAGTACTACACCTGAAGTGTGCAGAGAAACATGTTGACTTGTGCAACTTACTCATCAGATGAGTAGCATAGAGAGAAATGCTGTACACTCTCTTTGTTTATATCATGGAAATCATGTACATTAAAACTATAAACATTACCATGATACTAGTTCTTTTAAATTAGTGACTTTGGAAAGCTACACTGTAAAGAGATGAGATTATATTTGCTGCAGACTCAGTCAGCTAAGTGATCTCTGTGCTCAACCCCAAAAGCCCTGCAAAATGTTCAGACGTGCACTTGATTTGTGCTAATAAACATTTATACATTTGAGTCTCTGTTAATAGGTAAAATAAGAATTAACTTGCTTTGAGTTTCTCTGGAGACAAATATTTAAGATGTATCAACCTCTTATGCACTTTTAGCACAGTTCAGCTTTCAAGATGTGTCAGAACTTATTTCTGTGGGTTTTAGTGACAGTCCAACAATGCACAGAAAAAAATGAGGAGGCAATTGGAACTCACTCATCTGGAGCAGTGGTAAGGAATGGTAATCACCCTCAGGTCAGCCCTGCCTCTTGAGATTTACAAAACAGCCACTGTTTTCATGCAGTGCTTTTTTTCCCCTCCTCCGGTGTCACACTTATTCTTGCATGAGGTACTTAAAAGTGCCTTATGGTAAATCCTACTACAGGCTTTGCATTGTTATAGTACAACTCCTGTATGCTTTGAGTGGATAATCTAGTATATTCTGTTGCTGTGAAATAAGACAATTTGTCTTTTATACAGATTTAAAATCTGCAAGTTATTGCAGAAGTCTGTTTCTGTGACTGTCAATTGCATTCTCCCTCAATTCTTTGTTCTTGCTTCGACATCACTCATCATAACCAAATAGGCCTCTGAAATGCAAGTAATTCTAAGTCTCTAGGCATATGGCAGTCAGTTATAACTCTTCTATTCTGAATAATTTGTTCCTCAGCTAAGTTGATATTTGTTGGTGTTACAGATTTTCATTTATGTAGAGCTGAATGTTTTTTTTTCTTTTTTTTTTTTAAGGTGTTATAGTGATAATTTAATAGAAAAAATGTTAGCCAGAAAACCCTAGAGAAACCACAACTGAAAATTTGTTTTGATCGTATTTTAAACTCCTAGTAAAGAAACTATCTGTAAGCTATACTACTGTAGGAGGGAATTCATTATGTTCAGCTAGTCAAACCATTTCTGTATTTTCTTGGTAGAGAAGTGCTATGTCCAAGAGTACTTAAGCATATGTTTTTGAAAGTAAGAATCACATCTCCATAGTAAAAACTTGCCTATCCCATCTGTTTTTTTGTGTTAGCATTCTACCTTCTCTTCATTGCTGTGTTTTCCATAATGAAAAAACAAAAAGGAGAAAAAACTTTCTGTGCTAACAAGTGAAACACATGGAGATGTGGAAGGGCCTATTGTGAACTGTAGAATAAGCAGGAGAGAAAACTAACTGAGAAAGTACAAAAACAGTGGAAAAGAAATGAGGAGATATCTCTTAATTCAAGTCTCTTCTTGAAAAAAAAACAACCCTGAACTACATAGCAGACAGTTTTCATGGTTTTGTTCATTTTTTGCAGACTTCTTGAAAAGACCTCTGGAGAGTTACGTGAAAAAATTAAAAGTACCTGTTCATGTGATTCGAATGGAACAGCGTTCTGGCTTGATTAGAGCAAGATTAAAGGGGGCTGCTGCTTCTAAAGGCCAGGTCATCACCTTCTTAGATGCTCATTGTGAGTGTACAGTAGGCTGGCTTGAACCTCTGCTGGCAAGGATCAAAGCTGACAGGTAATTATCCGTCTATTCATCCATGTTGGGATTTTTTGGTTATTAAGAAATCTTCCAAGTATCATAAAATAGCCTACAAGCAAATATATACCTTCTGAAGTGCTGAATAAAGTCTCATTGCTGTAAGGATAAAAGGCTAACACAGTTAAAACTTTTAAAAAAGTAAAACTCCGTTTCTGTGGAGTCTATATTGGGATGCATAGAATAATGTGTTAAATAGCAGGAGTCCTGAGCATCAGTGGAGTTGAGAAAGGGAATTTGAGGTCTTCAGTCTAGTCTGAAGCCTGGTCCATTCCGTCATGAATTTGGGAAGATATTCTTGAGGAAGGCATGGATCTCTTGTAACACCTGATCTCATGTAACACCAGTACTGTGAGCAGGAACTGTCAGGTTTACTGTTTTCAGGTTCTCGTTGCAATGTCTTTATTCCATAACAGTTTTGATTGTGGAAATCTGTGCTGTGTCTTGATCTTCTGGGATGTGTTTGCTACAATTAGAATAACTACTGGAATCATGGTGATCTACATTTACATCCATGACAATGTGATAGAAATTGTGTTGGAGGGTAAAGTGAGAGAATGGTCTGCTTTATAGAACATTCATTTATCTGAGCAGTAGCGGTGGTTGCACACCAGTCTGTCAGTAGGCAGCATATTAAATAGAATAGATAGTAAGTATGGTGTTACAAATCTCTGTTTAGTTCTTGTGGTTATAGATAAAAATCACTTTTAAAGTTTGATGTTACCAAATACAGCATTATATGATGAATAAGCTACAAGTAATGAGGAATCTTTGTTCAGCACTGTGCTAACTCAGAGTACTAAATTTTATTCATGATAAACTTTTTCTGAGACTAGAATACATATATTGTTACAATTTGTGCAAATGCCTCAAATTTAAGTCCTTTAAATTCAGTTGCAACCAACCCTAGATTCTTTTTACAGAACTTCCCATGAGAGGAAGCCTGCTTGACGATGGCTACTTAAGTGTCTTTAAGATTATTAGAATTTATTTCTGTGAATATATGTCTTAATAACCCAGGACAGTGGACGATGAGGCCACTTTCTGTCGACTTTGATACAGTACTTTGTTAACAGTGACTATCGTTTCTTAGTCCTGAGGGTGTATAAAAATACTTCCCCAGAGTTAATGTCCAAGTTTTAATTTCAAAACATGAAAGTTACTGTGACCACTCAAGTAGAAACAGGAACCTCTTGTTTTCTATCCAATCACTGTATAGCACTGAGAAAGCTGGGAATCAATAATTCTATCTGTAGAGGGATGAATATTTCTCACAAATATGATTTAAAAAAAAAGATCTGGCATTGCCAAAATTGTGTCAGAAAAACACATTTTACTTGATATGAATTAACTCTAATTAGAAGACAGAATTTGAGAATGTTTCATGGTAATAATTTATTGAGTACTGTTATTAAGATGTCATTATGAAAAATTAAGTTGTAGCTGTATGTTTTAAAAGCAACATTAAAAAAAACACCAAACTAAAAACAAACAACAAACCATCTCTTTTTGACACTTGAATTAATACGTTTTGGTTCTTCCCTTTTCCTAGGAGGACAGTAGTGTGTCCCATCATTGATGTAATCAGTGATGATACCTTCGAGTATATGGCAGGATCTGACATGACCTATGGTGGGTTCAACTGGAAGTTGAATTTTCGTTGGTACCCAGTTCCTCAGAGAGAGATGGATCGACGGAAAGGAGATCGAACCCTTCCTGTCAGGTGAGGAGAAATTATCCAATTGGTTAAAATTTTCACCTGATGTTTACTCATACCCTTTCTAGGTTAAACTTGTAAGTAAGTCCTTTAGGTTGTTAAGTACTTAGTGAAGCATTCTATCTTCTTTTTTGTCTGGTTGGAGGAACAGTATAAAAGTTTGTACATGGATTGGTTGTCACTAGCTTTTGGTAGCAATAAAGGAAGTGATAAACTTGTCACTTTGGAAATATTTTTAAGTTTTATGTTAATTACTGCAGAATTACTATCTTTTAGCTAGTTTTTGCAATGATGCACAGATTTTAAAAAAAACTTTTTTTAAAAAAATTGAAACATTTTTTCTAATAAAGTAAACAATATTTTGAAAAGATGTATTGATGGTTTTGGCATGTGTGTATATTTGTGTATATGCATTC
Organism: Sclerurus mexicanus; assembly: GCA_013396755.1. Taxonomy (NCBI): domain Eukaryota; kingdom Metazoa; phylum Chordata; class Aves; order Passeriformes; family Furnariidae; genus Sclerurus; species Sclerurus mexicanus. The sequence continues at coordinate 1,063,803 of VWZF01002269.1, read as the reverse complement.
ATATACGAACTTAGTGTCTTAGAATGGCCTGGATGGATGATGAATTTATACTTGGATGTCATGTAGGTTTATGGCAAAAGTAATGAGAAAGATAACTGGTATGTAATACATACCTTTTAACAATTGCAAATGTACATTTTCTAGTCTTATTGTTCTGAAAAGTGGGCACTATTTACTTCCCATAAAGTTGCAGATATAGCTTTTACTGGTTTGTTTTTCTTTAAATTAAGAAACTGAGAGGCCTTCTCAGGATATGGCTAATTCTTCCCCTCCCCCTGTTTGCTTTTTAGAGGGGGAAAAGACACATGAATTTTTAGTTAGATTGTGACCTTGCTTGTACATTATGTGTCTTTCAGAAAAAGCCCAAAACTTTTCAGGAAAATAACTAGTGATATAAAACTACTTATGCTAAAAGTGTAAATAATTGAACTACAAAGGTATGCCATCAACTTAACATATAATTTACTCTGTATTTGTTGCCTAAAAAAGTTGAAATTTGAGCAATGTTCCTAACTGATAAACTACTAGCACTGTTTTATTTTTTTCTACCAATAAGGAATTTAGAAGGAAAATCTGGATGTAACAATTGTCTTGTATGAAGCAATACTAGGAAAAGCAAGCAAGCCAATTCATGGCCTCCCATAACTTTTTCAAGAACAGTAAACGGAATTATGATTTTCCTGTGGGAAATTGGTTTCTTCCATGAGTTACCAGCACTGGAGGCAGAAGTCTTTTGCAGGAATGGCAGCAGCTTTTTTAGGGGCTGTTTCTCTATCCAGACCCCAGTTTGAAGTGAGAAAATAAGAACTGTCACTAACTGGTTCCCTTGCTGGAAAATTTTGAGTTAGCAAGTACATCAATGGTAACTGAGTTTGAATGGAAGTTTCATGGGAAGGAATATGTTAGGAACCTGGGAAATAAACAGGTATTTTTTAAGTGTAAATGTGAAATGTATTAAAGTATATGTTTTCACAGTGACTGATGCACTTTTTTTTTTCTCCCCACCAGGACACCTACAATGGCAGGAGGTCTTTTTTCAATAGACAGAGATTACTTTCAGGAAATTGGAACATATGATGCTGGAATGGATATTTGGGGTGGAGAAAACTTAGAAATTTCCTTCAGGGTAGGTGAAACTCTGCAGTGTTTTGTTACTCAGGATAGTGCATCTTGAGCTCTGTAAAATACAGATCTGCTGCCTGCATCAGTGTTCTCTTCTACTGCAGTTAGCACTTCCCTTCCTGTTAAGCTTCTCCAGTGCAGATATGCAAAGACTGTATCTGTCAGTGAAAAGTGCATGGTGAATAGTTGGTAGAGCTTTGTGATTAAAAGATTGGGATAGTCGTTCTGAAGAGTGTGGGGTGTGTGTGTTAAAAGGAATTCAGTTAGAAAAGCTAATGGGGGAGCATCAATTAGTGGTGATAGCAGCAGTGCATGGTTTAGTGTGCCAATTAAATGTGAGCACTTCTGTTACAAACCTGCTCTTCTTGCTCCTTACTAACTTAATGATTACATGTGTTTGTTTGGATGTGGACCATCCAGTGTTGTTCTCATTTTTGTTCCTACCATAGAGCACCATTTCCTTTCGTTTTACTTGTCAGCTCAGAGTATATAGATGGAAACTTCTGAAGTACTTCAGCTTTCTGCATCTGCCATTTTTCAAGGTCCAAAATAAAATGGAAAACATTTTCAGAAACTTTACTTTGGAAGCGTATGGGTTCTTTTTCATGGAGATTCTATTTTATAATGGAGTTTTTTTGGACACCTGTTAGTTCCTGTGATTCATGTGAGCCTTTTCCTTCCTTTGCGGTCAGCTCGCCCAGTTCTCTAGAGTAACCTCTTGCTGATGCGTCATGTTGTGAGGGCTGAAATACTTTCTTGTGCTGCCTTGCTCAGGCTTGTGAACGTCTTTGCTGTTGAGCAGGAAAAAACATGCAGTTGACTTCCATGAAGTATGTGTTTGTTCTAGACCTCAGCTAATGTTGTTTCCCCAAATTGAACAGGAAGTATGCGATTAATATTTTTAAACTTTTTTTTACAATTTGTAACTGTGCAATAATTATTCTATCACTTCCAGATCTGGCAGTGTGGTGGCACCTTGGAAATTGTAACTTGTTCACATGTTGGGCATGTGTTCAGAAAAGCAACACCATACACTTTTCCCGGAGGTACAGGGCAGATAATCAACAAAAATAACAGGCGGCTTGCAGAAGTCTGGATGGATGAATTCAAAAACTTTTTTTACATCATTTCCCCAGGTAAGTCTTTGTTTATGAGACATACTTATGAAGAATTAAAATGTTGTTACTACTGGGAAATAGCATGAGTTATTTATATAAAAACGTTACTGCTTTGAAGTTCTTAATACAGAATTCATATAAGAGGTAGAAAAAGGAAGGTCTTAATTGAAAAATAGTTTTGTTAGCCAGAGATGTGCCCTGAAGGGTTTGTTTGGTTGGTTGGTTTTGTTGCTGTTTGGGTTTTTTTTAAAATGTGCCCATGATTTATGAATGAGCTTCCTGTGCAATAGAATTAAAGCTCAGTGGAATGTCAAAGAGCTCACCTATAGTGCTGAAAACTAGCCATCCAGATACATACTATAATGTGCTGAAATTTGGCCTCTGGCTTTTGTGTTGTAGGCATTCCAGGTTGAATAGGTCAGAAGCGACTTAAGTGAAACCCCTTAGCAGAAGTGGCAAAAGTTATTATCTTCTGTCCTGGTAGAATTTGCACTTCACTATCAAGAGTATAGGGACAAGTTGCCAATATACTTGACTGTGGTGATATTTATTATTTTTCTTAAAGGGGATGTTAACAAAACAAGAGGATATAAAATATGAGAGTAAATTTCCTATGAACTGAAACTTTCTGAAAAAAAATCAGGAAAAGAAAGGAGGCCTGTGAAATGTTGAATTATTACAGGATATTTGCGTTGTTATATAAAAAGACAGAGAAGGAAGCTTTGGGTGGCAACAGGCAACCTTTCTAAATTCTTGAGACGTGAGAGACATTTGACTTTAAATACTAAGTGGTAGTTCTATATGCCACATCTGCTTTTCCAAAGAAATTTCTTTAAAGCTTTAAAAATGTCCTTATGACTTGCTTATTAAACCTGCATTAGTATTGAAATTTAAAAGCTTTAATACAGTGTAATAGGAGTCTGAATAGTGTCAAATTTTAGATTATGGGTTTTGACAATGCTTGTGAGAGCAACTGACTGTGCAGATTCATGGGGGGTTTTTGACTTAAAAGAATGCATTACTCAAATGAGACTGTGAAGGATTTTTAATTAAAAATACCAAAACCTTGCTACTATTCAAAGCTTTTTAGGTGAAATTAGAAGCTAACATCTTATTATTACTGCTGTTTTGTATTAGTGCAACATTATGAATGTGAACGTGACCTGTATAGATATGCAGGAAAGTTGTACGTAAATAGGTCAATTTTCATTAAGATTACTACATGTCATACTAGATTTTAAAATGTACAAAGTAGCTGAAACAACTAATTACAAATATAACCTAATTCTTTAAAAAAATGTAAATTACTGATAAGCCATTATAAGGCTCTGTTACTTTATATGTAATCTCTATAGTCCTTCCATTTTGTGTGGTAAGATTAAGCTACAAGAGGAATTATGCTGTATGAATTTTATAGAATTGGGTTTTTTTAATAGGACTTTCATAGCTTTGCAGTATTGTAGAATATACATGCAGTCTCCAAAGACAGTAAAAATTCTGAAATGGTCAAAGTAACTTAAGCCATTATCCATAACTGCACTGTATATTTTCTTTCCTTTCTAAAGATGCATGTCTGCATAGTTTGTATGCTAATAGCCTGAAGGATTGTTGGATAGGGAAGTCTTCTTGCCAAGCTCCTCTCAGAGCATCTGTACCTGCTGACTATCACATGATCTCATTTGTGTATCCATATTGACAGTGCACTGAAGTTTGATGCTAGAATTTCCAAGTGTTTCGAGAATGGGATCATATAGTATCTGAATAAGCTGGGTTATTCTGAAATTGGCTTGTTGCCTGGGGCTGTGAGGAAAGTGGTTATTACTGTGGGTCATTCTCTAGCTATGATGAATACCTACTGTTCTGAGAATGAACACACAAACTTGGCGCCACTCATGCCTTTTCTCCCCCAAATTCATGTAATTTGTGAGAGCCAGTAGATATTAACTAGCAAGGATTACTATTTTAGAACATTCACCTTATTCTTGTTATACTAGTATCTCCAATCTCAGCTGAGTGTTACAGACTCTGATTTTACCCATTTACAACAAGTAGCACGAGTACAAGTTTCAGTAAGGCTGTTGTGGCCATTATATGTTTAGGAAATCAGTGAATCTCTGCTACCTTAGCTCATTTAGCCACACTCTGCTTTTCCAGATGTCCTTCTGATATAAAAATTTAACTCTATAGTTCTTGCAGAATGATGGCCTAGTAACCCTTGGGCAGAGTACAATGTGCAGCCTGTGAAACTGCTTGCTGGTACGACGTGTACTTTCAATATTACTGTGACAATGTCACAAGTGCTTGCAAGGAGTGAAGTGAGAATTCTTAAGCTGATGCTGGTTTGCAAGCCTGGGTGCAGATGAGCAACAGAAACAGGCAAGCCTCTGAACACCCAGGTTTTTTCTCATTAGCTGATACGGAAGAGAAAATTGGATTTTGAATGAGATAATATACTGACAAGCATCATTGAGCCTAGCTAACAGACACTTGCTTCCTCCTTTGTATACTTTCTCTGCTGTTCCCCTAAGATAGTGAATCACAGAGGGATTCATCCAGGAAAACAAACCTAAGATTCTCAGGTAGCTTTCCTACTTTGTGTAATCTCTGTTGTCCGGGAAAAAAAGGCTTGGTGCTTGAATGATAGGAACTCAAGAGACTTTTTACTATTGATGTAATGTAGTTAAATGCAGAGCTGCCCTCTTGAAAAGTAAGCCTGTAATCCTTTTTTTGTTTCATAAGCATAACCTAGTAAAAATTGCTACTTGTCTGTTTTAAGCCTACATGCATTTTAGAAGCCATCTCTCTGCTTATGAGTGGCGAGGTACAGCTGGAGGTTGGGCAGGAAGGTGTTGCAGCAGGCTGCTGCTCAGCCGAAATCAAGCCTGTCTCATTGTACCAGCAGCTATTCTCCTCAGCAGTAACTGCTCTAGCTGCAGTCCTTTCTCCTAAGAGGATAGTTTTACTTGCAGTCATGTGTTACAGCAGGGCCCTGTTTCCCAGACTATTTCCACTTCAACTTTCAGAAAACAAATCCAGCATGTGCAGGTGAATAGTCTGAGTCCTGGCTCCAGCCATTCTGTTCTGTGGACTCTGCCACTTCTTTAATTCTAGTGCTGGTCTTTCACAACTTTCTCCAGGCTAAAATATTGGGACGAGATTGTCCAAAGTCAGGCTTCAGGAGACGGTGATGTCAGTCTCAGAGCTTGCTGTGAGGAGAGTGCCTTGCTTTTCGTGGCAGGTGTCTGGTTTGGCAGGTAGTAGGGCTTCACCTCCCCTCACTTGCTGATCGTTCATCTGCATCAGCTGCTTCTATGGCTTGCTGAACTGGCCAGGATTATTTATCCTGTGGGCTGCTCCCCACGGATTAAGTTAGTACCTGTGTCAGCACAGGAGGTACTGCAGGAATCCGAAGCTGAGCAAGGGAAAGCTTCCCCTTTCTGCACTTGCAGCTGCAAAGCATTAGGTTGGCTTAGCACATCTACCTCCCCCTTCCCTTCTCCTAACTAATTAATGATGAACTGACAGTTGTAGGATTTGTTGGTATCCTTAATCTAAAGGTGAAGCGTGAATATTTTCAGCCTCTATGGTTTCCCCACACTGCACGTGAGTCTGGGTTCCAGCTCCTACATGCACCCCCCTACTCCTTGTCCTGCGTGCATCCTTGTCATTCAGCAGCCTCTCACATCCCAGCTGGTGAGCTGAAAACATCCCCAAAAGCAGGCCCAGTGAGCTTGTCTAGCTTTTATGGAAATTAATTTTATTGTTGGTCAAAAATTTGCCCCAGAAGCTTCTGTTGTTCAGGGGCTAAGTGGGCAGGCAGAAGGCCTGAAAAGACAGCATTGTAGAATTACCTGAGCAAGAGTCATCTAGACAGACATGGATGTGTTTTCCTGAAAACTGGATCAGTGGGCCTCATATCTTATCACTGTGTGCACTAATCTCTAGTGAGGCAGGGTAAGTCAAGGTTCAGTATGTACAGATTGAAATGGATAACATTATTTATGGTTGATAGGGAAGACAGAGAAGGGGCTGAGTCTGCATATTGCAGTGTAGTTAAGCCCATGTTTAAAGTCCATACCGAGTGATTCCATGTGGTTTTGTATTCAGCTACTATTCCCTATCAGCATTAATTGGGAATGCAAAGAATGTAGCTATTCAAATTGGATTTAAGTTATTATTGCTTTTCAGTTTTCTTAATATTAAATAAAAACAATTTATGTGATTTTTATCAGAAGACTAGATTTAGATGAAACAGTTTTCATGCTGTGCTTTTGAAAATGATTGAGCAATTTATAATCGTCATGAAAACATCATGGGTTGGTTTGGGTTTTTTTGAAAGCAGTTTAGCATGAATACATTGCCACACATTGAACTTGGGCAAGCAAATCTTCAGCTGTTGAAATTTTAAGAATGGCAAAACTATTGCAGCACGGCTGATGGGAAGCTTAAATATAAGGTGCCAAAGAAGGAAACTGAAGTATTCTATTGATAGACATCATTACATGTATGTTTTCTTTCTACAAGGAAAAACCATTATAAATTAATAACCAGAGTGGTCTGGTACTGCATACCAATCTTCTTCAAGAATAGCAACAGTACAAGCAAGTGCATAATCTTATATTTGTACAAATGACCTGGTGATGGTGTGGTTGGATGGTTTGATGTGATTTTTTTTTCCATTCTTTATATTTTCTGTATGTCTTTAGGCATGTATGTGAAATAAAGTATGTGATTGTACCACAGCAAACAACAAGCTGTGCGACAATAGAGTCAGCAGGTTGGCCCAAGCTTTTAATGTAAATAGGGTTTGGGGCAAGAGGGGTGGGGAGAAAAGTATACTTTTATGGTCAGGTAAAGACAACAGTAGCAAGTATGGTTGCTGATTTGTGTGATGTGGATGCCCCATTCCTGGAAGTGTTCAGGGTCAGGTGGGATGGGGCTTTGAGCAGCCTAGTCTAGTGGAAGGTGTTCCTACCCAGAGCAGAGGGATTGGAACGAGATATCTTTAAGGTCCCTTCCAACACAAACCACTGTGTGATTCTATGATTTTTCCTTTGATGAATCAAAAATTTGAAAGAACAACATGTGGACATGGACTGTTTTCCTCATGATGCACATACCTTTAGAGTCTGGCATAGTTGTCTCCTAGGAGGAAGATTTGAGCTAATTCATGTTTTGTGGTTTGTTTTTTGTTTTGTGCTTTTAGACAAGCCTTTGAAAAAAAGTCCAAAACCACTAGAAGGTCTTATGGCACTGTTATATATATATATCAATTTTACTGGTCTGTAGAGGAAATCATGATTTAAAACTGTACTTAATTTTTGTTATGCTTTATACTTTGCTGCAGTTTTTCTTGGGTTTTTTTTTTTTTTCTTTTTCCCTCCAGAAGGAAATTCCCTGTAAGTAACTACCACTGCACTGGAGAGAAATATTCAAGCTCGTTTTGAGTACTATAGATAATGTACCAGAAATCTTGAAAACTGAGTAATTTGGCCTTATTAGAGAACACCCCTAAGGCAACTATACCTGTTCTGCTCTTCAGTCCATCTGCTAACCTGATGCTAACTGTAGTCTATATGACAGTGCATGGTTTGCTGCAGACTTGACTTCAGAGAGGATTTTTTAAAAATATTTCGGAATAAAAATGGTTTAACGGAATACATTATAGCAGAGAAAAAATTAGCTGGCACTTTCTATGTGGTGACATTTAAAACTACTTTAAGAAACAGAATACTTATATGCTATTGAGTCTCACTTTACATTTAATTGTTTATGGTTGCGACTTTCATTCTTATTGCCATTCAGTGATGTGACAAACAGTGTTGTCTTCTGGAGGTCAGTGTAGCAAACTGAGTAAGTTTTGATTGTCCTATGGTTGTGAGGATGGCATGATAAAATGTTTCATCCACCAGCTGCTTTTTCATCACTGAAAAATGAAGAATCCCATACTTAGCTGTGGTTGGAATCTTTCTGTTATTACTTACATCATTTATTGAGAGTGCTGCGTTTGATGTAGAGCAAGTATTTGCTTTCATGGAGACAGGGCAGCTCTCTGTGGTTGTTGGGGTTTGTTTTGTTTTGTTGGGGTTTTTTAAATTTGTCTTGTGTTTTTTTGTTTTGGGATTTCTTTTGCAACTTGAAAGCCCAGGCAGAAATTTTCTGAGATTCTACAAAAACAAGCTTTTCCTGGAAGCCTGGCTAACATTTTTTCATTCTGGACTATTGAAATTACTAATGTTTTTTATTGATATTTACAGACATTTAGCTCAAGTTATCCAATTATCTGTTTCAACTGAGTAGAAAGACACCATCTGCTGGCAAAGTTGATTTAATACACAGTAGGCCAGCTTAGAAATGTCTCAGACTCTGTTTCCAGGGAGTCAGCAGTTTGAGAGGTAGCTCAAAGTTCTCTGAGTGGAGGGATTTCTGAAAAATGTGTGCAGCTGGAGGTCTGTAGTGTGGTGGTCAGTTGAGCCATGTTTGTGCTCTGTTAATTTAAATTGCTAGGGCTTGTTTTTGTTCTTTTTTTTGGTTTGGGTTTTTGTTTGGTTTTGGTTTTTTGGCAGTGTATTGCATTTGACCTGTGAGATATGGATTGTGGTGTGGAAAATAGGAAAAGGACATGACGTTTGATAACTAGAAATTTGCCTACTCTTATTAATTATTATTATTGGAATATTAATTACAAAAGTTCTTAATTCTGGTGAAGCAAAAATATCTACTGTTCATGCACACCTTCCTCAACCCATCTGCAGATGACATTTGCAGAAATTAATTTTCAGAAGGAATTAAAGCAACCATTAGGAGTGGGGAGATACAGGAGGAAGGAGCACTTTGATAAATGAGGAGCAAAGGAGTAAAAAGGCAAGAAAAATACCACAAAAAAAAATTTACAGCAGCTGTAATGGTCATAATACTTCCTGCAAGTGTTGTGGTTCTATTGAACAAATACTGAATTATTAAAGGTTTAGTTCCCTGTATCAAGGGGCATTTAGATAGATGATGAAGGAAGGGTCCAGCATCTAAATTCTGGCTTACAGAAATAAATTAAAATAGGATTCTCTGTGCTCCACAGAAGGAGATTGCTGTGTTATGCTGTGTAGATATGCACCCCAGTTACCACTGGGGGGTAAAATGACATTAGCGACTATAAAGGTTTCAGCCTTTCTCCTCAGTTAACTTAGTAAGCAACTGCATTCAAATCGTTCCACAGGCCACTGGTAAAACCTTGTCATGCACAGCCCAAATGTAGTGATTCTACCTTTTGTATAATTAGCTGGAAAAAAGAGTCACAGGTCTTGATGGATATATCCTCTCTGAGTATAAACAGCATAACAGTATACTAAATAAAAACTTATTTGTATGGAGTGATTTTTTAAAGATAAAGTCTTTCATGGAAGTAGTATAGTATACTGATGACTTTTTTTGTATTAAGTGGTATTATATAATATTTATTAGCAGCCATTGAATAAGAATTTTTTTGTTTCTACAGGCGTTACTAAAGTTGATTATGGGGACATATCGTCACGTCTTGGACTAAGACGCAAGCTCCAGTGCAAGCCTTTCTCCTGGTACTTGGAGAATGTTTATCCGGATTCCCAAATTCCACGCCATTACTTTTCTCTGGGAGAGGTAAGACTTTTTTCCTTTATATTTATCTTCCCTGTATAAAGTACATTATGCAGTAAGTTGTTTGTATTTTGAATTGAGTAGTGCAAGCAAGTTGTCAGCAGCAAAGTTCAAGGATCTTACACCTGTGTTCCTGTCACCTGGAAAATGATAAATCTGGCTTCTCAGTGGGGCAGACAACTGAATTTTTGTATACAGTTCTGTAATTTGAATGTTTTCTCTTTTTTTTTGCCACAATGCCAAATGTGTCATAGAAAGGCTATAAAAATATTCCTTCAGAATGATCCCTCAGTCTTGCTGGGCATTTCTGTTTTTCCTTTAGTATTTTTAAGAGACTGTAGAGGTAGTACAGATGATGCTGTAGATGATGTCTAAATAAGTAGGCACCTACCTTCCCCTACAAGTCATGTTGAGCTAAATATCGAGCCTGTCATAGGGTGATTTTGTGCTGTTTGGTTTTAAAACACTTTTAGCAAAATGGAGCAGGTGTTCATGCTGCTGTATGACTCTCAGGAGACTTGACATTCATGCCTGCTTACTATAGAATCGTACAGGGCTTAATACTTCTGAAGGTTTTGGGCTGGAGACTCCATTGTACCCATTCTATTGTAGCTGAGTCTTTGAGCAAAATGTGTTCCTAAGATGGAAAGACTCAAAGAAAGCAAGGAAAGAAATGTGATTCTGTAGCCTGGTAGCTTGAACATTTACTTGTGAGTTTGAGTCTTGGACAGTGATGTGTCATTGTAATGTGGTTCCTTTATTTCACATAACTCTGGTGTGTAGCAGAGAGAACTGGTGTCAGTGTGGTTTGATATGGACCTAGTTCTTTTCTAAAAATAGCAACCTTTGATGATGTGCTCTTTTTCAATCCTAGATAAGAAATGTGGAGACAAATCAATGTCTGGATAACATGGCAAGAAAAGAAAATGAGAAAGTTGGAATCTTTAACTGCCATGGAATGGGTGGCAATCAGGTGACAATTTTTAAAAAATAATTATCTTAATGTATTGAATTATTTGGAACACTACTTTTCATTAGTAACTACTTTTCAGTAGTTATCTTCAAAATATACTTAAGTTGTAAAGTTTAGGAAACCCTCATTAAGGAAGATGCCTGTAAGAAAAAATGCATGAGAAGGTTTGGTGGTGGTTTGTACTTGTAGGTTTTTGAGGCCTGATTGCAATATATTTAAAGCAACTTTAAAGGCTAAAACAAAGTGAGGGGAGGAGAAAATTGCTATAAGCTAGACTTCACCTCCTGGAGGTTCTCTGGAACTGCATTCTGGTTAGACTTCCTGATTGGCATAGTTACTTTAAAAAAAAAAACATACCTGTGACTGAAACACTGTTTTAATATATATTTTTCAGGCTGTCAATTGTGGGATTTGTTTTACATCTATCTTTTTGTTCTACCTTGTTAATGATTCTTGATGAATTGTTTTCCAATATACAGAGAGTACCTGTGTTTGGGGATTCTCCTGTTCCCAGTCTAGGAAGTAGTCTGCAATTCAAAACAACAACAACAAAAAAATCTGTCTTGACTGAAGACCTTGTTCACATGGTGTTTATATTTGTTCCCTTAAAAAATAAAAAATCTTTCTGTATGTGCTGAAGGAAAAAAAAAAAAAGAAAAAATTAGTGGGTATTACTGAATTAATGTATGAATGTTCCCCCTTTATGGGAATCTTTTGGTTGAAGGGTTTTTTTCATCTCCTCTCATTGTTTTTCTGTCTAGGTTTTCTCATATACTGCCAATAAAGAAATTCGAACAGATGATTTGTGTTTAGATGTATCCAAACTTAATGGCCCAGTAACGATGCTCAAGTGCCACCACCTAAAAGGAAATCAGCTTTGGGAGTATGATCCAGTGGTAAGTCTTCTGATGACTTGTGACAGTAAAATGAGACAACTTGGGCTTTTACACAAGCCTACAGAGAGCAGCCTAATCCAGTGTGGGACCACTATTTTGACAGTCAAAACAAGAGACAAAGTCAGGATTATGTTCCCTCCATTATTCACCATGTTGTCACTCAATGGACATCTGTGTTGATTTAATTACTTGGTGAGTTATGAGGGAACTTTTAGAAGAATATTTTGAATGTGTGTTTGGATCCTCTGGAGAAATATTGTCTGATAGTATAGTGTTGTGTTAGAATGAGATAAAAAATGGAAAAGTATTCCAGGTATCTATTGGACCAATAAAAGATAGTACTAACGATATTGTGACAAATTCAGCACCTGGTGTCTTTTCTTGCACAAAGTTAAAAGGAAATACTTTTCTAATTAAAAAAAAATGAATGAGTATCACAGACCTATAAAGATGATTTTACATTTCTAATCATGGTATGTTTAAGGTATAGATGCTTGAAACAGCTTTATTTTGATCATTCTCTTTCTTATACTTAATATTCAAATTTACTTTGAAGTTCATATTTTGAACTGCCAGATCTAGAAACAATTATCCTTTGATCCACTCATCACTAATTTGATTTGAAGGCTCTAAAAATAATGTTGTGATTCAGTAATGCAGTCAAGAACTCTGAGTTCATGGCTAGTTAAAAAAAGTAGTTCCCAAGCTTATTAATTCAAAATCAGTTATTACAGAAGACACTTGCGAGACAACTTGTAGATGAAGAACCTTGCCAGTATATTTGTGATGAGTTTTTTAAACAGAGCTTTGGGTATTTAGCTACTAAAAAGACATTTAACTAATTTACAAAAAAAAAAAAAAAGAGGGCGGTATTTCTGGCTAAATATAATTGCTGTAGATTTTAGTAGCTGAGGTGTTAACAAAACTTGCAGCCTTTAAGGCTAAAAGCAAATATGTATGAATGATGATTTTCTGATTAGGATGGCAGTTAATGTGGAAGATGGTGGATCTCTACTAGGATTTCTGTACATTGGTAGCGACTGTTGATAGGAGACTAAAGAAGGCTGAAGACTAGCAGGATTGCATGTTAATTGAGAAGATTAAATGAGTCTTGGGAACCATTCATTCTTCATTTTAATGTGGTTAGTTTACTTGATTTAAGTAAATTAGGTGAGTAATATTACTACCCATGGTGATTCACTAAAGGAGGAGTGCTTTGTGTTATGTTTCTAACTTATCAATGGTAAGAAAAATGCATTTTTGGACACCTAATGGCAATAACCTATTTTACAATGATTGCCACAGACTTCCCCGGTGTTGATCCTCAGCCATAAATTTGGTTGTATATGTTTTTTCTTTACTTTACTTTCTTTCTTTCTTACTTATAATGAACTGCCCACATAGTTGAGTGATTTTTTTTTTTTCTGTAGTTTTTTTTTTTCTTTCTGCCTCTGTTCAGCTCCCTTCTTCATTCTTCAGGAGCTGTATGAGTGCAGGAGGTTGATGTGCTCAGGATTTTGATTGCTGTTAGTTTTTGGGGGTGTTTTTTTTACGCTTTGCTGCTTGTGTGCGTAAGGCCAGCCTGTTCTGCCACTTCTCTGTCAGTCCAGTGTTGTGTTTGTGCTGCTGAATGAGAGAAGAAATACTGATGGTTGTTGGTACAATAAACCAGTTGATGCACTGAGGAGTATCCGCAGTACAGTGGCAGGAAACGCAACCACCGAAGATCTCTCCTCCATGAGGATAGTGCTGAGGTAGATGGAGTGGTGTATCTAAGACTGCATAAGTAAGATTAGGAGATATTGGAAAAGATGTGTACTTATGTGAAATTGCACACACTTTTTATAAAAGAACATACTTTTAAAAAAACAGCATAATGTAAAGGCAGTTTCATGTCCCCAACTGAGGGGAAAAAAAAGGTACTTCTGAATACATATTCAATGTGGTCATTCTGATCTGATAAAAGCTACTATTATAACTGATAATTGTAGTTGCATGTCTTACCAAACTTTAATTTCTAACTCCCCAAAAATCCCAGCTGCACAGTTAAAGAATGGTGGATTGTTCAGACTGGTTTGCTTTTCATGAAGCAATGTTTTTGGTATCTATAATGCCAAGTAGCGTATTTAAGTGTTCTTTAGGATCGGGATTTGGAATCAGTAACCACTGGGTCTTGTCTAATACCTACTTACCTATGGAAGAGTTTTGATGACAACTAGAAATTTTTTGGTTACCTTAAGCCTGCTGATTTTTCTAATGCTGATTTCTTTTTTTTTGTCTTCAAGAAATTAACCCTGTTGCATGTGAACAGTAACCAGTGCCTGGACAAAGCCACTGAAGAGGACAGCCAGGTACCCAGCATCAGAGACTGCACCGGCAGCCGCTCCCAGCAGTGGCTGCTTCGCAATGTCACCCTTCCAGAAATATTCTGAGAGGTTCTAAAGAAAAGCAAAGATTGACTGGGCTACCTCGGCTGATACTTTGGCTACGCTCTTAAGTAGCAACAGAAGAAAGTTCTGCTTGGCAGAATCCACAGTTGGTCGGCTGTTAGAACTCCTGCAGCTTCTCAGTATCTGTGAACCAGCCTTCCTGAATAAGGATGTGAAACTACCACACATAGTAGTGAAACTGTGCCCACTGATGTTTACAAGATCGAAAGAGTTTCTTCCAGCAAATAATTTAGAGAATGTTTGGACAGTGGTAACATAATCGGTGAAATAGTCTCTCCGAAGAGCTACATATCGTTTTAGTTTGCTTGCACATCAGTAACCTCTGCTGAAAGTGCTATTGTAATGAAGAAAGTTTCAAGAATTATTTTTTTCCTGGTTAGTGGTAACCAGACTACTAAATATAGATCCACAAATAAATGAGAGAGCTGGAAACCAGATTGAGTAACATGAAATAAGAATTCTGTGGTTTAAAAACAAAAAGTAAACAGGGTTTAATGAAACTAAATCAGAACTATGAAAAGTACAATTTGTTATAGTGAAGTATCAAATTTATATGTAGATTTTATACCTCAGTGGGGGAAAATAAGCAAGTCAAAAGGCAATTGTTTCTCTTTTTCAGTTGTGTGATAGTCCATAAATACTTTTTCTTTCTGGTGAGTCTAAAATTATTTTGGGCGCAAACAAAATGAGCATAAGAATAAACTTAGCTCTTGAATGTCAGATCAACTTTTTTTTTTTTTTTAATTTTAATTTCAATTTCTCAGCTGTTGGAATTGTATCTTTTTATTACTGTCTGAAAACTGGAGGTTAACATGCTGTCTAACTTTTTTTTTTTCCCAGACCTGCCATTTCAGTTTATACTTGGGTCAGTCAGCTTGTGGACTTTCATGGCCAAACAAAAGATTTAAGTACACTTTGAAATTAAGTTAACTTGACAGAGTATGCTTAGCACCCAAGACTCATACTACTGTACTACAGGTTTTTTTTCATAGCAATAAATCTTTTGTTCCTTGTTTGATTTCAGTCATCAGAAAGCCAGAAGAAAAGATACATGATTTGGGTAGCAGAAGATTGGCAAAACTGAAGGTTTTCTGGAATCCTTTTTCACTTCATATTCAGATGTGCTTCATTGTCAAGTGCATATTTAGATTAGACTCTGAATTGTAATGTTGATCTGCTGCTTTTTTCTAATAAAACCTAAAGAAAAAATAGCTAAATTGGCATGGTTTTTAAAGTTACCATATCTAAAAATAATATGACTATGTTGTTACATTGGTCTGCATTTTTTTACTGAATTACTTTGTTTTGTTAAGAAAAATCTGTGGGCTGATCTTGAATATGAGCCACTGAATGCTCAGAGTACACATTGAATTTTCTTTCAGAAAGAAAAATTATATTTGCTTAATGCAGAGGATATTTTTATGATAAATGCCACTGTTTGGCCAACTGTCCTGTAAAGCAAATTAAACCTAGACTCACGCAAAAGTTGTGTGGAATTATATTTGGCTCTTATGGCCATTTTAGATTTGCTATTCCTAGTCACTGTAGTCAGTGTTATCTCTATTATTTCTGCAGCAGTACACAAGAATTTTCACACACGAAGCAGAGGAAATGTTAATAAACTGTAGTACCATGTTGCTACTTTTAAAATACATAGGATGAGACAATGTGGGATTAATATCAGATAAAGCATCCAAATATCTAAATATCTTTCATTGACCACCCCTGTTTGGATAGCTGTGCAAATCTTATGAGGTTGAAGGGGATTTATGAAAGTAATTTATCAGAAATATATTGAAGTGTGCCAAGATGACTTTAAAAAAAAAAAAAAAAAGGAAAAAGTCCATCTTAGGGGTTATTTGAGAAGGCTTATTCCTTTATTACGGTCAGTGAAGAGGAGAGTGTGGGTGACAGTGTAATTGATGCATTTTCTTGCTCCTCGGACACTCTGTGGTCCCTCCTGCTTTTATATGTTTGTGAAGTACACTGTGTCTTTGATAGTGCATATTCGCCACCAAAATACTCTTTTCAGTTTTCTGCTTTGTACTGGTGAATGATGATTTGGGTCATGTTTTGGATTTAATTTTGTTTTTAGCTAATCTTAGCAAACTAGCACTTTTTAGGGGGTGTGTGATGGTGCCTAAAAGTGGGGTATCTGTTACTTTAGAAACAAAAGATAGTCTAGATCAGTCAGGTAAGCTTTCATGGATTGAGAATCAGGAGCATCAGAAATACAGTGAAATAGTCCTTTAAGTTTTCAAAATTTCTTAATGTTTCAGATTTCAAAAGCATATGGCACATCACTCAACACACAAAAAACCCACATTTTCACTTTATATTTCCAACTCTTGTGATTACTGCTGTGATATCCTGTTAACAAAACTGAAGTAGCATGGCTTGCAAGGTAACTAACTTGTAGACAGGCCTCAGTGTTACTGTGATTTTACCTTTCTTAGTTCAACAAGTCATTTTATATGTTGGTCACATAAAACTGCAGTAAAAATAATCACACAACTTAAAATGCATGTATCAAGTTGTCAGCTTCAGAGAGCTGAAGCAGCAATGTGATTTCCAGCCTATGCGTTACCAGTTCTTACCTGCTGAGTATGGGGAGGGGAAGCAGCAGACCAAAGAGTGGCTGCAGCCCTGAGGTGTTTGACTCAAAACCCCTCCGCTCAGCCAGTCCCGTAGTAATTGATGCTGAATGAAGGGCAGTGGGCCGTGCTTAGCTTGTCCATGTCTCCACAGCACATGCTCAGCGCTTGTGCTGTGTTGGTGAACAACACAAGGCTTCTGCAAAGGCTTCCTGCCCCTACAGCAATGTGCATTTCAAATAATCTGTTGTATTAAGGACTTTTCAAACATGGCCACAGAACAGCTTCCCACACGCAGTTATCTTATAGCTTCTCTTGCTGCAAATGGGGCTGTCACCAGAGCTCCCTGCTGAAAGTGAGCTTCCTCAAGTCTCTTTTCAGCTGCAGTCCAGGAATGGTCCTCCAATTAAAGGCACAGTGCTTCTATATATCAGCTTTGAATAGGAATATTAGTTGGCTCAATTAGTTGCAAGCACACTTAATTCCTGTCCAGATGGAACTTTTAGAACCTCTCTAGGTATTTTTATTTAACCTGTTCTGAAAAAAGAGCGTTGTTTCCTTACTACATAACACATCTGTATTATGAGACATATGAATAATTTCTAGTAGAAATACTACTCTGTTCTACAGTGCTTCGACATTTATGGCTGTTCATATCAGATGTAGGAGAGGGGAAAAAAAAGAGACCACTGCTGTCTTATTTGACATTGATAGCAAATACATGCAAGGTAAGTGGAAAAAAACCCACAGTAATTGCATTTTGAAGAGAATTGGTAAACTCTCTTTTTGACCTTTGTCTGTCCTGTGCTTAGTGTATTTAGCATAAATTTCCCATGCATACTGTAAAGGCAGTGTTCTGTCCTCCATCTCTTTTCATTTGCCTCTGTGAAGACATTTATTGAGGAACACCAGTCCCTTTTAGATGAGTTGAATTATATTACGTATTAAGGTGCAAACTTTGGGTAACTACACTGTGCCAGATCTGATTAGGTCATCTTCAGTCTGTTCAGATACTGAAAGTTGCAAACCAGTTATCTGTGTGTGCATTCAAATATGACTGTTATTGTCTCAGTCAGTTTGTTTTATCAGTATTAATTTAAGTTGTATTTTAGTGGCTTCGTTTTTATGGTAGTTCTATATAAAGGGGCTTAGTGGTCACCTTCCATTCTGTTACAGCAATGGTCCTCATCTGTGATATGCTCTGTAAGCAAAACAGAGAATCTTTGTTACGAGTTAGCAACAAAACTAACCTAGTCTTTCCAGTTCTTGCTCTATTTGTTCAAGTAATGTAAAGCTTTCAGAGAGATGAGCAAAATCCTGGCAGGTTTATTCTGCTGTATTTTCCCTTCAAGGTAACTAAGGAGATGCAAATGTGCTTCAGAAGATTGACTGAGAAATAGGAACTCAGAGCTTTCCTTCACTACATTAACTATTCCTACATGCTTTCAAATTAGGAAATGCAGAAAAGCATAAGTATTACAGAGCAGATTTTGATAGCTTTAGGAGCCGTGCATTTTATTTGAACTTAATTATAAATAGTAGAGATTTAGGGTAAGACAGGTATATGCAAAGTTAAAAACTGGCACATTGTCAGAGTGCTGTTTGCTGTCAGGTCTATAAGAAGATTTCTTACAGTCACCTTAAAGCAAATAGTTCTCACGTTTGCATCTTACTCTGAACTCTAATAATTGAGAGTTGTTCAGCTAAACATAGCTGTGCTATGTGAAGGTTGTGCACATGGTGTAAAGTACTTTTTTCTGTAATAAGGTTTTAATGCAGAAAACAAAATTGACACATATCTAATAGATTATCTAAAGACAAAAAATTACGGCATTGAGATGAGAACATTCACTACATTGTTCAGTTGTTCTCCTTTTGAATCTTGGAGGATGTTTTTATAGCATTCTTCTTGCATTTCATGCAACTGATCCTTACCACGCCAAGCCATTCAGCAACATGATGTTATTCCATAACAGAATCAAACTAGGAGATGAAAACAAACTGATGCTTCTGACAATAAACCAAGTAATTGTCACAGCACTGGTTCAGGGCATAGATAGCAACCTACCTCTGAAACAATCATTACGGGTTTCCTTGCCTCTGAAGCAACTAGTAAGACACAGAAGAACTTCCTTTCATTCAATTTTAAATGCATTTTCTTTCTTTCGGTAGATGGATGCCGTTAGGGGTTCTCTTATAACCTGGATGCTGTTCATGCTTTGTATTCTTCAGAAAAGCTTTTTGGCCTCTACCTCTTGTTAAGTCCTGTCTCATTTGTGTCATCTTTCTCTGAGTCTTTTTTTAATTTTATTTACAAAGTTTGGGTTATGGTGTTTAAGATAGTGATGAGGTCATATATATTGCCATTAGAGATGTGCATTATTTCTGTGTTATCCATTATGCATTCTAATAGTGCATTAAGTAAATGTTTTCAGGAACATTTAGCTTACAATACAGGACTGTAGAAATGACTCTTTGTTCCATTTTGCATTATGTCGAATTTATAGATTTTTGCTTTCTTTGAGTGTATGCTGTTTAATCACCTAGCTTTGGTTATTTTGCTGTCTTGAATAACCTGGGACTTCTTTCTCAGTACTTAATGATACTGGTTCAGTCACAAGTTTTGGATATTCTCACTTCTGCTTTTCTCTTGGTTTGGAGCAAACCTCTTCAGGTCATCTGGTCCAGACCCTTGCACAGCAGAGCTGACTTCAAAGTTGGATCACATTGCTCAGTGCCTTGTCCAATCAGCTTGTCCATGTCTTGAAGGATACAAACTTCTGGCCAACCTGTTTGTGTCTGACACCTCTCATGTTGAAGTCCCCCACCTACCCCGCCAGTACCTAATCAGAATTTCCTGTCTTAATTTGTCAGTGCCTTTCACTGTGCATTTCAAAGTTAATCATAAATCCTTACTTTGCAGATACTGCTGTGTCATTTCCCTGTTTCTGGGACTATAACCAGTTGGCCATGTATAGTTTATATACTGAAAGTGAACTACTCATAGAATCGAGGTTAAACCAGTGTTTGAAAGAGGCTTCACCACTGCTTCCTGTAAATTCTAGAAATATGCCTTTCCTACAAACTTAACTTTGGCAAAGAGAGGCACCTATCTTGTGAAGCAGTCCAAGAAAAACTGTTGGGTCTGTGTCCAGTCCACAGGAAGTGGGAAAGAAGCCCAGCCTTTATTGCTGTGGCGACTTCAGCATTGGAAATATTCAAACCAAAGAATCTGAGAGTAAGTTTTGCAGTTGCCTTGGCTGGACGATGAGATCTGGATTGTTTCAGAGCAGAAACCTTGTTTCAAATTCAGTGAAAACAGGACGAATTTTCTAGCTGCTGTTTTCTGTCCTGGTTTCAATGTACATGAATTGATTAATCAGGGTATCCAAGTCTCTAATGGACCTTTTTCGTCTGAAAATATACTCAGGTAGCTAACCAGATTAGCCAAATGGCAGTTTCAGATCTATGCCAGTTAGATTAGATAGACATAACTGAAATGACCAATTCCGGTGGTAAGTATTCTAGGATTCTGGGATGTAACAGCTGTCACTATAGATGATTGCTGTAATATGGTAAGGGATGAATTGTTGCATGCCAATGACCCTTTGCTTGCCCTCCCTCCTGCACTCTTTTGAGTCAGGGAAGTGCTGGGAGTGGAAAGTGTCATTTCTATTACCCCAGAGTTAAGAATCTCTCCCCATGTGAAATGATGAAAGAAATGTATGCTTGAGGCACTGAGATCAAGTTGCACATATAACTATTTAAATGTGGCTGTACATATATGGTGAATGAACTGGAAATAAATCTCAATCCCCAAAATCCTCTCTCACATTCCCAGATGCTGAAAACCGCAGGAACCAACTCTGTATTACCCACATTCAAGGCTTCCTTGAATGTAGAAGCTTTCAAAATTACCCTTTGTAGTCAAAGCCAAGCATTTTGATATGGCTTGGGTTTTTTGTGATCCTGAATGTGAATTACCAAAAGAAAAAGCAGAGAATTATTCAGTTATAGATTGTGCATATGTGCGTATTTGTGTGAAGTAGTTTAGACAAAGCACATTAAACCACTTCAATTAGAACTGAAGTTCAACCCCACAGCAGGCTGTTTTACTCCTATGTTATCTGCTGTAGGCATGCTTAGCCCTGCTTGTCTTGTTTGGTGCATAAATTGGTCACTGCCATCTCAATCCTGCTCAGTCGGGTCCCAGGTGTGATGAAAAGCTGCATTGTTCTCGTTTCTTTTCATGGCTCTGCACTGCCAGGGAGCATTGTGTGCCATTTCCACTTGTGTTGTACTTTTGCCTTGAAAAGTGCTTTTCAACCCTATGCAGCAGTGCTGAAATATGTCTTGAAGGAAATTGTATCTTCTTCTGAGTCATGGCTTTTGTAGAAACCAGACCCGTAAGGTCTGGGTTTTTTCTGGCTACAAACTTGCTGGGAGCTGGGTCTCTTGAGTGTGTCAGGATCAGTCTCCTAAGACATGCTTTGTTCCTCTGACACTTCAGTCCAGTTATATCAATGATCCTCCATCCTTATGAACGCTTCAGAGGCCATTTAAGTATAATCCATTAACACTGTTGGTTCCTGCAGTCAGATTCGTGACAAATGCTGCAGTGATCTTAATAATCACTGACATTGTTAAAAAAAAATTGTCATGTTCAGGTTCCCAAAAATCCTACCCCCAACATTTTGCTGGCAAAGAAGGGGTTTTTTTGCCTTTGTTAGGCCAGTAAGTAGAGATGACTCTTCAACTATGTTCAGGCGCTGGCATTTTAGAGCTAGTGGCTCACTCCAGTTCAGCACCCTGCTCTGCAGTTGGTGTTGGAAGCCACCTGCCCATGAGCACCTCCCTGCCTCTGCCAGCATAATGCTGCCATTATGCAACATGGACATCATAGATAGGTCATATTATTGTGAACAGTAAACAGGCAGTGTCTTTCATGTGGTGTTTCATCAGTGTCTGCTGGGTTGTTACATGCAGCTGACAACACGACATAACCAGCTGGTGTAATATCCACAACATATCAAAATTTTGTGTTTTGGTGTAGCAGCAGTTGACCACTGCTGTATTGATGTATTGAGCCTCAGACTTGCTTCTGACTCACTTACTGCATATTCTGAATATTCTGGTTCAAGTCCCCATATCTCATGTAGGAAATACCAGAGGAATGTGTAATGGACTTTATTCCAGACATGTGGTTATTTCAGTCTGCCCATTAATTGTGTATTTGACTTGGACATCCACAAGATACATTAATTGTTCACATCCTGTCAATGATATGTGAGAAATTAAAAAATATGTCCATTAGATGTGATTCTGGCTGTAGTACTGGAAAGGCTGATGTACAAGTTTCCCTCATTTTTCGAAGAGAGTCATAGTAATGATGGCAATGTGGTAATGTGGTTTGGTGGGGACTGTAGTGATAGTGGAAATGCCTTTATCACTCCTTAAAAGCTGTTCAGTGAGGCTGCCCCTTTTCCCAGACCTATTGATGGAAAAATATGGAGCACTGTGCAAAAGAGTTCTGCTGTGCTTGATCTCAGGCATGGGTGTCAGATGGCTCTTTTAGGAGCATACATCTCTTCTGCCTTGCAACGTACTCCCCTCAGTAGCAAAAAGGATTACAGAGCATATACCTATGTATGATTTTTAGTGTGCTGTTTTTACAGTCCTTAATATTGCTGGTTAGAGCAGTAGGAACTGGAGGAGACTGGTTTGTCCTTCAGTTTGGTGGACTTCATTAATGTAAGGGGTTCTGGTTTTGGTTTTTTGTGTTTGGGTTTTTTATGTGTTGTCCTTCTCTGTGTTCACGTTCCATGATATTGCAGCTCCATAAGGAAGTTAGATGAATCCTATGCATCCCTGATGGAACTGGTCTGTAAGAAGGGCAAATTCTTCCAGAAACACAGAGAAAATAATAGCACTTATGGACACCGACTCCCCTGCCCTGCACCAACCTTTACCCAAGCTTTTTTTGAGATACAGTAATTCAGCATCATTTTCCTCCTGTGGTAATCTGAGGTCCACTCTAATTGTTACATAAAGGTACCTGGTTGTTTCTTCATTAAACCATGCACCTCAAAAGCTGTCCTTCATAGTATTACCACCAACAGTTTTGCCTTAATTAATGGCATGAGGTTCTTTAGACAAGTCTACCTAATGTTGTCTGTAGTATTGACAAAGTTAGGGGAACAGTCACCTCAGTGTATATGCTGTGTCTTCCTCCTTTGCAGAGTTCTTTGCCACAGTTATGTTATCACTGGGGTTATACTGTATCCTTCCTGCCACTTCTCAAGCAGATGATGTGAGGACCTAGGGCTAATGTGGCATCAGTAAAAGGTGTTTGTGAGAAGCAGCCTCTGACAAGTAGTTACTGATGTGTTGGGCACTTCATGTTAACACTATGGGTGACTCCATACATCTTTTGATAATAGAGCAG
Organism: Sclerurus mexicanus; assembly: GCA_013396755.1. Taxonomy (NCBI): domain Eukaryota; kingdom Metazoa; phylum Chordata; class Aves; order Passeriformes; family Furnariidae; genus Sclerurus; species Sclerurus mexicanus. Next base: position 1,040,576 of record VWZF01002269.1, on the reverse strand, counting down.
TTTAAAGCCCACAACAATAATTAATCCGTATGTGTGCTCATTTTCCTCCCTCCTTTCCCATTCCATAAGCATCTTTACAATTTGTGGATAAGAAGGAACTTAGATGGTGCTAGGCACAACTGTACCCCGAAAATGAGGAGTAGAAGAGTTGCTTCTACCCCCATGGATACTAGAAATAAAAAAAAATAAAGAATGGTGGTATACATACAACCAAGATGCAAATTTTCAAGCAGACTGCAACTTGAAGAAATCCAGTTAGAGGTAATCTCACTGTATGCAAACTTTTGTATGGTTTTTTTTTTAAACTGATGAAGTGAGCTTTGACTTCTGACTCTTGATTATTCAGAGTATGAAGCTTATTGAAAGCTAAGCTGTTGCAAAAGGCTAATGAAGTGATTTTTCCTGCATCCTGTGGATGTAGCTTGATGATTGTAAAGTTCAGCTCAATTTTTTTAAGGATGTGCCTGGACTAGGCATGTTAACTAGCTAAAATAGATTTAATACAGCTGTATACAGTCAAGGAGTGAAGAAATAGAAGCTTATATTCTACCTGACAGTGTTCTGATTAAAAGGTAATATGGTAAATGTGACCTGGAACAGATTTGTTCCTTGGTGGCACAGAAAAGAAAAAAACCACAACAACAACACAAAAATAAACAAACAAAAACCCCCACAAAACCTCAAACAAACAAACAAAACCAGAAAACAAACAGACAGACAAAACACCCGCATATCAAAAGAAAGCACCAGCCCTGCTAGTCACCCTACTATGTTATAATTTTTGGCAGTTATGGGGATAGTAAAAAAGCCTCAATGAACAATTGAATGTGTTGCTCCTTTGATTTCCTCAAAGATGAATTGCTAATGCATCTTTACTTACTGAAAATAGGAATTTTTCTTTTATAAAATCCAAGTTAATTTATCTTCTTAACCAGTTTTTGCTGTCTCTGCAACCACTCTAGATGAGAAATGCTTTGGGGCAAGTTATGCTTTCCCAAGAGTCATTCTGTTCATTCAAGTAGGTTACAATAGATACATATAGCTGAGTCCTAGGAAAAAAAAACAGATTAGTTTTGTAAGTTAGAGGAGTCAAATATTGTATATGATCATTAATGGAAAAAGAGATGTCCTAACAAATTTGAACTAAACTTAAACCATTATTTTACAATCCTTTCACTGAAACTAGTGACTGAGTTCAAGATCATGTGCTTCTTAAGGGCAGGTAACTAATGCCTGTCGCCTCTGTGGGGAACTTCCGACCCAGGGAGAAAGGCCGGCTCTGCATGTTGCTACTGCAGATGCACAGGGATCTTTTGCTTTGGACTGCAGCTGCAGTGCACAGCCCAGCAACCTGGGCCTCTCAGTTTTGTGGTAGGCATAGAGACAGGTTATAGAGAGACAAGAACAGAGGTCTATTAAAATATGATTGCAACTGGAAATGAACATGAAACATCGTGAAGAGGCTTCACTCTGAAGATTTGCTCATCGTGACTCCTTGTTACTTGCGTGGCATCACTTATGTCTGCTTCACATGTGGGATTTCTGGATATCCTTAAAGGCATGCTGAGGCTGTGGAAGTGTCTTTCTAATTGTCAAAGCAACACCAGGCCCAGGACTGGAATTTCAGTAACAGGGCCTTTCACTGAAGCGCGACAGTGACGGTTGTGTCAGAATGGCCATAGTGGTTGCTCCATGCCCTGTTCAATTTTCCTCTGCAAGAGGGATAGCTTGTAACAGCCATCCTCCTCTTCTCATTGGAAAGATTGTGCTTGTCTTCCTCTCCCTTTTTCCTGTGCATATGTAAAATAGGGTTATTTTTAAAGAGAAGGAAGCATTGCTTAACAGTCAAAGGAAAAGCAGTGGTTAGATTCTTTTTTTTGTGAAAAACGAGGGTTGCATGTATGGTGAAGCAGAGAATCTTAAGATAATGTGTTTAGACTTAAATGTCTCCAGTGAATTGCACAGAAAGCCCTGCTAGTCAAGATTCTGCAGATGTCAGCATGAGTATCTGGTTCATGGGAAGTAGAAAAATAATACATAAAGCAATTTTTTAAAGGAAAAAAAACACACCAGCAGTTTTGTGGCTGAGTATTTTGAAATCTTTATCCTTAAGGAAGAACACAGAACACATAATTTTGCAAAGAATTGGCAAAGTATTTGATGATTACAGCAAAAAACTCATTTTTTTCCTTTTTAGAGGGGTCTATTTTTTGATATTCCAACATGTCTTTTCACTTTTCTTTTCACCTTGTCTTGAAGGCCAAAAATGTAACTCTGTGGTTACATCAGAGGTGTAATCCTGGGGCAGAGCAGGAGGCAAGCAGGTGTGGTGTACTACTGCTCTTGTGTTGCTCTGCACTTTCCTTGGTTGTAATTATTCCACAATTCTGCCTCTCTCTATTTCCAATGTTACAGACAGTCGCTTCATGTGGATTTTCCCTCACCAAATCAGAGCAACCACCTATCTTTCTCTTGCTGAACTCAAACCACGGACCAAAGACACCATCAAAGTCCAAAACCTTCCCTACACAGAGTGTATCTCACTGACATTATCTCCTCTCTGCTTTCCCTCCCTGTTGAAAAAGTATCATGTATTTAGAGTCAGAGCGCTGCTGAAAGGGAAGATCCATATCTGTGGTTCCATTTAACTGGCTTTCTGACTGGATCACCATGACAGACACAGCTAAGGCATAACTGGTGCCAGCCCCAGGCTGCTGTGGCTGCCCCTGGCCACCCGGCTTCTGCTGTCCTTGCCATCATCCTCAAGTCACATCGTTTGCCTCGGATCACTTGACTGCTCTTGGAGTGAATGGATTTTGTTGCACCTACCCATAAGGTACAACCTTCTTCAAAGTTGCAGCTTAAAGCCATGGCAAAGACAAAATTGATGCCAGAACTGGTATCCAGATGGTGTATAAAGTGCCCGCAAGCATTTTGATTTTTGACAATGTTTTAAAAGTGTAAAAACAAAAAACAAAAAAAACAAACAAAAAAACCCAAAACAAAAACCCATAACCAACCAACCAAACAAACAAAAGACAAAAACCCAAACAAACTAACAAAAAAAAATGCTACTTTGGTTTGGTACCATGAAGGGTACTAGGGATCTTACCAGTGGCTGTCAGCCATCAGCATGGTTTTTGTCCAGCTAGTAGTACCTATGAAAAGCTAACTTAGAATCAGGGAAAATGGAGCAGCCAAAACTACATGTCTTTTGACAACAGTCTCCTCCCTTCTGAGTTGAATTTTGAGTTTCTCCCAAGATGTGCAGTCTTTTTTCCCCCTCTGAAATGAAAACCTTTCAGAACCTTCTGGGCACTGCAAGCAAAATCTTTTGTGTAGCAGCAAGGGATCAAGTCTTAGAGAAAACCATTAAACAATTGTTTTAAACGGATTTGAAGTGTTTGTATTGGACCACTTTTTGGCACTACCTTTATTTTTTCTTGAAGCCAGAAGCATCAGTTACTATGAGTACAACTGTGCAAGGCCACAGGCAGCTGTAAAATCATATGAAAGAAATTAAAACCTCTTTCCTGTGCCTAATAATGCTGTAAGTTCTGTGATCTGAAATTTTAGGAACTTGTAGGGTTAGCAGTAATAACCAGCTGTCCTGTCAAACTTTGTCATAGCTGGCTTAAAATGCAGGATTACCCCTGTCCAAAGTATTCCACTTTGGGGCCTTTCCAAAAGACTGAGGAATACAAAGAATAAGAAAGCAAAACTTTCACGCTTGTACTAAACAGCTTTCCAGGTGTGACTGAAACTATTCACAGCTGCCCATGAAAACCCAGCCTGCTCTTGGCACCATGTTTTGATTCAGTGCACAATGGTTAAAATTTTCAAGACAGTTATGCATGAATTTTGTTTAGTTTGTAGTTTGCTTTGACAAACAGCCTAATTTAAAGAGCAGAGGTGGCTTCACTTATTAATTTGCACTGCTGATAAATGGTCTCTCCTGTGCTTGACCGGTTAAGTAAATTGAAAGCACCTATGATAGTGTTCTTCTATTTTTTTTTCCTCTCCTGGCTAGGTGAACCACAACTTCCCTGTGATTTAAAAAAAAAATTAATCTGCTTTTTTTGTTTTCAGCTTAGCTACACAGCGCTGAACTTCAGTCCTGTAGGTCATTGTGTGTACAGGTATTGTGTTTGTGCTTTAATCCTCAGTCTTGTTTGCTTAAAAACCAAAGAAGAAATTTACAGGATCTTATGTGATTTCCACCATGGGTTTTAGGGTGAAAATAATGGTGGTTCCTGGGAATTTTCCTTTCTGTGTTTATAGTTTATTGTACTTCAAGAAAGGGCCGAGAACTGACTTAAATTTTCATATTACTCAGCTGAAGAAAGCAAGTAAGTTTTCAATTATTTCCAATAAACTGAAAATGCTAAGAAGAGAGAGATGAAGATTAAATAAAATAGCTGCTCTGAACTTGTAAGTGAAGGCCAAAGAAAACCCTCAGAAGAGGACATTGGTTTTCTACCATGACACAATAGGACTTTCCTGCTGCATGGCTCTACTAAAAAAATTTCTCTGGGCTCTAAATGTCATCCTTTGGCAACTGCGCCATGTGCTGAAGAATTAAGGTGGGGAAACTGTTTCAGACCATGAGTCTGAATTTTTTTAAACTCAGATCAGGTATTTGCAGAAAGTTCCTGAGCTGAGTTTGAATGATACCAGAGTTCAAAAGGGAAAAGTGAGAGGGAAGGCACTGAGCATGTGGCTGTGCTGTCAGCCTCCAGCACATTTGGTGCTGAGCTGAGAAGCACAGGTTTTCACTCTTCATGCTTCTGCTTTCTGAACTGTGAATGTGTGGGTTTAGTGTGTTAACTATGGTTTAAGTTGTTTAAAATAATTACATTTCAGAGATCATTACTCAGTATTTTTTTCTCTTGTTCATGTCACGTAATAGTCATCATCTGTTTGAAATGAAGGCTTCACATGGAAATAATCCAGAGTGCAATGGCTGTGTCCTTATTTGGATGTGTTTCTGTTATTTTTTATACATATAGTTCTGACTAAAAAGAAAAAGAAGGAGATTACAGTGGTATTTGGGGTATTTCAATCTCAGGAGCAACTCATAGCATAACTAACTTCCCCATGAAAACCTGACCACCAGCTACAAAATAAACTTCCATTATTGTTCCTCTGTTTAAGTAGCACTTCCAGTGGACTTTCCTTCATCTATTTGCATTGCCCTGGTAACAGCAGTTTGCTCCTTGTGAGCTTCCTGAGCTCTGTCAGGCAATGTTTCCATAGGGCTGTGGATGGTTTTGCGTGATGGTTTGGCAGGGGAATATGTCAGTGGTGTCTCCTAAAAGGCAGGATGTGTTAGCTGGCCCTTTTCTCCCTCCTTGTCCTATCTCCTGTCTTTTCTTATAAGGAAGAAAACATTGCACACCTTGAAGTTAAGGTGTAAGAAAAATTGTTGTCTCGGGGCTTTAAAGGAGGAGTAGGTAGGTTCCTGAGGATGGTGGCCCTCAGAACACACCCTTCTTTTCTCAGCTATCTGACATTCACAGACTGCTGCAGTACAACAGGAGCTCCCAAGCTCTCACCTGGTTTTACTATCAGTGTTCACAGAAGTTTCAAGTTGCTTCATGTGGTTGTCTGGTCTTACAACTGAAACATCCTTATCTGTTTATGGTAACAGTCTCAAGGCACTTGTTTAATCTGTTTGGGTTGTTGCCTAAGGCCTTTTTGGGGAGTGGGAGTTCTGTCCTCATCCTCTCTTGGCACCCTTCTGCCCTGAAACTGAGGGTGGCTGTTACCTCCCAGTGCACATTCCTCTGAGTGGCAACTGGTGAGATGACTTATGTATCCATAAAAAGCCAGCCCTTCTGATACCAGCTTTCAGCTTCACAGCCACCCCCTTCTTGACATGAAAACATTTTGTTTACCAGAAACCTGTGTTATATTGTAGATCTGCTCTAAATTTAGATCTGTGTTAAACTCACTTTTGCTCAACATCCTCTATCAGTTGCTGCTTCTTTATTAAATACAATTCCTGTGTTATGAAACTTGCCTTGGTTTGTGTTTGCTCTGGCTTTTTCCTGAGGTGCCAGTCATCATGGTTTATGCTTTCTGGTATTTTTAACCACATCAAGTGTTCATTCTAGAAGGAAAATATTTGGAGGGTGAAGCTTTGTAAGATGTAATTTTGTAGTTGTTCTAATCAGGTCTTCAGTGTTTTAAACACTTGGATTTTTGCTTCCATGCTGAGTAAGTATTCACATCCTTTGTCTAGTAAAGTGTTGGGGGTTTTTTTGTGAGCACTACTTCAAATATTTTATTCTTCATTAATATTGATGGTTCAAACACCAGCATCAAGTTTCTTTTCTCCTTTTACAGGACAGGGTCTTCACAATAAACCCTGGATTTCCTGACAAAATTTCAGTGCTTGAAAGTTCTTTTTTCATTTAATACTGTTGTTTCTGGCAACTGACCTGTAACTGTGTAATGGTGTCCAATTGAAAGTTAATAACCACATTTGCTTTTCAGAGTGCTTTGCAGCAGGTTATGGACAGATTGTCAGTTCCCCTTAGCTAGTAGTGCTTGAGGTGATCATTTCTGTCCACTGTGTGTTTGCCAAAAATGAGGCAATCCATTGCATCCTTTCCTGGACTCTTCCTATTATCTTCCTCTGCCCCGACGCATCTGACAGCTCCTAACTGTACCATGTAAGTCACTTTGCCAAATGACTGAGGTCCTTTTCTTTGTCTTTAGTGAGTTTTCACTTCATACAGGTGAAATGCTGCTTAAATATTTACATTCCAAAGGGTCTCTATGGACTCAATAGCATAATATTCAACTCCTTCATTCTTCCAGGTGTGTGTAAACCCAAACTGTTCTTTCCATCAGTTCTTGTTATGGTCTGATGTCTGAGAACCACACAGGGCAGAAGGTGCTTGGACACACACTTTCACTGCCCGGAGAGCTGGTCCCAGGGCACCCAAGTCCCTGAAAATGCTTTTTTGCCGGATTGACCCCCTTGCTCAAATCAGACCTTAAGCAACCACACCACCTGCTTGTGGACTCACACCCCCCTTCTGGCTGCTGTATGTTGAGAGGAATATGATGGAAACAGTAGTTATTTTCCATGTTCCAAAATAATATTTTTTTGTGCAATAAAGCATAAAAAGTAGTTACAGTGGAAAATAGCTGGAGAACTGTTTTTTAGTATAGGCTTCTGTATGCATATTAAAAATACCTATATGCATGCATAAAATAATTGAAATATATTAATATGTGTGTAGTGGTTTGGTATCTTTTGTGGGGTATTTTACAGAGGGATTAGGGTCATGTGGACCATGTTTTACAGTTAGAAAAAGACAATTGAATCACTGTCCATATTTCTTAATGGGAATTGTATGCTAGTAAGTAAAATTACTTTAAGCGTATAGATAACTGGCCTGCAAAATTAGCTATATCCAAATAGGCAAACTGCTGTCTATTGATGTGTTTAGGGGCAGTCTTTATTAGTCCACTTGTATATGTTCCTCTGTTGCTGTTCCACACACATGTGGCTAAGCAGACTGAGCATAATCTCTTTGTCATTTACTTTGCTAATGTGCTGTTAATCAATCCTCTGTGTGTAGTTGATTCATCTGTAGAGTTTAGCAGTGACATTTTATGTGTTTAGCAAAGTGAGGTGCTTTGTTTTGCAGAGCCAGCTGTCCTCTGTGTCTTTCTAGCCTGGCTGTGACCTGCACTGGGTGCTGCAGGGTCCAGCTGGGCAGCAAGGCAGCAGGGAGGCAGCAGCCAGGCCAGGGAGAAAACAGCCCTCTGCTTGGAGGCTGAGATGCTTTACCCATCAACCTCTGTCTTGCAACAGCTGAAACTTGCCCACCACAGACTTTTATCCCTAGGACCATAATTATCCACCAAGTTTGATGGGATTTTTTTGTCTGTCCAGGTAGATCTAAGTTTTACAAGAAGATAACGGATTAATAAAGTTTAGGCTATTGTACCTGAGGAATGCAAGGTAGGAACTTCATTTCTCAAAGTTTGGGTTAGGACAGTGTAATATCAGTGGAGAGCTCTGAAAGATCATCACTGCTTAGAGAAGAAAGACGAGACTGTATTTTATATAGAGACACTGAGGGGGGAAAAAGAAAAGGTGAAGGAACCCAGTGGGTTCTCTGGGGTCTAGCAATAAGGAAGGATTCTACAGATGAACAGACTTATATGCAGCGCTGAAGACCTATTTGTGTTCCCTGAGCTTCATTTCAGGTTGTGCACAACTTGCAGTAAAGGAATTGCCTTACCAAGGGATAAACATGGTCTCTTGGCAGTTTCCCTGCGTAGGTCAATAAAGAGTCCAAGGCACCTCCTTGTTCCAATACCCTTCTCCCTGCCCTTGTTCTCCTTCTCCACACTGGCATTTGCAGCTACTACCATGCAATTGGTTTGTTGGTGGGATATAAGAAGCCAGGAAGTAGGAGCACCCTGGAATGAAGGCAGAGGGATAGGCAACAGGCCTTACCGTTTGCTTGTCTTGGACCTCATAACACATTTTGTTTACTCTGTTTCTGTGGAACAAATGCCAAGTCAGGAATGGTGTTATAACTTCCTCAGGATTATAAATGGCCCTTAAAAATTAGAAAAACAAAATCCTGGATTAAATCAGGTTTGTCTTGATATTAATTGCTCAGTGTTCATTCTCTTTTTCTATGGGTTTAAGTTCCTATGTTTACTGTTTTGAACTGTAATCGCACCTTTCCTTTGCTGCCTTTCCTGACTGGTTACATCAGTATCACAACCTCAGAAGCCATGCTGCCTTCTGAGATAGGCACTGGACCTGGATGGCCTTTTCCTCCTTATTGTGCCCTAAAGCTGTAGTTTCTTCTGGTTACATGCCAGAGGCAATTGCACATGTCATACCTTGCATTGTTTTTTCTCAGGGGTTGTTGCCAGGGCTCAGCAGAAAGAATTCCAGCTGAAGGAGCAGTTATTGAAAGCTACCAGGGACAAAATTAAAATGAGAAAATCACCTGATGTCTGCAATACTGTGTGATTGCAGGAATGTGTAAAGAGGAAGAGTTCTTAATTAAAAGCTTTCAGAAGTCTTAATGAAATCAGGTGTCTAATCCTAGAGGTAGAGCTTCTTTTAACTAGATAAGGCATATTGGCCTCACATGAAGAGAATGAACTCAGTTGAAAATCTGCTCTGCTTTCACATCAAATGAAAGTGTCCAGAGATGGAAAGAGGTTTGAATAATAACACTCAAAGTTAGCAATAGTTTTTTGAAAGTGGAGACATATTATTAAAGCACAGTTTGGGTTACATTGCCTTCATCAGGGCAAAGTCCAGGTGCAGGAGTATATGCTTGTCAATACACATCAACAGGTGAAGCAGGTGGTTGTCTCAAATGTGCATCATCTGGTTTGTGCAGACTTGGATGGATGGATGAATGGATGTGCTCATCACTGTTTAGCTAATGTACAGCCCCCACATTTTCTTTCTTTTCCTCCACCCCAAATAATCTCCATGAATCTTATTTTTGTTCTTTGAATGTTGGCAACAGCAAGTTATAGGTGGAAAAAAATAAGTTATTTCTTTGTTCATTTTTCCTTTTGTCCTGCTCTCTCAGGCTTTAATCTGCAATTTGCAAATTTTTCACCCTGCCTGGGTGTTCCTTTACTTAACTGGAAATGCACGTTAGTATAGCCTGCCTAGTATTTGGGCAAGTTCTTTGGAGGGCAAAAGCATAAAAAGGTAAAGGAAGCTTAAGAAACTAGGAAAAAGTGCCTATAGGAATAGAAAAAAAGGTAGACATATCAGGAGCAGGTATAGTGCCATACTTTGAGTTCAGTTTTGTTTAAACAGGTCAGATTTTAAGATCATGTCTTCTGAACCAGTAATGTGCAGCACACTGGAAGTCATATAATATTCCTATATCACATGGATATCCTGTACCAGTCAATATTGCACTCCTGTTTATGGATGAAAGTGACAGGTGTCATACATGGATTGGATTAGTGCATCCGGGCTATATATTTGGGGTTTTTTTCAGTTGAAATAGTTCAGAACTCAGTTTGAAAGGATCACATTTCTCCAGAGGTTTCGAGTGGTGGCAGAGCACAGAGGATCACAGAGAAGCAGTGACACACTGTGCATCCTTCATGTCTGTGTTCTACAGATTAGCTGTTTTTAAAACCAAGCAAAACCAAAAGAGCCAACTTCTCTATGTACAAGCCCTTTGCTTCCTGCCTTCAACTATCAGTGGATTAGAGGAATAGCCTCTCTGCTCCTCCATTGGTGCTCCTATATTGGAAGTGGTGTCTAATGGGGAAACTGTATCAATGGAAATACAGTTATCAGAAAGAGACACTCTGAGTTCATGTGGACAGAATTGCATTAAGAGAATGTCTAACACCTAACTGCCCTGGTGTGGTGTGCCGGAGAGACAGAAAGTATGATGTTTGTTCAGTTTCATGTAGAAGAAGGAGATACGCACCAGAGCTGACTTTCAGCTGGGTATGAAGGTGTATGGGAGCTCTTCTCTGATGAAGAAGGGAGCAGAGGTTAGAAGCAAGCAACAAGGGGGTGCTTTTACTTTTGTAGGTGAAGAGGAATAACCAAATATCTGGGAAGAGCTGATATTACCACACAGGCTTCTACAAGCAGTTGTTAAACAGAGCTAATCTGCTTAAGGAAGTAAAAAGATGAAAATACTCTTGGCTTGTGGATGGAAAATGTCTGTTACCACAGATGTAACTCTGTTTTTTTAATTTAGCAATTCACACACTTCCACTCCCACCCCTCATTCCCAACAAAATCCATGGATCAAAGGATTAGCAAGTTCCGGATCAGCCTTGCTGCTTCTGAGGCTTTGAAACAGCGAGTGGGCTCTCAGGATGCTGTAATGCACAACCACATCAAAAAGCTGTGATGATATGAACAGATCCTTTCTATCTAGGTTTCTAGGTAAGTATTTGCCAGGGTTTATCTAGAATGGCACTGGGCAGCAGCCTGTTTTGACCTGTTCCTTCATTTATCTCCTAAGAAATTCCTCAGAAAGTATCTTGGCTGCAGAGTAAAGGGGAGTTTGTGTAATCTGAACCTGAAAGACAAATGTTGATATTGCTCCCACACAAATGCATCATTGTGGTAAGGAGATGAAGTGGGGTTTAGCTAATCATTAACTTAGGAAAAAAAATTATTGTTGAAATGAAGCAAACAGGCTTGGGTTTGGTTTGTTGTTTTTTTTTTTTCCCCAAAAGTCACAAGTTCATGTGGAGTAAAAGATGTCTGTGTATCTTGGTAAAAGGTTATTGGTTTTGGAACTATGAATACAATTTTATGTGTATCTAGTACCTGTGATTCCCATTTTAGATAGCTAGGGAGTAATTGTTGCCACTTCTGACTCTCTAAACTGAAGTTGGTCTGTAGGAATCTAAACAGACCTGATAGAGCAAGACATTAACTGGGACACACCAGTCAGTCAGCAGAATCACAAGGGTGATTACTGGTGTTGCAATGAGTAACAGGCTTTGTAAGTGGATTATGCGTATAATTTTAGCTCTGATTCTTGAGATATAATGATCATATGCTTTCCTCTGAGATTTCCTTACGGACATAGGTTGGTAGTAAATTGTAGGTTGGCACACATAAATTAGACCTAGGAAATTTCTACAACACTCACAGTCTCTGGGATAGCAAAACCAAAGCCAATAGTTTCCAGTTCACCTACCTGTATCGCAGAAGCCTGAGTTGCCTACCAGGTATCTGAGGCTGAGACACCTTAGTGAGCAGAGTGTAATGTAGTATGGTTCTTAGGTATGGGGTTACCAAGAAGCTCCTCATATTTTGGTAAGCAGTATGTGGTAATGTTCAGAGTTTGCTTAAGATCTGATGAAGTCCACTCTGTGCCATGTGTGATGGAACTGGATTATCCAGTCAAAACTGTAGAAGTTCTCTGAAGTTTTTGATCCTGAGAGTGAGCCTCCTTACCAACTAGTTTTAATCTATCACAGCCTTTAGCTGCTGGGTTACCAAGTCCAGTTCATTATATGCAGGAGCTTATGCTGGTTCTGTGGTATAGATTGCAAAGATGATTACAAAATGCACATAGATTTTAGTGGCAACAGGAGAGACTCTTAAAGGAGATTATGCAAGCCCTGCCATTTGTGTGGGTCCATGCTCTTTGTAGTTCTCCAACATCCACAAACACCATCGTGAAAGTTATAGAACACAGCTCTGAGAAGTCCTTTCAGAAAGCATTTATATATTGTCTGTGAATTTGTTTAATTACTTTGTTAGCTGGATGATACTATCAACATCCACAAACTCCTGCAGAGCAAGTCACTGAAGTTCACTACTTTCTTTATAAGGAATTGTTTTCTTTCAATTTTTTAAAACTGGTTTCTAGCCGGTTTCCTTGAGTGTCCTTTGATTCCTAGTATGGAGTTTGGTGAACAACAGTTTGGCATTCAGCATGGCCACCAGCTTGGTATTATGTCATGATATTGATGTTGCACTGTGTGATATCCCCTAGCTCTGCCTTTTGCAAATTAGAGTCTCAGTGTGTTACCGTCTCTCCTTGCTGGGGGTCTGCACTGTCCCCTTAATCACTTTAGTTACCATTCTCTGTACTTCCTTTCATTTCACTATGTCTTTCTTTAGATGCAGAGATCCAAAGCACACACACCATTTTCAGGATGTAAGCCATCAATTTCATAAATGGTGGTAAAATATTTCCTTCTGTCTTGTTCTTGTTACCCTTCCTGGTGATGCCTAATGTGTTTTTTCCTTCTTTCTGCTCCTGTATGCCATTAGAAACCACCAAGAGCTGTCAATGGTTACTCTAAGGTCTCTTTTCTTGGTTGTAAATGCCTTTTCCAAGCTTCACATCATGTGGGCACAGGTAATCTATTTTTCTCTAGGTGTATTTCCTCACTTACCTTGACACCAACTTTCGCCTGCCATCTTTCTGCCAGCTCAGCTCTCCTGAGCTGATAGAATTCAGAATGGCATTTGAACCAGTCTGTAAATGGGAAAAATTGCTGATGAAGTGTGCAGATAAAGAAATTGCAAAATACTAGTACTGAGTGTTGACAAACATGCCAAGTGTGTCTGTGCATCAACTGTGCTGCAGAAACAAGTGGTCTGTAAAGGACCCCAGCACTGATGACTGGGTACCACACCTGGGCTTGTCACAGAGGTCAAGCATAAATAACCCTGACAATTATATAGGAAAGCTGGGATCCAGAGCCAAGATGCACAAGAGATACCAGGTCACGTCTAGCTGCCAGCCATAAAATTAACTGGCTTCATAATGTACTTTCAGGAAGTTAAAATGGTTTTTAAAATGATTTACCTAAATGCATTTGCAGTAAATCTGCAAATCTATCTCCTTCTTAAGCTTGGTCTGTTGAGGCTGCACCATTAATTTCAGAGCTAGCAGTAAACTAAAGAGGTAAGTTATTCAGTTGGTCTCATGTGACTGCAGGGACCACCCTGACACAGTAACCAGCTTTCTTACTTTCCCTAATATCTATACAATAGCAGAGCTGAAAAGTCTGGTTTGTGTATCTTTCTATTGCACACAATCTGCAGTATGATGCTGTGGATATTAATGTGTCTTCAGAAAGCTGGTTGCAATTGTGATAAATCAAACAAAATCTTATTACATAAATATATTAGAAAACATATACTGTTTAAAGAAAAATGTTTAGTTGATATTGTGGATCGATATTGGGGGATCTGAGAGACATATGCTCTCCCTAGGTATGTATTCTAATGCCAGGTGTTACAATGTGCTAGTGTATGAAGTTCCCTTTAAATTGTGTCTTAATGAATAACAGGTGATTAGGCAAGACGTGATATGTAAAGAAAAATCAAACTTCTGTTTGCAGTTGCTGTAATGCTGAGAATCACAGACCTGGCTGTTGCTAGAAGAACATACAGACACCAGACTGAAATTTTCTTTGCCAAAACTTAAAATCAGTATCATGGCACATAAAGAACACATTTCTTTAAAGACATGTTAAAAACCGTAATTGTAAACTCCTTTTCAAAATGTAGCTTTAGAGGGTATCCTAGGAACCACAGGACAGTGAGTCTGACTCTCAGCAGCAAGAAGATGATAGAGCTGATAGCCTGGAATAAGAGCACTGGGCAGGTACATATAAACACAGCCTGTGGGAAGCAGTCAGCATGGCTATTTTAAAGGGATACCCACTAGTGTAGCCTCCTGGGTCCTATTATAACCTCCTAGTTGTAGTGTCACTAAGTATGTAGATAAGGAGGGCTTGGGAGGGGATCGTACATGGATTTGCAAACAGCATAAGGCAAGGGTCCACACCAGAGGTTAGTAAAAAAACCTAAGTTGCTGGGGGACTGGAGGAAAGGCTTGTATAATTTATTTTTTATTTTTTTTTATTTAATGAACAGAAAGCTGGTTAGAGGACAAGATTCTTTCCATTCAAATTTCAGATGCTTTGAAAATGAAAAAGAGCCTGGTCCAAGTTCACAATAAAAATTCACATTTTAGCTTCCCCGTGAGACAAAGTACTTAATGAACATTGTGTGAAACAGGCTTTTGGGTGAACAACCACTCTGTTCAAAGTCACCAATGATGAGTGTGTGGCCTGTTCATTCAGGACTTAAAAGAGTAGGTATAGTCAGAAGGAAATGAATGGCCCACAGACATGCAGAAGCCAAATACATAAAATGAATGAGTTTAGTTTGTTGGCCCATCATAACTGATGTTGATCAGCCCATCTGTGGAACAGAGGGATGAGATACTGCAACTGGGCTATCAGTTAAAACGAAGATGTAAGTAGAACACAATTTCCTTTCTTTTATTTCTTATTCCGCTATATCCTAAAAGAGACCCCTGCCTGACCATTATTCAGACTCTCTTTCCTCCAAATAGCATTGTTAAAAATACTTCTAAGGTAGGAAAAGGTGTGTATGAAACTTCAGCCCTGAGGAAAGATGGTATGTGCAAGCGGAAATTACTTTTTGCATTGGAAATGTTTGTTCAGCCTTAATGGTATTCACCAATCCCATGAAACAAAGCAACGAGAAAGAGCAAAGCTGAGTGAATCCAAAGCAAGGTTTGCCTACAGGGGTTTTTTCCCCCTTTTTATTCAGAGTTGAATTTGATCCATTTTCTTTTATTTGCTGTAGAATAACAATGATCCTCTGCTCCTCCAACAGTAAACATTGCAGCCTGTGAACATCAGGGTTCAGCAAGCAGCTTTCAAAAATCCCTCTGCAGGGTAAATGTCAAGCTGTTGTTCAATTAATTATTTTTAAAAGTGAATTCACATGCAGCAGTGACCTTTAGCTGTGCTGCACACACACTGCTGCTTTTCATGATCTCATTTGGTGTTTCATGTCATGGCCTAATATGAGGGGCTGGTGGTCTGAATAGCAGCAGAAGAGATGACTGCAGTGCTGGGAGGGGGGAGGGAGGAGGAGATGTTTCCTTTACCCTGCTGGTTTGAGGGGTGGGGAAGGGGGATCAGTGGAAACCTCAGACTCCAGAGGGGAAATCTGCTCTCCCTCACCATCTGAGACTAGCTGGGGCCACCTTGGTCTTGGTCAGTCAGCTGGGCTTGGGAAGGGGGTGAAATGGCTCATCTCACCTGGCATCTTGCCCCACCTGCAGACGTGGTATCCTCTGTCACCAGCAAATGAGACACAGCTGGGGCTTGTACACTGAAAGAGACAAAAAAATGATGGGGTTTAGAGTCCTGTAAATGAGACTGGGCTGTCTTGACCTCTCCATCTGGCATGGTTTGTTGTCTCATCTGGTGTCGCTTCAACATTCAAATGAAAAAATAACAATTCCTCTTCACAGGTGGACTGAGAACAGCTTTCTTGACACAAGGTCTACATGTGCATCCCAAGGGAGCAGGCAACCAGCTGGGGAGTGCTTCAGTTTTTGAGGTTTCTCAAAGGAGTGTGGATTTGCCAGTCCTGAGAAAATGCAGCCAGAGGAAATAAGAACATTCACCTGAAAAAAAATAAATCTGCTGGACTGAAATTAATGTAAAGCACAGTGACGGGGTCTAAAGTAATTTCAGAGAAGTTTAGGGCTTTTGCTTGCTCTGCAAGAAAATATATAATCATCCTCCCCTTGCACTACAGCTGCTCTCCTGAACTCAGAATCTTAAAGAAAATCATACTTCACTGGAACGAGAAAAATAATAATTTGTTTAAGCTTCTTCAACAGGTTAAAACATATGACATTAAAAATATTTTGATATCCTCTCATAGATGCATGGAAGACACCAACCAGCATGAGAGATAGAATGATGGCAGGAACTGGAGTGCCCTGTTACAGAGGGGGTGAAATGGTGGAGCTCCATGCTACTGCTGTGCAGTGCCTGAAGACACAGCAGATTAGTATTTTATTTAAATACATTTGAGTTTTACCCAACTCAGATCCTTACTTGGCTGTTTGAATTTCCCAGCTGCTACCAGGTTCATGTTTTGGTTTTCTTTTGCCACCAGAGAGAGACTTTTTTGTACCAGACTTCAGCAAATAGTGTTTAATGCTATGGAAAGCCTTACCTTCTGGTTTTTGGTGCATGATTGTTTTCTAAGAAAAGCTCAAATGTGAGGTTCTATATCAAACAATTTCTGTTTGTCTTCTCCACTTTGCTTTCTGTCCTATGCTCTATACTCTTTATATTATGAACACAGATCCTACTACTTACTGTGCAAGCAAAAAACAGTTAGAGGAAGCACATCCAGATATACATATACCATTTGATCATATTTAGCCCTAGTGCTCAACTGTTCCTTGCTTGTGGCATGTATAGACTGATATTGCTTAATCCACTTAAAAAAACCCCAGCCAAAATATTGTAAATACTCAAAAATGTAATTACGCAATTTCTTGCCATTTGCACTGAAGAGAAAAAGGAAAACCAAATGATAGTGGAAAAAACCAAAATGTACAGAAGGAGAAGAGTTGGCCAAGGTCTTTCAGTTGATGACGATGATGATGAGACATTGTATGTATGCATGCATATGTTCCAGATACAGTAAATCTATTTGTGATTTTGGAAGGATCCTCAGTAAAGAATCATTCAATGTTCGCCTGTAATTTATTCCCATTTAAGACCAGGGTAACTTGATTCTGATTCAGGTTTATTGTTACGCTTAATGACATGCTAAAAAGGCATTTTTTAAGTTTATATTGGACTTGTGACTAAATTTGTGTGTAATGGTTCAGGACTTGAGTCTGCCCTCCTCTGAAGAGGAGACCTGTATGTGTTAGTGGCATGATTGTGATTTTGGCTCCCAAGTTAGGTTCTCTTCACTAAAAACCACTGCTGGTTTTCTGGCAAGTGAATAACATGGAGGTAACTGAAGGCAGCTAAGGGGTGTATGGGAGCTAAGGACCTCAAAGAATGTCTGTGAGAAAAGTTGAACCTTGTGTGCAGTAATTTCTGACTTATTGTGCCTGATGAGAGCATCCATTCTTCCGCTGCTTTTATGGTCATGCAACATCATCAAGGGGTGAAAGCAGCTGTTTCACCAGCTATTAAGGATGATGGTGGAGAAAGTTCGTGACCAATACTTCCTTTGAATATTATTTAATTGAAGAGCAGGGAAGATCCTTGCAGTAAAAGATGCTTAATATGTAAAGCATCAGTGCTTGAGTCCACTTCCTTTCATTAGCCTTCCTGGAAGCACTTTCCATGACTAATGTGATCCTTTTACACAGAGTGGGGTCATAGAGTTTGTAACCTGGGTGTAGCAGCACCTGCTTTCAGAAGTGGTGCCACAGCAGCTGCTGCCAACGTGGTGAACAAGGGCTGACTGGCAAGGCTGAAGGAATGTGGGGCCCATATCCCTGAAGATCTGGCAAGAGAGGGTGGAAAAAAGCAGCTCATAAGTAGCAACAACAAACCAACTCTCTTATGAAAAATGTCCAGTTTGTGTCCATCTTTTTGGAAACAGCACCCATTTCCTAGAAGCTGATACCGAGAGAAAGCCAAAATGCTTCTGAGCCTCAAAGACGAGATCTGGCTCCCCCCTCAACCCTGCAGATGTGTTCCTATGGGTGTCTGGCTGATGAAGTGTGCTAGCAAGAAAAAAACAAGCTCCTATTGTCTGTCACAAGTTTAGCCTAGAGATCAGTACAATACCTTGGTTTTCTCTGGTCTCAATGTGACAGAGCTTACATTGCCCTCAAAAGTGCATGCAGACCCTGAGTTAGAGCCCAAATGCATCTTTTCCTGGTGTTTTGGTACTGCAGAACCTCAAACACATAGTAGAGTGTAACCTTAGGCTGAGTTTTCTCCTGAGTTGAACTGGTCCTTGGTCTCCCTTCAAAAATGTCATTAAGGTAATTAATTTAAATGCAAAGAGACAATTTGCCTTTTTTTGCTTGTTGAAGCTAACAGACAAGCATGGCTCTACTATTGAATCACAGGCTTGAAAGGCAAAGATCTTGTGTCCGGGTGCTACAGTTGCAGTGCTGAAGTGCTACTGCTGCTCATTGAAGTCTTTCAGTCAGTGCCAGTAATAGCACTTTTCTTCAGGTCAAAACACATTTTAAAACTAAAATTCAGCATCCTTAGTTGGTCATTGAGGCTGTGCTTATGCATAAAGACTAAATAGTGATGTGGATGTGGAAACAAAGAGCCTCTGGACAGACTAAAACTAGCTGTAGAGCAAAGACTGGGTGTCTTATACAGTGATTTCCTTGCCCTGTGATGTTTTTCTTAAAAACCATCCTCAGTAAAGAGGATCTGAAAATGTCTGCTCAGCCTGGAAGCAGGGAGTGATACAGGTCTAGGTTAACCATGCAGACTTGGAAAAGACAGACAAGAAGCCAGACATGACATCATGATAAACTGAATGTAACAAGGTTTTCCAGTGGTATTAATATTAGATGATAATGTCCGAGCACAGCTGGTAATTAGACAGGACAGCTGCCAAGGCCAGTCATTAGTAATGTTGATCTACTCACTTGAAAACCAGAAAAAAGGTATTGCAGATGTTTCTCTGTCACTTTTGTTTTGGCTGTAATGGACATGATAGCTCATTGCAGGTAAAAAGTTCACCTACCTGCATAACAGGCTTGGATTGTTCAACTCGCCACAGGATGTTCTTATTTCTTACTTGTTGTGTTTGGCCCAGGACTGTAAATCACAAATACCAGGCTGTGTAATTCTGACTTTTATTACCTTAATGTATTTTAAGAGCAGGAAATCTATAGACTCTTGGCTCAGTGGAGCAGAAGCAGAGCATGGTGGGTACTCTGTGGTCAGGAATGTTCTCAGAAATATGCCTCTTGCTGCAAAGGTGACCTCAAGACAATCTTTGTTCAGCTTTTGGGATAGGGAAGGAAGGACATCTCAACCGCTTGACACAGGTGTGAGCTGGGGTGTGGGTTCTGAGTGGAGGGGGAATTCATTCCCTGAACATAGGGGAAGGAGGGAGGGATGAGAAAAATGGAGTTAACCTCAGTGCTAAGACCAGCTTATGAATGCAGAGTTCAGTTTGCTCAGGGGCATTGCAATACACATCATTGCACAACATTAACAGCATAGCCAAGACAGCAATTGAAGGCTCCTGACTCCCCAGCCTGGTGCCTTTTATACCGAGCCCTGATAGCAGCTTAGGCTATACCTGCAATCTCTTCAGGAAAAAAAAAAAATCACCGAAGTGTAGGTATCAGTAGACTGACTTAGTGAAGTGTTTTCTCGGTGTCTTTCTAGGCATTAAGCCATCTTAAACCTCATGTGCTCCAGGAAGCTCCTCCTTAGCCCCACTGAGTGGCCACGGTGTCACAGCATGCAAAATTGATCTGCATGTGCAGAAGAAAAGTCCTTCAGACTTATGCCTGGCTACCACCAGAAACCATGTTCAGCTGGTATAACTGTGGGTGAATTCACTAATGGCTATGAGCATCTCTGTGACTGTGCCATGTTCCACTCTGCTTTTGCACAGCTATTTTATTTTGGGGAGAGAGACATGAGAGAAGCCATATTGCTAAGCACTTGGTCTGCAGAGCCAGTATTGCACTAACTATTTAGGATGGCTTCTGGGCTAACAGAGTCTATACTACTGTGCCTGGGGAAAAAAACATCTTCCCCTGTGAATAGTCTAACCTGAGAGAGGCCTGTCAGTGGCATTCAATGGGCTTTGTTATATCTATGAACTTGCCAGTGAGTACAAATATTTGCAGGAATGATAATCAAAGAGCACCCATCCTTTCATGGGCATAAAAATGGACTGCACTTTTTTTTTTTTTTTTTTTTTTAATTGCTTCAGAATATCCTACCCTGATTGTGCTGCTCTCCTGCAACTGCGAAGGTGTGGTGGAGAGTCTTGAACGCAGCAGGGTCATGTTATAGCTTTTGATCCTTGTCTCTAAGTGCCCTGCCTGCTCAGGAATGCCTCAGGTAAGTAGTGCTGAGCTGCTGGGGCAGTTAGATCACTGGGATACCTTTTACCTTTCTTTTAGCTATCATATGCTGGGAGAATTGCACTAAACCAGGTCATAATAGAAATGTGAAATGGAAGTTGTGATAAGAGAGAAGTGCTTCAGTAAAAGCGAAAGTAGAGAGGGAGTGATGCGAGAGGGAGATTTGAACCGCATCTCCAGGTTCAGCCTCTGAAGAGGAGAGGTAGAGGAAGCTAATGCAGTGAAATGAGCTGTAACAAAGCCACACCAGGAATTATTCAGCTGTTCACAAGAATTTTAGAAGAACTGTAATTGGGAAATGATGTGAGTATCAAACAAAATGTCACTTGACTGGAAGCCTTGAAAAGAGGGGAAAATAAAATGAAGAAAACCCCAAACCCTGCACTATATGTCACCCTTTTAGACACACTCTGAAAGAGTGCCCTGCTCCCCACTCAGATCTTTTGGCACAGTATTGTGTAGAACTGTGTATTTTCCTTGTGGGGTGCTTCTCCTTGAAAGAAATTAAAATGATGGGAAAGCTGGCATGTCACGTTAAATAACATCACATGTTTTTCTACTGGGGAGAGAAAAAGGGAAGAAATATTATGCTGAGTTCCAAGAAAATAACTACTGAGGAAATGAGTGCAGCCAGTGGCTCAGATCGCATCCCTGGAAAATAGCAGCCATGTCAGCAGAGGGAAACACACTCTGTATCCTGGAAGGGCTCATAAGTAGCCTTGAATTTTTTTCTGCACGGTGTTTGCTGGTGACCTGCAGACTTGATGGTCTGCATCTCTGATCTCTCCAGATGTCCATAATAATTTTACCGCTCTAATGTTTGGGGTTTTTTTTTCTAAAGCTTGAAATATGTGTGGAAGTATCAGGATTGTTGACCACCATTGTCTTGTTTACTACTATCCAGTTTGTCCCCCTTTAAATGCCCTTTCTGCCATTATTCTCTGAAAATATGTCATCCCGAAAGCACCTCGTCCCTCTCTTCTCCTTCATCATTATTCTTCACAGAGAGAGAGCACCGCTGGGCTGGGTCCTTGAGCCCCATGATTATCTTCTTGGCACTTGCAGAAGTATTGTCCTTTGGACAACCTGCAGATTCCCTGTCTCTTTATTCTAGTGCAAGCTTTCATCTGGAAACACTGAGAAACCACCAGCTGCATGTAGAAACATAAGGACCCTGGGGGCCATTGAGCCCACTGTATACCTGGGGAGGGGAGGAGGACTGCAACAAGACTGGCTTTGAGGTTTACTTGAGTGAAAAAAACCCTCCTTTATCGTGAAAGGAGAAGGTGACAGCACTGTGGAGGAGTTATCCATCAAGAAGACAAGAAGAGCACTCTGATTTCGATTAGATAGAATTTCTCTAGTGGCCTCACTGTGCTCCTCCTCAGATCTGTTGCAAACAGGAGCTTTAAAGAGAGGTTAATATGGGTTTTGCATGGTTTAGTTGCAGGGGCTATATGGAGTAAAAGGTGACTCAAGACACTGCAGTAAGACAGCTGCCAGATAATAGATATAGTATAATATTATACATAGAATATTATATACAATATATATATAGTAATAGATACTATATTTTTAGTAACATTGTTATGCATCTGTCATGATGTTTAGGTGATTCAATAAGGAATTTTTCAGGCAAACATTCTTAAAGGCCTGATGGAACAGACATGCTGATTTCTATCCATAAACTGTAGTGATTTTGATGTAAATTTCCCACCTTGTTTTTTAAAATAATGTTTCATATGCAGTAAGCATAAGAAAAATCCTGCCTTGGAGCATCAGGAAAACAACAAAACATTAACCCTTCTTGCATTTTCTCCTCTCCATCATGCCTTCACTATAGACCTGGGAGATGCTTGCCAGCTTTAAAATGAGAAAAAAGTAAATTCACTCTTTTGTTGTGAATTTTAGAGAAAGAGGTCCTATAGTAAGATTTTAAGATTTCTGGCCAATATCCCCTAATTCTGTCTTTGAATGTGCATTTGATTTTTTGTTTGTTTGTTGTTTGGGGGTTTTGGGGATCCTTTTTTCTTTAGTACTGTTTCTAATCAGTGAACCATCATCTCTTAAAGGCATTCCCCCATCAAGCTGTGTTGGGGAAGAGTTACCATAAAATACACTTGCAAGCACAGGACCACAGGCATGTGAGATGCTTCTCTGGGCTGATGGTGTTAGTTTATGTAGAAGCCACTGTACCTCCCTAGCCCTGAGGAAAACTGGCTCTTTGCTTGGTTGAGCCTGGGCAGTAATTCCCAGCTGCCATGTAAGAGATTGACTGTGCAGGGGTCCCAGCGCCCCACCATGTGTCTCTGAAGCACAGAGGGAGGGTGGAGAGGTTATGGGAGGTGATTTGGGCTGTTATCACTGGGGGCACTTTACTCCCAAAGAGAAAAGCCCAGTCAAAGAATGCTGAAGACCAAATTCTGGGGCAAAAGACCGAGAGCCATAATTTATTCAGGGAAGCTGGTACTGCAAAAAGAAGACAATAGACCAGTTAGCACTAACAACCAGCTTCATGCAACCTCTTAGTAGAAAGTTTTGACATTTGCATGTTTCTCCCAGCTCTGTTTCCCATTCGGAAGGAAACACAAAGCAATGTAGATGATTTGTGGCCTATTCTTAATCCTTCTACAGAGAATAAGTGTTGCTTTTGAGTCTGAGCAGGAACAGGTCTCATCTCTCCTCCATATCTGAACAGGTCTTATATCTTCCTCAGCTGCACAACTCTCTATAGTTTTTCTCCCCCCACTTAAGGAGCTCACAGAGGCAGACCCCAGGTGTACTTGTGATTTTATCTTTGGTCTCTATTATTAACAGGTCTAAAAGCTAACATTTATTTGGATGAAACCTTATTAATCAGAGACTGCCTGCTCTAGTAAAGGTCTAATGGTATTTTAAAGCTCTTCTTCTGAGGGCAGAGCTTTCCTGTGAATCATTAACCAAAGTTTTCCCTGGGCTTTCCGGTGTGTTGTGAAGAACTGTCCCTTCCCCTTGAAGGGATGACTGCTGTTTGGTGGATCCAGGATGAGAAGGGCAAAATCAAACTAAAATATCAGCTCTGTGTTTAAGTTAAATAACAGTGCTGCTGCTATTATGAATTCAGCAGCATTCCCTGAAATAATTTCCTGGGAAAGGGTTTGGCAGACTTTACTTTCCGACTCATACAAATATGAGCTGCTCTTGCTGCTTTGGAGTGACTGAATGGAGGAGGGCTTGCATGCTGTGGTGTGCTTTTGATTTCCTTTTTACTTTATCCATGCTTTTTTTTTTTTTCCTCCATAAAACCTCCATTATAGAACATTATGAAATCACTTGAAAAGCACTGTTGGGTTTTTTTTTCCCCTGTTATGCTATACAAAGTTATACCGTCAAATATTACCCTTCAGTGGGACTCTTTTTTTTTTTTTTTTTTAGCTGGCTGTATAGCAATGCAATTTAGGGCTTGGCAAATGCTAGTAAGTAACTTGATGTCACTGTGGTGTATGAAAAGCTTGTATCAGGATAAAGTAGTTTTCAGCTAGGTTTAACTGCAATGCAAAGTGAAAAAGAAAAATTGGTGTATGAACGAACAGTTGCATTGTATCTGCTGGGGGCAGAAACTAGTCAGTTTTCAGTGCTATTGTAATGGCTCCCTCTAGCAATACATTATATGTTATTACAAATTGAAGAGCAGCATTTGCACTTGTGAATTGAAGCTTTGCACAGCCATGGTAATAAATTCAACTATTTCATATTCTTGTTGAAACACCTGATGTGGTGGTGGGGGAGCCCAGGGTATTGGATTTCACCTGCAGAGGAGGGAGAGAAGCATGTTTTGGGGGAAAGCAGGGAAGGCATTCTGGGCTCTGGGGGCTGTGGGGAGCAGCAAGGGACTGATGGTGAATGCAGCAGGCTTCTGTTTGTCATCTGGGTGGCTTCATTCAGCTGGTGTCTTGGAGAAAGAAACCTGAAAATAGGCAGTAGAGGGTGTATCTTTTAGTAGTTTGTTCCCTATCTTCTGCAGTAAGACCTCTGGAAGGAAAGAAAGGAGTCTGTAGTTGTGTTATGGTGAGTCCTTCTGCCTTCTGCTCTCTCTGGTAATCTGAAAATCTGTCTCTTTCCAGTACCAGTGCAGCTGGACACCACTCTACATTACACTGGGCACTTGCTGTAGGAGACAAAGACCTGCCTATGAATATCCATAGAAAGACACTGAAAATAGCTGGAAGTATCCCAGGACAAACAGATGAAGTGAATGTGCAGACACAGGGGAAATATTATAAGTAGATTGACTGTATTTATCCAAGGTATGAAAAGAGCTATTATTCCCAAACAAGGAGGTAACCTGAGGAAGCTGCGACTGACAAGGAGGAGCAAATCAAATGGGTTCTCTTTTTATTTATGTCATGCCAAAATGTGCCTGGGACTTTGTGAGCAAACAGAAGGTAGGGCCCTGAGGCGAACAGCTAACAGCTTAAGGCTAAACCAAACAGTGCGTGTTTGCAGGTAGCAGTCTGCAGGTTAGGGAAAGGGGAGAGGAGATTAGAGAGGAGATAATCTGCACTCCCCAAGGGATAAGCACAAAGGCTAGCCAGATCAGATAGTTCAGCTATGGCAATAAATCCGTCTGCCGGCTGTCTGGATTAATGTGTGCATTTTTGGGATAGGTACTGCCTTTGCTGCTGGAGCAATCTGACCCTTGAGCACCCCTGCTTACATTGTACTTGAGAAGTAAGGCAGCTCTTTGTGCTTCTCTCAGCTTCCTGATGAGAAAATACTGTAGATCTTGACAGAGCCGGGAGCAGTGCAGAAAACTTTAAGGTCTCAGCCCTGAGTCTCTGGTCTAGAAATGCTTCCTGGCACCTTATTTTTGGAAAAAAAATATTTGCACTAAACACAAGTTTAAGAAAGCTGGAGAGGAACTTTTTACAAGGGTATGTAGTGACAAGACAAAGGAAAATGGATTTAAACTGAGAGTGGGTTTAGATTAGATATTAGGAAGAAATTATTTACTGTGAGGGTGGTGAGACACTGGAACACGTTGCCCAGAGAAGCTATGGATGCCCCATCCCTGAACGTGTTCAAGGCCAGGTTGGATGGAGATTTGAGCTATTTGGTCTATTGGATGTCTCTGCCATATTGGAATTAGATGATTTTTAAGGCCCTTTACAATCCAAAGCATTCATGATTCATGACCCCATTTCACCTTGTTTACTGAGGAATACAGAGCGATGGTGCTCTGTATGGTGCACAAGCAATCTTTGATTGTGTTGTATCCCTATTTCTATTAGTTTTTTCCCAGTACTTTTAAAAATTATTTTTGACTGCAATGTTTGATCTGAGACCAATCTTCTTATTGTTTTAGCTAGGTCCCAATTCATTCAAGAAGTTGGGTCATTCAGGCAGATCACTCAGGTAGAACAGTGTTGTCTGTGTTCAGCTGACTTGATGTAATGATACAAGCACTAACCTGTAATGCACATGCAATATCCTGCAGCAGAGAGATTTTTATGCTGGTGCAGTTAAATCAATAAACTTGGTAAATTTGGCTGGTACAGACATTTTTAATTGCAGTCCCTACAGCTCCGATGTCTAAACAGAACTACAAACTATTCAGAGGAGTTTTCTTTGCAAATAGGGTTATGAGTAATCAATAGTTCAGTGTATGTGTGTGTGCACAGATACTCTTTTAGTAATTCTGGTCTGTGAACGCATTCATTAACCTGACCACTTGATGTTACCCCAGCCTCCCTCCCCTTTTCACAGAAGGGGAAAAAGGAACACATTCATTGATTACACTGCTTTAATTTATTTGCCTAGTTCTAATCTCTGCACAAGATAAGAGTGCTTCGAATTGTTAAATTGCATGCTTTGGGGAATTGAAAAGGCCACTTCCTCTCTGCTTCCTACGTTAGATGATAATGAGAGATCCGTGGTAACATTTTTCCTATTCCCGCAAAGTATCAGTTAATGGCTACAGCTTTTAGTGTCACTGTTTTGTGCTAGTATGTCCCATCATTTATGCACAGAGAAATTAAATAAATATTTAATACCAGTGGAACACAATTGAACTTTAAGCAAACAAAGAGCATTAATTGCCTACCAGCCCATCTCTTTGTGAAAAGCTGGTCCTGATTTAATAAACACAGACTGATCCTTTTTGATTTATGTCATTTTGATTGTGTCATTTTGATGTTGAAGGTTTATTTAATTACAGTATTTTTAACTCTGTCTCCTGTGAGTTACTGCTGTATTCCTTCCCCCACGTGCCTTAGTTCAACATTGCCTCTCAATGACAGATTGCTCTCTGCTTGATGTGCCTGTTGCTTACTCATGAGAGCAGGAAAACCTGTGCAGTAAAACTGCCCTGCAGCTGGTGTTGGAGGTGGTCTTTGTTATCAATCCTACAAGGAGTGTTGGTTAAGCAATTGCTGGCTTTCATATGAAGCAGGCTCTGCTTTTATTTTAGCAGTGGGAAGAGGAGAAAACACCACCAGTGCCGCAGGTGCAGAGCTGTAGGCAAGTGTGGATCTGGTAACTTGCGGACTTCAGTACTGGAGTGTGGTATGATGCCCTTTCCAGGAACAATGACACTGCCAGGACAGCCCAAGGCTTACTACAGAGGATAAACTACAGGGAGAGAGAGAAAGTACAAGAGAGAAAGAGAAATGTGAGCAAAGAAAAGGAGATGAAGAGATGGGAATGTGCAGGCAGAGAGAGGAAGGATCAGCTGCAAATACAGAAAATAGGGAAGGAGTAGGCCTCCATGATCTCAATCCTCATCACAGTATGGAGTGTCTCAGGGTCCCAGCCTTGAACCCACATGGCTCCAGACATCTGGAGATGAAGGTGGGGAAGCAGTGCTGTGCTGTGTCCTTTCTCGAGGTGGTGGTTTGACATGTGTTTCACCATGGGCAGCATTTTAGTGTGGCTGGAGAGCTAACCCCTTCCACCTTGCCCACACCATGTAACAGCTCCAAACTGTCCATGAGGGCACTGATGTTGTGCCGCACCTTATTCTTCCTAAAACCTCTTCCTGCCTTGGCCATGAATAGGCACTGCTCCTCACCTTCCCTGAAGCTGGGGGTTTCCTAAGGCCCAAGGGGTCCTACTCTGGGTCTGGAGAGCCTTTTATTAGGGTGGTTTGATCTGGAGAGTTCATGGGATGTCCTGCTTAACCTTGCGACCCAGAGAAGAAACTTTCACTGAACTCATGAAAAAGGTGAGGAAGCTGAAATATCCCCACAGGATCCTTTGCCTTCCCTGGGTCATGAATGGCACAGGGTTCAGACGAGTTGTGAGGTTTTGTTCATGGCTGGTTTGGGTGCTCAGATAAGAGGACCTGCATGTAGAGAGGTGATCTAGGGGATTTATTTGTCAAAGGTCTGTGCCCTGGGTAGTTCTCATCAACTCTAAAGTCACATCAACAGACCTAAAGTTATTCTGGGTTGTTGTTGGGTTTTGTTTGTTTGGGAGGGGAGAGATTTGTTTGTTTGTTTGTTTTTGGGTATTTGGTGGTTGGTTGTTTGTTTGTTTTCTAAGTTGGAGTAAAGAAAAAAATCAAAGCAGAAATAACGTCTCCTTTTCTCTCTGGCTGTGTTCAGCCCAGGTGCACAGTTTTGAATATACTGATGTGTATGGTATGTGACATGCTCTTGTATCGTCAATAAGGCTGCAGGCAGTGGGGAAACACAGCTTCCTCCTGAAGGCAGGCAGAAGGGAAGTGGGGGGAAGAAAGGGGGGAGTGTTGCAAGCACCATTTACATATCTGGGAGATGAGCTCATCCTCTTCTGTGCAAGTGGGAATCGAGAGGATTCATAAAAAGAAAAAAAAAAGTAATTCAGTTAAACTTTTCTGAAAGGTAAAGAAAGCACTTCTTTCTCCTGGTAATGGAGGAGGAGGAAGCTGCATTGCTAATGTGCTGCAAGTGTGTAAACATCTCTTTGCTTTGTAAATTATGTTTCTAAAGTAAAAACTGCAACATTCCCATATTGCTGAGTTTCTAACCTCCTGGCCCAGGTGTGTGACTTCTGATCAGCAATTTCCATGGCAACCTGAATGATAGATACCTCCTACATTTGGGAACAAGCACCACCATCCAGCACCTAGACACTTACCTAAGGAAGGAATGTGTTTAGTCTATGAAGTAGCCTCTCTATTTCCCTTTCATTGCAGCAACTCTGTGTTGGACAGATGGCCAGATCTTTGCATCATGTCAGGGAAGTTCTGCTTATTTGTCTGTGCACCAAACTTTATTACAGCACTTCCAGACAAATTTAAGTTAACTTCAACTACTCTGGTGCTGCATCAGAATAAGGCACATCTTCACAGCAGCACCTTCTGTTCACTCTCCCTGTCTGAAAAAAAATCTTCCTGCTGCTCCTCAAGCAGATTTTACTTGGTGTTTTACTCCCATCTAGTGCTTTTTATTAAAACTGCTGGTGTTCTGCTTCTGGCATAGGACTAGTCTGAGCTGAGCAAATATCACCTTATTTCTAACCCAGGTGTCCCCCAAATTCTTTTCCATCTGGCTATGAAACCCCACAGCCTTTTATTCCTCCCTGGAGAGGGTTGAGGTGTAGAAAGGAGGGAGATCCCTGCAGACTTTTGCTTCTGTAAAAGCCTTTTATGTCTTTCATGGAAAAGACACTTCTTTCGTGACAGCTTTCTTGTCAGAGGAAACTTGACACTTATGCTTGTTTGAAGTGGGCTTGTTAAACACATTCTTGTTGCTATTGATGGGAATGGGCAGGCTGCTATATGAAATACAGCTCTTTTTCTGATGTCCTCAGTGCATGTAAACCTTGATTAAAAGCTAATGACTAATTCACTTATGAATTCACTTCTACTTCTTGGGCTGCCACTCCACTGTCCCTAAATTTTCTCCTCCTATATTTTTCTGTTGCTGCTTCACAAATGCAGTCTATTTTTTGAAATGCTCTGTATTTTCATTATCCACATTCCCATTTCTTTTGTCTTCCAGCAGGTTGCACCCTCTCTGTTTTTATTCCTCTTTTCTCCCAGTAAATATCTAGGCAAAGCTGTTTTGCTCTCTATGTAGCATGATGTGACTTGCTTTCTTTTCCTTTTACCCTTCCTTCCCTCTCTTCATGGTCAGTTGAAAAAACATCCATGAAACTTGAACTGTATTCCATCTAGGAGCAGAGACCATGTTGCTTGAATGCTATAAAGCACTGTGTTTGCTTAGCATAGCAAAGATAATTTTTGGCAAGTTAGGTGATGACACTGCAGAGTAAAGCGTTCTTTCAACAACAAAAAATGTACAAAGACAGGGAAAATGTTAAGCAATGTTTATAGGCAGATAAATACAAAATACAATGCACTGATTAATATTCCAGTGTGATGCACTTTGACAAACTGGACTGCCAGTCTGTGGGTTTTATTTTTAACAGATGGGAAAGAGAAACAACATTTGGTCTAGAGACTCTGTCTGCCTGAGTGAGGTTTTGCTCATTTTGGGAGCTGCAGCTATTCTAAACATGGCAACTTGATTTAATTAGGTGACTAGGATCCTGCTTTGTCAGTGATTTTCTTGTTATTGTTGTTTTGTTGATTTTTTTCTTGTTGAAATTTTGTATGTGTGTGTGTGCCTAAATGCACTCTAGCAAAACTGACAGTACCCAGAGCTCCCAGACTTCTCTGGCCAAGTTTCTGTCTGAAATGTGCAAACAGAATAGCTGATGAAATAATAGACATGTCCATGTTGGAAACCTTTCTTTTCCCTTTTTCAGGGAAAATTGAATATCTATTGATTCATTGTTTCTACCAGATGGGGAGCACAGCAGTAATTCCTCTGTGTTTTCGAAGGCAGTATCTTTCACAGAGTCTGCTTCGGCTGACAAGTTATTTTCCCTCTGATTTGAATCTGTCTTTATAGTGCTCTGTTGGGGTATTGACTACACGAACAGACAAGCTCTGATTATGGCTCTTGCATGGCTGCCAAGGTCCTCCAATGCACAGGGAAACTGATTTAGTCTGTTCCCCTTGAAAGCTCTAGACTTCTTAAGGATGGAATAAAACCCACGAGGTCCATTAAGCAAAAAAGCAAACCCTGATGCCTAAGAGAGATGCAAAGGCAGTCAGACTAGACAGCAATGCTATGTCCTTTGAGCATATTTGAATGTGGCACCATAAAAGAGCCCGTGCCAAGTCCATCTGAAATGTTTGAGACCCGCCTTGCTGAAAAAGGTCTGTTGTCTTATATATGAGTTGCAAAAATCCAGCATTATGGGTCTTCTTTTTCAAGCATGTTGTGCCAAGCTAAGCTTATAGGAAAGAAGACAGGGGATTTAACCTAAGTTTATTAATTTTATATTACATTAATAGTTGCAGTATCTGTCTCTCCCCAGCTAAGCCATGTGGATACCCACACAGAGTGTTGGACCCGAGGGATGGTTCTGGGAACACAGTTGGCCAGTTCTCCCAAGGCTTGTGTGATACGTGCCACTCACTAATTTTTTTTTTATTTTTTTTTCTGGTGACTGGTTTCAGTCTCAGGTGAGAGGGACAGCAAAGTCCCCAAAGAGCAAAGTCCCTGTTGATGGTTTAGGATCAGACAGTGAGAAAAAGCCAGGAAGGTTTCAGCAGTGCCTCAGTATATGTGTTTGCTGGCCAACTTGCTGACAGGTGTTTTCAAATTGGCTGCCATGGATATTTCCCTTTCTTGATGCTATCAAAACCAAATGAGAGTAGACATAAGAAGTTACTGCTCCTAGGAGGAGAAGAAAGTGTATGGGACACATCACAAATGCATGGGAAAGAAAGTTTCATTAGTTCTTCAGCTCACAGAACAGTTATGGTATTTAGTTTGGGGTTTTTTTACAAAAATCCTGAATTTCTCTATCTGTTGTTTTTTGTTAATTTATTTAAGGTTAAAAGTTGTTTAAAAAGTCAAGCAAAACAGATTTTTTTTTCACAAGTTTTCCCCTCTGCATATTTTGGATAGCTCCTCTCACCTCTGAAGTGTTCACTATACAGAAACCAAGCCAACAGGTTGGTGACAGAAGGACAGGATTTCTGCAGGGATTGGAGCTCTGTGTATGAACGGTGAGAACCACAACAGTGCTGAACCTGAGGAGAAGGTCATAGCAGTCCCATGACCACATATTGCTCATTTCGTAAATTCAGACGCAGCCACACTGCCTACATAGCAGCTTTTTAATGCATTTGAAAATTATCATTGCATATATTGACAGACGTTTATACATGTACACAAGTGTATGCCTTGTTTTCTGAACAGGAGTACATTTATTGCCTGCACTCATGTGCTTGACAGTAAAAGCATCTGAAACCCACTGCCAGCATCTTGTTGGCAGTAGGTACAGCAGGTAATACACTCACTGTCAAGTGTGGAAAGTACCCCCTTAGCTCCAGTACAAAACCCTTTCTATGCAGATCTACTTTGTGCAGGCTGAGGGGTCATGACTATATCAAAGCGTTTTTGCACACCCAGCCTCCTGGTGTTCTCCCTTTTTAAAAACATAAGGATCCCCAAAACCACAAGAATCTCCTCCTACCCAGAGAAAGGGAAGAATGTTTTGGGCTCAAATGCTAAATCCTGAGAGTTAGGTCAGAGCAATATAATATAACTCTAACTTGGTCCTTTGTATGCACAGTAATCTTGACTTTAATTAAAATATCATGTTCTGTTATTTTTTCTGCAAGCAGATGCCTCAGTAGGTGCCCAGGAGAACAGCAGAAGAAATTAATGAAATAGAGCAGGACTGTTTAGTGAAGGCACTTTCTGTCTGGAGAACTCTGGCTTTGCTTGCTGGAGAAGGTTGGAAATGCATAATGAATGAGGCAGGATGCTGCAGAACAACATAAAATGGTCTCAAAGGGGAGGCTTGATGCCTCTGTAGAGAACTCGGTTCTGTAGCTTGCTCAGTCACAAATTATTTCTCTCCCTTAAACAAAAGAATTAACCACAAAGTGCATGATTCTTGTTTTCTCTATGTACAAGATAAAGTATACAGGACTTTTTAAAATTATTATTATTTTTAAAGGAATAGCTAAATGTGGAGGTGGTTGGTGAGAGCTTTGTCTAGATGCTGAACTATAAGAAAGCTCAGCACTGTGGAAAATGTGTCTCAGCCTCATTATTCAAAATTTGCAGATGCTTTTTATAGGCCTATACTTAACTTTTACCATCTCTTTGTCCTCTGATGGAAAAATAAGGAAAGTAATTCCTAGGTATCCTAACCAAACTATAAGGAATTTTTAGTATTTGTGGAGTATAAGATGCTGTAGTGAGAATAATGGGACAGAAAATGCAAAGTTTTTTCTGAGGTGGGATTTGGATAATGTGACGTAAATAAGGATAAGGGATGCCTATTATAGCAGCAGGGTAAAAATAAATAGAAATATTTAGCCACTCACTGGGGAAGACAGGCGCTTTGTATAAAAATATAGTCTGCAGTCATGTAATTAAAGGCTGTATTTTAACTTGAAGCTGAAGTAAGAAAGCTGTGTGGGTGGTTTTAGCTCTGATATTTTAGTCACTGAGTTTCTGCTTTAATAGGTAGCTTTTCAGATGTAGTTATGCATTTAGTGGCATGGTAATAACTTCCATAACATAAACTTTACGTAGCATTAAAAGCACACATCTTACTTTATGCAGCTCAATAAACAAAATAATCCACTTCTTTCTCCAACATTCATCTACACCCATTTCTACACCCATTTCTCTTGCTGTCACCTCTGTGCTCTCTAAAACAGGGTACATGGGCCATTGTCATAGGTTTGCTGTAGTTTTATCCAACACCAGTAACCTGAAACTTGAGGCTCCTCTCACCACCTTTGGAACTGCACAGCCCCTTGAGCAGGCTGCACTGTAAATGCCAGTTGGCTGTTTCAGAGCTGATGTTTGGCTGCCAGGCCTTCTCTCTCCCCTGCTTTTGAATCTTCCATGATACCCAAGGATTTCACTGGCACATGTTTGCTGAACTTGAAACCTATCAAGTCAGAACCAAGTGATACCATTGATTTTTTTAATTATTACTATTATTATTTTATTTTTGCTTTGCCTCAAGTGCTCTTGAATTCTCCCATTTAGTCCCAAATGAACTAGGGTATTTGTTTCTTTTGTGTTGTTTTCTTGGTATGCTTTGCCTTTGCCCAGCTGTGGTTTGTTACAATAACATGTGATTTCTCTTTGTTTCTCTTTCAGAAAATAAGGGGTGATGAGAAAACAATGCTGGGCACCCACCACCCTACTCTGATATTTCTCAAGGTCTTAGAGTTGTGTGTATCTGCAGAAGGGAGTGTTACTGAATGCAGGAAACCTGAAGCCAGAATATGTTTTACAGCATGGCAATTACAGTGCTGGATCATAAGAAACTTTTGTATTTTAAAATGTTTTATCTTATGTGTAAAGGATAGTGTTTCTGGCAGGAAAAATATATAAGGGCATTAAATGGCTTTCTTTGCAGGCAATTAAACAATGAAGTCAGTCTGAGCAATTTAAATAATTGTAACAGATGTTTATTGCCTAGTGCAGTTTACTGCATCCTATTATTTCCTTTACATACAGGAGAGGAGAACACATGGCAAACCATACCATAAAAGAAATTTTTTACTGCCTTGTGAGCAATGTGGCTGTTTCTCTGACTTCTTAATTGAATCACTTTGGGAACGAATTGGTAATACCTAGTATTTGGAGAGCAGGCAAATGACTAACTGCCTGAAGGAGCAGCAGCAACTGGTGTGCAAAGACGGGGTGGGGGGGCTGGCAGTAAATACCTCTGAGTAAACAAACTGTAGTAGGATTGCTCTGAGAGAGATGATTGGCTCACTCTCATTAAGGATTTTGGTGCTGCCTGGGGATGTGTGTTTCTGGAGACTCTCCTTGTCTGAAATCCATTTTGTGTGCTCTATTGAAAGAGGAAATATAAGGTCCTGGGTCCTTGGATAGGCTTTCAACAGGACATTTGTAATCCCAGGTTAACTACAGGTCTGCTGTGTGGCCTTATTTCTTACACCTTATCTCAGTGAAACAGAGTATCAGTTCTTTCCAATCTGCTCAAGATGTTGCATACAATGTAAGGGTGGACATCCTGGGTCTGGCTGAAGGTGCAGGGAGCCCCATCGCTTGTGATGGCCTCTGAAAATGGCCTCAGGTGGATGACTAGAAAATGGTGA
The DNA here is from genome assembly GCA_013396755.1 of Sclerurus mexicanus. Taxonomy (NCBI): domain Eukaryota; kingdom Metazoa; phylum Chordata; class Aves; order Passeriformes; family Furnariidae; genus Sclerurus; species Sclerurus mexicanus. The sequence goes on along the minus strand of VWZF01002269.1, from coordinate 1,006,034 downwards.
AGGACAAGGGTATGTGTTATGTCCCCCAAATACTCTCCAAACGCTTTTTTTGGTATGTTCAGATGTGTTTTCTGTGTGTTTAATAATGTACTTACTAGACTAGACCATGTACTTCATCTGTGTATTTAATAATGCTATTTTTTCATTCATTTATCTCTTGAATTCCTGCAGACATTCAGTGCCCAGAGCAGTCTGGCAGTGTAAGCCTCTAGGGTAGTAAATGTTCTAGAGGAACTTGTAAGTTCTTTATCATCTCGTAAAAAACAAAACTAAACAAAAAAAACCAACCAACCAAACAAAAAGAAACTCCAAAAACAAGCCCTCTTCTAATCCCAAATCCTCAGACAAAGGCCTGTAGACTTTTAAACTCTTGTCGTCTAGTATCCTTCCTGTTGTCTTATCCTTGACTTTGACTAAAATTTGAGGGTTTTCTTTTTCACTGAGAATTTTGAGAATTTTTCAAGAATCTAAAGGTATTTGTGTTGGGGTTCTGTTTGTTTATTTGTTAGGTTTGTTTAATTGCGTTTGGGGGGGGGAGGGGGTGTTGGTTTTGGTTTGGTTTGGATTTTTTTTCCCAGAAAAGTTTTTATGTTTTCAGCTTATGTAGTATTTGGGCACCAAATTTGGGTGATGTAAATCACGAAAGAAACAAAACATTTGTTTGCCCAGCACCTTTCACTGGGAGGAGCATAGTGACAACAGTTTCTCCTTCATTCCTCTTTCCTTTGGTTTTTCTCTTCCCCACATCTGATTTGTCATTTTGACTCTCACCCTTTTAAACCTTGCTCTATTTTCATTGACTTCAGCTCCACATTACCTTGAAATTTGCTATTTATGTTACTGTTTATGTATGTTAGATACTGTGTCTCTTTTCTCTTCCTTACCCGTAGAACAGGTTTTCTCCCGCTCCAGTTCTTCACTTCTTTAACTGGCCATTGGTGAGTTTTTATAGCTGTGGGGTCCCCAGGGCAAGCTTGTGTCCCATGTGTTTTCACCCCATGCCAGCACTTCTCTATACCACCTTCTGTGCCTCCATCTCTCAAGGCCTCTGTCCACTCTAGTGCATTGCTACCTGAGAGTGGTACATATCAGGTTCTTTATAGAAAAACTACTTAATACTGTTTGCTACATAAAATTACTCCTGTATCATGCAAAGTTAAACAAAAGTAAAGCAAATTAACAACACCCCCCTTAATCATCAGAAAAATTGCCATTACAGCTGAACTGAGCTTTGGTGATGTTTCTGAATTACTCTGCTTTGGTGGTACCTGCCTTTTCCTGGTGCAGTGTTTCATTCTCAGGTAACTTGCTGGGGTCTGCAGTAGAAACACGGCTGGGTGGAATGTGGGTATGGCAAGTAGGAGGGGGAGCAGAGGAGAATCAGTCAGCCCCAGCTGCAGGATGTGGATCAGTGCCTCTGCTTCTCAGTGTAGCAAGAGCTTTTATGAAAAGTCTTGTCAGTTTGTCAGAAACCCTTTGGCAGGTTTTGATCTACAGCTTGTCCTGGCAATGTAAAAGGGTAGCAGATGATAGCTGAATGGGGAGTGCTTAAAATTTTTCTCCTCTCTCCCCTGATTATTCAAAGAAGCCCTCACTGGAAAGGCTGCATTGCTTCCCAGATGCCTTCAGAAAGACCACATACTTTTCTTAAAGCTAAAGAAACCCCAGTGTAATTTTTCATCTCTAATTTGGGGTCACTCCTGGGTATGACACTGGGCTTTCTTCAGAAACAGAAGCCAACCCACATGAATTGGGATGACAGAAAAAGGACCGCAGGAGACTGACAGAATAATATAGAGAGGAGTCTTGCATTTAAGGATGAGGACAAGCTGAAATGCCTCCAGTTGGAGATTAGCTATACCTGCCTGTACCAGCTCTTTGCTGGAGAGTCTTGCCCATAGCTTCTTTGGATACACCAAGAGCAAGCCTCACTTGCCTCCGTACCTTTGGAGTATTCTCACAGGCTGCATTAGGGACACGGCAGGGAGAGGTGAGTGGTGTGTGCAGGTCTCACCTTTGCTGGAATGAGGGCAAACCTTCTTACAGTGGTGGAACCTGGAGCCTTGTTCAGAGCAATTACGTCAGCCCTGGTCTCACCTTTGTCTGACCAAACTCCCTGGGGGCACCCTGGGGACCAGAGGGCGAAAGAGCCATCTTAATCCTTAGCTTTCTCATCTCCACCTTTCCCACATCTTGCTAAAACCAGCTTTCTGTCATTTCTTTCCTAAGTGAGACTCTTAGCAACAACCTTTTGGTATGTTAGAAAGCAATAATCAAATCAGTCTGCCTTCTCGATGAAGCAGAACAAATCCATGGCTGTGTTCCCAGCTGTAAACAAAGGTAAACAGATGTGGGACTGTGGTCACCTCCTTCTCAGCAGGAGGGATTATCAGAAAAGCTCCATAAATAATGAAAATGTAAATGGGGCATAACATTCATTTTTAGATGAAATTGGAAGCCCTTGTACACACTCTATCCAGTTTAGGTGGAGAGCTATCCCTGCCTCACCTAATAAAATTAATTTTCTTCTTGGTAGATGTTTTAAAACTTTGACCTCTCCAGAATTTCCCTCTCATGTTTGATTGTTTGTTTTCCCCTTACTGTGTTTGCTGGCTACTTAAATGAAGAGATTTTCCTTCGTAGCAATTCCCTTTTCCCCTTTCTTTTTTTTTGTTCTTTTCTTTTTTTTTTTTTTTCCTATTTAGAACACTTCTTACTCTGCCAGATCTCTCAGCTGCACACTATCACCCTTTCCAGATTGTACCCCAACCTTTTGGGCATCAACTCATGCTTGCTTTTTTGTTTTCACAAGCATATCAGAGTAGCAGTCAAGAGGGAAATTGAAAATAATATAAATATGAGGCCAGTACAGCTGCATTCTCAGTCCATGTCTCATCACTGGACATAGAAAATGGTATGTTTTATTATTCCCTATGTACACTGTTATTATCTTTGCCATTTGCAGATCATTTTAGTGACTGAGTCTGTTCTCAGGGAAAAAAATGCCAACAAACAACAAAGCAGAACAACCCACCCTCATGCTATAGCTCCAGTCCTGACACAAATTCAGTTGTAGTGGATTTCATATTGAAATAACATCTGTATTGAAATGAAGGAGCAGCTGCACAGGACTGACAGTGGGTGCTGTGTGCCTCTCTGTAAACTGTGGGTCCCCTCTGGAAATTAGGTGATCTGGGAGATAGCTGGTTTTCCCTCATCTGTACAAATACTCTGCCTCTTATTTGGGGTATGAAGGCTGCCTGAGCACCTATTCTGTGCCTTGGGTGAAAATCATGTCAAATTGGGGTTGCTTCTGTCACATCTCAACATAGCAGTGGATTTCCGCCCCCCCCCCCCCGCCGAGAATGGGATCATTGGACTCCTGGTGATTGAAGGCAGATCCCAGAAGTTCCCAGGATGGCCTTCAGGAGGAACCTCTGCTGGAAGCCAAGGACTGGGCAAGCAGCTAATGTGCTTTAAAAAGCAAACCCTTGAAAAAACATTTCGGTTGTATTCAATGTTGCAATAGCAACAAAGGGTTCTGAGGTTTTTTTGAAAGGAGAAAGTATAACTGCAAATTAAGGCTTGGTAAAAGGGTCTAGAGCTGAGGCTGCTGTTGTGAACTTGTTGAAATTTTTGGGGGGATGATGAAACAGCAGCCAGAAGATGATCCCATCGTATAACCCCTTTTTAGAATAAGCCTTAGAGTGAGGCTTCCTCTTTCACACGAGCGATGTGAGTTTCCCCTTGCACAGAAGGGTCAGCAGTGGGGATTGCTGCCTGCAGGTGTCCCTTCTTGGTTGTGTGCAGCTGTGCTTTGCCATCGGGGCAGCAGCTGGCATGAGAATTCACAGACATGATTTCTGTCTGCCCAGATGTGCATCCTTCTTGTCACAGTCACACATCTAAGCTTGCACGGCACCCTGCCATGTCCACAAGCATCATTCCTGGCCATCACTCTGTCCCAGGAGCATTCCCTGCAGCCCCAGCAGTTAGAGTATATCATAATCTGCCAGGTGAGGAGCATTAGTGCCATATTTCTACTGGAGCATTATGGATTATAGAAATCCTATCCCTTAGGAAATAGTCTAAAATTTATTTTCTTTCAAATTGGAGAGAAAAGTAGAAAATTGTGGCTATTTCTGTGGAATGCAAATTTAAAGAACTAACAGTTTGGAAATACTCATGAGTTTTGATAATTTCAAGTTGCTTAATTTTTTTTCCTTTTTTTGGTCATATCCAAATATTAAATGGCATAATGTTTTATAAAATGGGTAGGAACAATTTTAAAATATGACAGCAGGCAGAATGCAGCCCAGTAATCTGATGAATCCAAAATGATATATTTAAAAACTACCTAAACCCAGTGTGGTACTTGATACCACACCCTGTTCCCCCACCCAAATTTCCTCTCTAACTTATTTGAAATTAACATTTCTGTGAAAATACCTTCATTTTCACCAAAACTCACATTTTTTCTGTCTATTTTGTTGAGAAATCTTGTCTGGTTTCCTCCAACACCCATAATACATTGTACTTTATGTTGCATCTTTACAAAAACTGATGAGGATGCTGCCTCTATAGAAGACATTCCCCCTCCTGAGTGACTTTTACTTTGGGCTGGGGAGAAAGTAAAAACCAATTTGATCCAGTCCAGAATGACAATGTTTTATTGCACTGCTAATGAACCAAAACCCATTGATTTCAGCTTGGAACAAAAGAATCACTCTGTCAAATAATTTAATTTTATTTCTATTCTGAGCATCCCTTGGCAAAAACAAGGAAAATGTAGCAAATGCTGGGTTTAGACACATCTTGCAGGTTGTGGATTATGGTTACCCCTTCACCCATGTAACTGAATGTGAAATCAGCCTCTTCTGATGCTTGGTGCACTTGGAGAACCCAGTCTAACCTCATCTTTCATGGGAGATCATTTGCACACTCATGTCCCTGGAGACTCCCCTAGCAAGCACCATGAATCAGACAATATCCTGGGATGGAGAAATGCCATCTCTCCAGTTAATGATTTCCAGTATCTATAAAGCTGTTTAATGTTTATTGGAACAAAGTCTGGAACATAAGGGTTTCTCCTCTGAGCTGAGTGCCCTCAACAGATGACAACTGATCTGGCTCATTGAATGTTTTAGTCTTTGTGGAAATTATATCAATTCCAGCAGGAGAAGAAAATGAGGAAAATTTACCTCTTAGTGCCCAGAGCTGTGCTGGTGCTGTTGCACTCCTGAAAAACTCTGGATCCTGGTCAAGGTCCCTTCCTCTAGTCTGGCAGATGTGAAACCAGTATTGGGGTTATCCAGGCATCTTCAATTTCATGTTTTTTGAGCTCACAGGTGCCAGTATGGGACGGGAAAAAAGATTATCTGATATTTTTAAGGGAGAAGCAGGAGATTTAAAATATTGTAATGATCTCAAATATTTGGTTTATATGTAGTCCATGGTGGATTCTCCTGCTCTTGGAGACAGAGAGAGAGTGCAACTCTCACTGTGGCCTACAACTCCTAGACACTTTTACATTTTTGCAATGGTTGATGCTTGGATAAGCCAACATCTACAGTCATTTTAAGTGATTTGGTGAAGAGAATGATAGAATAAGGTTTGGTGCCAGAGACAAAAACAGGGAGGTGCTAATTTAAGGTCCCAAACCCCTCTAATTTTAGGTCTCAGGAGAGAAACTGAAGAGAAGGGCAGCAGACCAGGAATGAAGAGCTGTGGTGCTGGAGCCGGGGGAGAGTTGCTCACTGTAATGAGACTGATGGCTAATGACAGGCACAAGGGAGTGAATTTATCAGCTGGTGGCTCTTGGTACACACTGATAAAATTCCAGAGATGACTTGCATTGTCCTGTGCTATTTTTCTAGTTTGTGTCTTCAGAGATCTGGGGGGAGAGGGACAAATGATTTGTTTGTATTAATAAAAGCTTACTATAGTACTGTGGATTTACACACTGCTTTGCAAACTTAGATGTGTTCCTTACCCTCTAAGTCTTTCATAGAAAATCCATTGAACAAACTCAATTAATTATTTGGAGTGGAACAGCGGTGAGATGGGAATCATCTAACCCTGTCCTTAGAAGTGATTTTATGGCTACACGAGGTGAATTTGAAGCATTATACTGACTTATTTGCTTGTGTGCCTGACTAAATGGCTGACTTTTTTGTTTGCTTTCTTACTTTTGTCATGATTTGTGTTTTGTGCCAGAAATTCTGCTGTTGTCTGGAGCTGACCCCTGCTGTGTCTGACCAATAGCCCAAGTAATTAATTTCTTTGCAGCACATAGAAATGCTTTTTCTTCTCTGCATGCTTCTTGTTAGTACCTCATCTGAGAGAAATATCTACTGCTTGCTCAGTTTCCCTCTTGGACTTGGACTTCCTTCTCATTCTGATGCAGACTAAGAAGGACATCTCCAACAGCTCTGTGTACCCAGTCCCAGGATCTTGCCTGCTTGTGGCTTCCGGTGGTGGAGAGAAGATCAGGGATCTGAGGTGGGCCTCAGCTTTTCCCCTATGGCAGTCCTGGACATGCATCCCCTGGGATACAAAGGCATCTGGATGGGAAATTTGGTGTGTAGGACCTCAACCAGTCTCCAGCCCTCTCCTTCCAGCTGCAAGGAAGGGCTGATCATCCTCTCTCCTCCCTGCTAGCCACCAGTGCTGGAGGTAAGTAATTTTTGGCTAAGCACCATGACAAACCATTGCTGGGGCCAAGCAGAGAAAACCTAGCAGATGTACTCTTGCAGGATTCAGCTTTGAGAATATGGAAAAACAAAGGCCTGGCACTGACTGAACTGTCAGCAGTGATTGTTTTAGCCTTTGTCAAGCTGATGCCCTAGGCTGCCTCCTGATTTGATGATGCCAAGGAAGGGTCTTCGTGTACTCTTCAGGGGCTTTTATTGAATACTAAGGTCCTCAGCAACACTGAGCTAGGAAGACTCCTGGGTTTGACTGCAGAACAGTCATGTTGTAATAAACCCTACCTGGCTTCACTACTTGCAAAGGCTTTTCCTCTCCCTTGTACAGAGAGGAAGGGATTTGTGTGCAGTTAAGTGAAAGGCATATTGTCTTGGGCCCACATTTATAAAAAGCTGCTTCCAAATTTAAGTCATGTTCACATCCAGAGGCTAACTGTGTATCTGGAGCCCACCTGTAGCATTAATGGAAGTGTTTCATTTAAAACAGCATGGAGCTGGCTGGCAATGCTTGTGAGAAACATCTCGTGCTGTTAGCAGGCGCTGGTCCTGCTAGTAAGGGGGTAAATTAATTCTGCAGGCTCTGGGAGGCAGGGAGATCACTGCTTTCCTGGAATAGGAAAGTAATAGGGGAGTTGAAGTGGCATCCAGACAGAGACTTAAGTCTTGTGTGTGGACTTCTAGTCCTTCTTGGCTTAGCAGTGGGAATGCAGGGGTGAAAGGGTTTGAGTAGGGGCTGAATGGGGCTGGTTTCATAGGAATGCAGAGCCACCCCACCCACAGCCAGCGTTTGAGCTACGTGTCCAAATCTGATGCTGGAAATACAGCTCAAGTCTAGTGTCTGCCCTGTCGGAACAAATAGTTGTCCAGGTGTGGGTGAACTCTCTGAGACCCCTGGGCTGGATTTTTTACTGCCCACCTGATGCACTGTGTTACCAGGCTTGTGGTCCTGATGTTGATGTGAACTGCAACATGATGTCATGAGCAACAGCAGCAAAAATTTCCATTCTTGTCTTCTTGTGGTCTGGCTCTTGACTTGAGTTTGAACCAAAAGTGCTGTATGTATGTCAACTTTTCTTTTAATTCTCTCATTCTAAAAGATTTTATCTCACCGTGATTTTACATAAATCGTGAGGTACATCTACCTGGTGTTCTTTCTTTTCTGTCTTAAGGGTTTTTAGAGCTGCCTTACAGACAAAAAGAAAGAAAAGGAGAGACAGACTCTTCTTTTAGTGGAAAAGGAGGTCACCAGAAACCTGACTTTACATCTACCAGGTGCTTTTTCTGTGTCCAGAAAGTTTCTGCAAAAAACAGAACGGCAAAACAAATTTGCATCTAGGTGCTGCTTCTTTGTGTATGAAAAGCAGGGTCTGATTACAGAATTATGCATCATGAGCTTCAAAATGCATTTCCATGAAGCAGGCTGTCTCCTCAGATACGTGCTACTCCATGAGTATTCCCTTCTGATCTCAGTGTACGTCAGTTCCAGAACCTGCAGAGGTCCGTCCAAATGCTGCCCCATGTGCAAGGGGGGCACTGATGGACCAAATAGTGCCTGAGTGTTGGCGCTGAAATTTGCTTGAGTGGTTGGGGCTGTCACACACCTTATTCATTACCTCTTTATGTTCTATTCCTTGAAAATGTAAGAGCAAAAAGAGGCCGTGCTTCCAAAATTACTCAAGAGGCTCCCCATAGTCTAATACTGGGCTTTCTGACTCTCTCATTGGCAAAGAGGTTACCTCTGTTATACAGTCAAAAACTGATCCAGAGGGAAGCATTTACCCACCTTTGACGGTTCAGTATTTGGTCCCTAGATGATATGAATGATATACAGTGTGCTGTATATTTTATTAGGTGAAAAAGTACCCACTGAGGCATACTATCATTTCCAAGGGTGACCTTGTGACAGCGGGTGGCAGCAGTGCACATAAAAATGATAAAAGCTTGGCTAAATCCCGGGCTGCATAGGTTGAAGAGGCGGCTCAGAAACTGTTGATAGATGGGTTAGATTAACAGATATGCTTTGACTCAGAGATTGACTTTTTTTAAAAAAAGGCAAATCGGAAAGATACGAATGCAGTTGAGCCCACAGAAAATGTAGAGAAAGGCAAATGCAATCGGGGAGAGAAGGAAGAAAAGAGAAAGGTTTGTTTTTTTAAATAAAGCATTCTTCATGAGGAAATATGGCCAGACTGGGGTGTTGGCATGTTGCTTTGTGCTGCAGAGGGAAATAGGAGTGCAGACTGTACTAAATCGCGCATGGGTTTCTTTGTCACTGTTAGGTTCTCTGTCTTTGTTTCACTTGGTTATTTGTGGTGTGTGTTTTTAGTGAGTTTTCAGGCAGTGCAAGTAAATTATCACATTGATTTTTCATTCTCACCTTTTTGGGAGGGGGCAATGGAGAAGGTCCCTGTATATTATTTGGAAAATAGAGTGGCTGTTAACATCCTGCTGCGTTTAGTATCCCGCTGTACAGGAGAGTCACCTAAACCAAAACTTGGAAAACAAATACCTTTAATTGCAGGGCAGCTGGGGGTCTGCATCTGGATTTGCCATTCAGGACCATTTCTAGTACCTAATAAAGGAATATAAAGTTGAATACTGGCTCCCAGTTATAGATCACAACTCAAGACAAGGAATATCATAACTTGATATATTCAGTGATTGATGTGATCATGGTCAATATAACAGAACTGATTGTTTTTGCAGCTGTCATTGCAGTGGGAGTATAGAATTAATGCTTTCTGTTCAGCACTGCTTGGGTTTTCATGCTCTACTCCACCAAGACAGAGATATTAAAGGTGAACAGCTGAGAAAAGGGCTTTAAGCAGTCAAGGAAAAAGAGAAAAGATTAATATTTCTGCCCAGAAGCTGGAGATGAAAAGGGACAACAAACACTGCCTTGAGTCACTCACCACTGACAAATAGGCTTGCAGACCAGAAAGCATCATTTCTCACCAGGGAAGTGTGGCTTAGATGGGAGACTGGTGACCAGAAGTTTGGTAACTGGATGTCCCTTAGCTACCTTTCAAGACAGTGGAATCTGCTAGCAGGTTGGGAAACAAACAAACTTAACTTTCAGTTCCCCAGCCTGAAAGATGTCCGTCAGAGAGTGAATAAAACAGTGGAAGAGAAGTGATCATCCCTGAATGTGGTTATTTATTGTCAGCATTTGCCAGCCTTTCACATCTAATAATTCTCTCCAAGTCTGTTGTCAATAATGTGACTCCTACACAATCTCTTCATTGCCTAGTGCACCCCAAGGAGCAAAAGTGCTGTTCACAGTGAAAGCGTTGATCCAAAAAATGGTATCAGTGCATTGTAAGTTATGCTGGAGCTGTGCCACATTGGTTCATTGCAGTTTTGCTGGCTTCAGCTTGCACTGCACTTTTGCATCCTCTTGCATTTTCTTCACTCTGGGGTGTTGGATGCCCATAGGAATGATCCTTATAACTTGGGGTTATGCATGCCAGTGTTTAATGTCAGTCTTAATAGTGTCCTCTGCCACCATGAAGCATGTGAGCTGAGGCTGCTCTGAGGTTTAGCCTGCCTTGCCTGCTTTTGTGGGCCGTAAATTATGCAAAAAGGTAGAAGTGTGAAAGGTAGAAGGATGGCAGCAGTGAGTAAAGGGTTTCCTACCAGGGAACTTCATGCCTTTGGCCCTGCCGGCCAGGAAGTTGTTCTAGCACCCTGAGCAAAGTGGGACCTGGAGCTGAAACCAGCTTAGTTCCTGACCGTGCAGGAACGCTACTGACTCCAAGGCAGGTGTGTCATAGAGTGAAGCTGAGATTTCAGGAGGCTGGGAAGGGAAAGGTCTGGGGCTGGGATGGCAGGGCTGCAAGCATGGCTGTCAGGTTAGCTGAAGTAATGACATGATCCTATGAATATTTACTTTCAACTATTTATAGTTAGATGTTCTTTACAGCTATTTTAGTAGAATTAATGCTTAGAGAATATTCTCAATGAAAAATGTTTCCCATGAGTTAGTCAAATCAAATAAATAAATTTGCTGCTCACCATAAAATAGCAAAGGTACACTTACTTTTCCTGCTAGGATGACACTGTTTTTGTGGAAATGCCAGCAAAATATTTCTAGTGCATACAGTACTTTGAAATGAAAATAACTACAAGGTATTTTGAGTGCAATTCAAAAATGACTGTGAAGGCTGAAAAGAAACATGTAAATTTTGACTTTGAATTTTGCTTCAGTTTTGGAATTGTCTGAATTATATGCAGCGACCTCAATCAAAACTGGTGCAGAGTAATTAACATTTCTATGTACATATGCCAAGGAGGTTAAGGACAATAAGAATTCAGATACTTAAATGAAAACCATCCCTTAAGAAAACATATGTTCATTACTTGGTGCAATTGCCACTACTGCAGGAAAAAAAGAAGGAAAAAAAAGAACTGTTAAATTAATATTCATTATGGATAAAGAAAGGTGTTTTGACATACATTTGAAAATCACAATGAGACTGAAATTCTCTTTTGAAAGTAGCTAATGAAAATGCTAGAGAGCCATTGCTATCATTGAGCATCTTAAAATTTAGGTGACCAAATAAGTCTCACTCAGGAGTTCAGAAAATAGTTAGCCAAGAAGAGCGCACATTGGTTATCAGCAAACACATCAGAGAAGGGTGTGCACATGCATGATCTTAATTGCACAAGTTTATACCAATTTTTTTAAAAAGATACTTTGAAAATATAGGTGACCAAAGGCTGAATTGCCTAGCATTAAAGTTGGTCCAAAAAGAGAAAGATATAACTAGAGGATAAAGAAGGAGGAAGACAACTGATGCCTTTCAGTATTTTTTTTTTTTTTGTGGAAAACACATCTTATGGGATTTAGACAGCTTTTTGATGTGATTACAATTTTGTTGGTTATATTCATGTGATGTACTTCTCATCATGTGTCAGGTGTTAAACTTCGTGCCACAGAAGATTCTAATTAAAAGTTAACAGTGGGTAAACTAAAAGCAGCACATTGTAAATGGGTTAAAGCTGTCTCAGAAATAATTTTCAAGTAATAATTGCAAATGAGGAATCATCTCACAAAAGAACCATATCCCACAAGCATTCCCTAGAGATCACTTCTTGGCTCAGTTCCTTTTGTATTCCCCCCAGTCTTCTCTAAGAATGTATAAAATCACTGCTAATAAAATTGGTGGATGACATAAGGGTGAAAAATAAGGACAGCCTAGTTCTACAAACTGAACTGAATTACTTGATAAGGCTAGACTTTTCGAAGCTGAATCCTTTTCGATGCAGTCAGATTCAAGGTCATGCATGCAGAACTAGAAAATTTAGACCACACTTATAGGATTAGAGCTTACTTCCTGATAGACAGCAACTGTGAAGAAGACACATGGTAGATAACCCACTGGCCCCTGTTGGGATCTTCTTGCTGAAAGCTGCCTTTGACTATGTACTGAGAAAATTAAGACACCTACTTCCTATTTCTAGTGTCAGAGGCAGGACCAGCAAGACAGTTTGTGAAAATCTGTGAACAACGATTTCAAGAAAATTCCGAGGAAGTGGGAGTGATTTATAAAGAAAAAGACAAGGACTGGCTTAAGATTTGAATTATACCTGGTTATTGTTTTTCTTTTGTTAGCTCGTATTTTTGCTCTGCATATTTAATGTAGCTCTTGGGCAGAGGAGAGGAGGAAATTAATCTCATGTTTAACATTGCTAGCTTCTTTATTGTTCAGCAGTGAATAAATGCAATTCCTATCTTTAATTCTAAATAAGCCTGCATGACTATATGCATAATTATTCTTTTTATCTGCAGGCTCTGTCTCTAGTACCTACTTTCCCCTCCTTTCTAAGACTAGGCCCAGATGTGACTATCTCTTACAGACTCGCTGAAATTCCGAACCCTCCCAACTAATCAGCAGAAGTTTCGATGCCTTCATACCCTGCTGAGGAGGTTTGCTTCACGCAGTCTCTACTAGATCATAAGAACTAGAGACAGGACAGAAAGAGAAAGAATGTAACACCCAGCTGAGCAGCGGAGACCTCCATGGATGTAGCAATCTTCAGAACATTGTGACTGTGCAGTGGAAACCACACAATTATTGTCACTCCGGTGCTTTCGTTATATTTGGCCTGAGCCTAGGGTAGTCTAGGAACAAACCAAGAAAAATTAGAGCTGCAGCTAGACCTGAGTGTTCTTATAACACACAGATGACTTGTGTTGCTGTCTCAATGGGGAAAAGTCTGGCATAGTACCAACATACCCAGTAGAGCACCATTATGACAGGTGGTGCCAAGTGCCAGAGAAGCTTGCTCTGTGTGTTATGCTGAAGTGGTAAGGGAAGGAATGGCAGTTATGGTGATCTAAGGGCATGGAGAAAGTGGCACAAATGGAACAGTGTCTGTATGTCTCTTAGGAAGAAGATGGTAAAAAAGGTTTTTATTAAAATGAATAAAAAGGGTTTAATTAAAAATAATAAAGAATAAAGCTAATACAATAAATTATAGTCTAGATACAAGACAGGGTAAAACTTTCATGAAGTAAGAATGATAAAACTAGGAGGTGGAAGGAGGTGGAATTCAGTACTGAAAAGATTAAATACTTTCTTTCTCTGCCTGCTTATAACTAAACTACTGAGCAGATTGCCATGGTATGATACTGAAATACTTTATTAAGCCTGTAATTTGAATTATTATGCTAATTACTGTAACTCATGCCACATTCTCTTGGTATCCTTATGTCTGCCTATCAAGAACACCCAGAGCAGTCATAATAACCATTGTTAAAAACACTGGGGGATGGATAGATCTCTTAAGTCTCCTGCTGCAGAGCTTAAACTAGTCTTCAGATACCAGAGATGGGGTGGGAAAGAACACGGCTCACAGGGAAACCATGGTGACATAAGGGCAGGCCATGACCAAGGTCAATGCATCAAACAATTTAATCTATGTTCTGGTTTATGTTCAGTTCATAGCTTTAGACTTGCCTTGATGATTTTTAGTTTCTCATGTAGTGTAAAGTGGTATAGGGCTTTTGGTTTCAGCAGCATGCTGCTGAGTGACACCATGCTTTGCCTAGACATAAATGCATCAATATGGTAATTATCCCTGCTGTATCAGTCAAGCATACAATCCTTTTTTCTGATACCCTGGGAGAGTTTGCACCTGGGGAAATCTCCATTTTTTTCCATCTGAAAAAAGAATAAAATCTTCCACCTGAGATCTAGGAAAAAGGTGTTAGTTTCTGGGTGAGTTTATTTTTTTTTTAAGCTGAGATTGATCAGGCATCCTGTGAGCAACCAGGCAGGGAATTTTGGTCCTGCTGCATGTGTCTCACTCTTCAGATGCTCACTTGCTATTTACAAGCACTTCTGAATGTCTTCTGGCATGTGAGCTCTCTCTTATCTGAATAATATATTTTTGATTCCTTGTATTGTGCAAATGTTCTCACAGGTGGCAGGCATGCTGTAGATAAACCTTTTGATCCTTCATAATTACCAAACTCTTATAATCGTGTTTTCCAGCTTTGTAAATGTTACCCCCACATATACAGCATCTTGTTGCTCTCAGATCTTCACCATTACTTCTTCGTTTCAAACAGCATCATAATGCCTGTCTCTCAATGTGTCACATCACATTTCTCCAAGAAAAAGAGAGCCTTCTAGAAATGATCACTAGATGGCTACACTACCGCACAGGATTTCACAACTCTGCTTCTCCAGATCTTCAAACCATTTCTCACAGTGCTCTAGTTCACAGTATCTGTGGTCTGAATTGCATTTCAGCCACAAAATGCAATTTCCATATCTTCAATTTTCTTCTCAGCAGGTAGCAATATAAGTCCACACTGTTCAAATTTATTGTACAAAGAAGTCACTGAGGCTTAAATGGCATCTAACCTCTGAAACATCTGGTATTGTCCTGCATTGGAAACAGGATCCTGGACTGCATGCCTCTTTGGATTGATCCAATAGAGCAACTCCTGTCTTTCCGGAGTCTGCAAAAAACCTTTGGAGTCAATTGTGCACAACCTAGTGTGTCTATTGACCTGGCTATGGCTGAGCAGCTTCAAAAGCCCCAAGATTTGGGACAGGCATCAGTCTATGACTCAAACCTTCACCAGTCACCACTGCTGTTTCACAGGGATTAAGGGGAATTTCTGAAGGAGAGGAAAATATGTGCTTATTTTCCTACAAGCTCACACTTTAGGAACAAGAAGCAGAAAATACTAGAGAAGTGTTTGCCTTCCTCACTACATTTTTTTCTGTCTCTCATTCAAATCAAAGACTAATGCAAATGTTAAAGTTTTGAACAGAAATAATTTCTTGCAATAATTGCCAGGAGGGACCTAAAAAAGGCACGCTAGTAATTATTTTTATCATATATGCTTTGTTTAGATTCATGCAGAGTAGAAACGTGTTCCTCCTCTGCTGAATGTCCCTGTTTGTGCCTTTACACAAATCCTCCCACATTCTTGTGAGTGGTTACACTAATGACATTTATGTAATATCATTGGGTGTTTACAGCTGCATAGTCTGAATGTGAATCTGGATATAAATAATATCATCATCGTCTCCTGCAAGCTAGAGAAACGTTATCTGTGTTTTACAGATGAGGGAATTGAGGTAAATGGGGCTAAGTGAAGTGAAGTGGATAACCACTCTCGCCTGCAAGCTGTGTCATGAGTGATGCAGGATGAGGACTGTCAGCCAGCCCTGGGATGCTAGCAAGCACTGCAATGGTGCTAGCAGCTATGCTATCATGGGGGCAGGAAAACAAGACAGGGGAGCATTTTGCAGAGGGGTAGTCTGGTGAAGAGACCTGTTTTGAGAGAAACAAAATACCTGACTGAGGAAGAAGGTGTGTCGTGTACATCCCAAGGAGAAGAGGACTGGGAGTTTTCAAGTTGGTTTTGTGCTGACTGTTTTGGAAACATAATATGAATAGCAGGACTATAGATACATCTGTCTTGGTATACTTTCAGTGGGAGTCCACGAAGGAGGAAAAGGATCAGAAGAGAACTAGCAGAGAACAGACTGGATCTCCCTGCCACATGGCCATTTGGAGCTTAGGGATGATGACATGTCCTCCCTCCCAGGTTGCCCTGGCTGGGTGCTGCAGAGATGATTGCTGCTAATCAGTAGCCCTGGGGGTACCCAGTACCTTACAAGGAATACATCAAACCTGGATAGTTTGCCTATTAATTCCCTATGGGAAATAAAGCTCCCTATTTGGCAAACATTCAGCCTATTGTAAAAGGTAAATTGAAAACACAAAAATCCTCAAAAAATGCAGATGAGTTCTGAACTGTGTATTCACAAAAGAGCATTCCAGCTGTTTGCTCTGAGTAGGCTGGAGGCAGGGATGCCCTTCCTTTGGACATAAAAGCTATTTCAGCCATTTCTGAGGTGAGACAAGTTGGAATCACAGAATCACAAAATATGCTGAGCTGGAAGAGACCCACAAGGATTATCGAGTCCAACCTTTAACCCTGCATAGGACCATCCCTAAGGGTAATACCATGTGCCTGAGAGTATCACCCAAACATTTATTGAACTCTGGCAGGCTTGGTGCTGTGACCTCTTCTCTGGGGAGCCTGTTCCAGTGCCCTGTGCTGTTCTAAAAGTAAACCAGCAGGAGAAATGAACCTAGCTCAAAAGAGATTACAAGTCAGACTTACAATTTACTAAAAAGACTACAATACATAAAATGATACAGAGAAAAATTAGTTTTAATCCACAAAAGAACAAATGTATAATCCAGCATCCTGGAGCAAGAACAGGATGGTGTTCATTAGCCCTTGTGCTGCGCACTATGTGGTCTCCCTGAATGTGAAGTAAAAGGAAAGGAAAATGTGTTGGTGAGGATCATGGTCACAGTCTGGTCACGAGTGGCAATCACAGTCCTGTTGAGGTTCTGGTCCTTCTCTGGATCCAACGAGTGGTACCAGAAGTCCCAACCCCCGAAGAGTATATATTAAAAGGTTCAGATGGGAATGCCCAGTACCTCTCCTTAGGGTAGGGAGTTTCACAATGGGTGATTTAACTCAGTGAGTTGTGAGATACTTTGGAATCTTTGATGGTCTAGGTCATTGCAACTGCCTATTGTGCCAGTCCCTAATGGCCCATTAGCAGACAGGACCCCTCAGACTGGGTGTAAAGGTGCTGTTACCTCCCTGGAGGGGAGTTATCACAGCTGAGTCACTGGTGTGAGGACAGAAACATTCCCATGCCTCGCAGGGTTCTTTTAACACCTGGCCTGCAGCCTGAGGGGTCAGATGTGCCCTGAGCAGCTGCTGAAAATGATTAATTATTAACAGTTCATTAGAAATTACATAAAAGGTGTAGAATGCACAGTTTTGGTCACACCCACACAGTGATAAGCTGGTTCCAGCCACTGTAACTAGGACATGTCCAAACACCATGTCAGTGAAGAACCTTTTTCTAATATCTAATCTAAAACTCCCTTGATATAACTTCAGGCCATTCCCTCAAGTCCTGTGACTGGTCACTAAAGAGGAGAACTTCAAGGTAGCATGGGCTGAATTTGCTCCCAAAGTTCCAGAAAAATATTAAAACCCAATACATTTGGTGTAATTGTCAGATATACAAATGTGTACATGAGCTCCTAGGTGACATTGCAAGTTTGCAGGCAAAGCTAGTATTAATTTCAGATGGTAATCTATAGTGACAACAGTCTGGTTTCAGGAAGCTGCTTTGCAGTCTATGCTATTGAAATTTAAAGGCAAAGGAAGGTATTTATGGGAACCAATATCTCCGATGTGGCCATCTCAGCAAAACTCCAAATATGTTGATCAACGTTGCAGCAATCATTTTATTTTGTCAGCACAAAGCTATGAATCAACAGTAGCTAATGAGACACCAGTTAATAATGGGACTGTGGCAGAACTGTACAGACTGCTTTAGACAGCAACACATAATTGTGGAAGCAGAGCTGGCACTTGATTGAAGGGAAAGGGTTTAAAGGCAAAGTGGTTCCTTCTGAATCCTCCACTTAGCTGTTGTAGAAATACTGATGTGTTGGCAGCAAGGATGGCTGCTTGACTTTCACTTCTCTCAAGTTTCTTCTCCACTCCCATATTGCCTGTCGGGATGCTCAGTGAATAGGTTATATTAAAATCCTACACATCATTATGCAAGTAACAAGAATCCCTAATGACTTGATGGGCACTGTGTGGTTCTCCCAAAAGGCTGACAGCTACAGAGGCTCCCACTTCTTGCACAAAGGAGATGGCAAACACAAACAAAATCCTGGGATTGCTAAAGCAGCTTATAGAGCACCGTGCTCTGCTCTGCAACTTTTCCTAGGTACTTCTTTTTCACAAGAAGATTAACAGTTTTGGCTTTCCTGTAAGCAAGAGCAGAGGAGAGAATAAGCTGGACTAAGAGTGTGGCCCAAGACTCTAATAACTCCTTACTGCCTCCTTACTACCTTGAGTTTTTCCCAGTGATTGCGCCTGTTCACAGGACACGCCCCCAGCTCACAAACCATTTTTGCTGAGAAGTTAAAGCCATCTGTGGACCACAAAAGGCAGGGGCAATCATTTATGCAGGAAGGCGCTTGTCCCTGAGCCCTAAAATTGACCTTCCTTCCTGGAAAAAACAGATGAGGAGGATGGGCATCCATGGCCCTGCAATGTGACAGACCCTATCCCATCGCAGGGGTTGTGCAATGCTTCAGAAGTCTCACAGGAAAAACCGATTACTTTAGTCTGTATTCCATCCTAGAGCTGTCTGTGGACTTTCTTACAGCAGCAACTTGGCCTCAAAAACTGCTGATCCCTGCACTAGACTTTTCCATACAAATTTCAGGGACTTGTTTCTTTGGGATTTAGCTTTTTTCAGCCTCCCTTTTGAGACTAACAAGAAGATTGCAGACAAGATTAAATAATTCTATTTCTTTTTTTTTTTTCACTCCCCAAACTCAGAGATAAAAGAGGCACTGGATGAATTTGGTGGTCACAAACATAAGATGCAGCCTTTCCCATGATTGTGCTTAAACCCCACTTGAAAGAGAGACTTTTGGAACCATAAAATACTTTTATCTGTAGGATTGAAATTGGGTTAGTAACTTCCTCAAAGAACAGGAGAAAACTGACTGCTCTGGGTCATGCAGTGTGCTTGCATGCCTTTGAAGTCTTTTTAAAATTAATGTCCCAATGCACAGTTAAACTTGCTGCCTTTTTTTTTCCTTTTCTTTTCCCTGACACTGAGGTCATTGGAGTCAATAAGGTTACTTTTCCATCCTGTTGGATAACCAGCGGACGGCGATGGGAGCTGTGAAATGCCCAGATCCCCATCAGCACCAGACTGTGAGTTACAGAGGAACAGTCTCAAATCTCATTCAGACTTTGGTTATGTGTGAGCTGTTCCTGATTCTGGCCACAGTTACTGTCACTGCCGTAGATTTATGTTGTTGTGCTTTTACTGCTCATTACAATTTTTCAAGAGGAAAAGGCATTCATCAGCTCTGACATCAGACAACAACTAATGGGTGTTGTTACCCAAGTCTATTCGGCAATGAGAGCCCCAAGAAAAGTGTCACAACTCACTCTGTACCTGTGGACCATGATAATGTGTAAAAAGCACGAGTAATTACAAACAGGAAATAATTAGCTGGCTCCAGTCTCCAAGAGGGAACGTGATCAAATGACTTTAACTCTGAACTCGTGGGCAGGACTCACAAATCAGTGCTTAGTCCTGCTAATAGCTCTGGGCAAGTAATTTAAATCCGTATTTTGATTTCTTTGAGAAGGGTATTTAATAGTTGAGATTTCTGGAGTGAATGGGGACTGTATAAATGCAGGCTCTGATTTTCCTCACTTACTGGACATGTACTCTAGTGAATGACAGCAGAAGATGAGCCTTTGGGTATTAAACTGTTATGGAGGCAACCTAGAAGTGAAAAATACTAAAAATCAAATGCATTCAGTAATACTCGGAGATAACACCTTTTAGCAGAGACACAGCATCTGGACCAGAATAATTTCTTTTTTTACATTCATCTGTTGTTTGTCCTCCAATCATTGTATTTCAAACCGTGTGGGTCAAAGTCAGCCTGTGTTATGCCCATGTGCAGTACCTGCTGCTGTGAATTGAGGTCATACTGCACTGTCATGTAGTTAATAATTGGTTTTCTGGTCCATGCTCTGACAGACGACTCTGGACTGCCTGGTCTTATTTGGGTTGCCACTACTCTAATGTGGCATTCCTGTTCTTTTCTCATTTTCACCTGCACTGCAGTACAAGTAAGCTGTTGAGTATAACTGAGATAGGGCAGGGGATATCATTGTCTTCCTCTGAATACACAGATGCATTCTGACACCTCCTAATTCTCAAAGCCAGGATGTCAATAAAAATTTGAAACACTGTGGCATCATCATATCTCACCTTCAATATAATCTGAATGCAGGGCTTG
Source organism: Sclerurus mexicanus (assembly GCA_013396755.1). NCBI lineage: Eukaryota > Metazoa > Chordata > Aves > Passeriformes > Furnariidae > Sclerurus > Sclerurus mexicanus. The sequence goes on along the minus strand of VWZF01002269.1, from coordinate 985,914 downwards.
TGGCCTTGGGTATATGGTGGGTGAGTTTTTATGACTGTGTTCAGTTGCTTTACAATGGCATATGATGATTGTGCTGTCAATAACTAGCTATAACCTCTGCCTGCTTTACAAGTTGTTCTGCTCCCTTAACTGCTGCTCTACGGCCCTGAGCCCTAAATTTTAAATCTGTGTGAGAAATAATGTACTTCTGTGAAATTAAGACTTATATTCCTCTCATTATTAATCAGCCCTTCCTGGCAGCTCCTGATTGTGCTCCCTGTAGTATTAGCATAACTGCAACGCTTGAGATCCATCCCCCCCCCCATCCTTCTCTTTCACTGATTCCTTTTCTAACTTTTAGGCTAAGAGGGGCCATTCAGTCAGAAGGTGGCAGGTGTGAAGTGGTGGATTTTAATAGGAAAAAAAATGGAAAAGAATCCACGAACAATGCGTTTATTAGACTGTTTCATGTTAAGAGGGAAGGAAGGGGTTTTCAGAGAATGGAGAAGGAAAATTAGAGAGCTGCGTGACTAGATCTGAATTCAGATTGAGGTTAGGTAACTTCAGAGCGTTGCTTGGGTGGCTTTTATTTTTTCCTTCCCTAACTCAGGACAGCACTTGAAGACAAGTCAACAGATAAGAGAGAAATAGGCCTAAACTTAAATCCTGATCTTAATTTACTGAAGCACTGGGATGTCCAGATTTGGCTCTGTGCCCAAACTTTGCATTTTGTGGCTAGAGCAGAGAGAGTTTGGATTTTTTCCCCCCAGTTTTCTCCAACAGGAAAAACAAAAGGAATCACAGTGAGTCACGCTAGTGAGCTGAATCATACTATCCTTTCACCATCTTGAGTGGAATGCCAGGCACTCTGGGTGGTAGCTCATGGCAGCCATGGCCAGCCTGCTGGGGACATCTCCACCACCACCCCTGGACCAGGGGGCTCCACCTTAGGTCAGGACATCCCATCCAGCACTGCCCTACATCAGACTCTCACTGTGAGCAGCTTGTCTCCTGTCTGATCCTGAACCCTTTCTCCTGTGTGGACCTTGGACACACAGCGTTGGAGGATCCAGCTCCTGCCTCAAGCCCAGCTCCTAGTTGCAGCTGCTCCTAGTTGAACCTGGACCAGATCCTGGACCTGGCTTATCCCTGGCTGTGTCATGCCATCACTGAAGCCTGTCACCTGTCCCCAGCTCTGACCACCTGGCTCAGACCTCAAAGGATGTCACCCCATGAGGGGTTCACCCCCACCCAGCCCCTTCTGCCAGTCCCACTGGCACTACACCCTGGCACAAAAGTAAGAATAAGCACATATTAATAGTGTCATGAGCATTAAACTATGTGGCTAAATACAGAGGTTACAGTCTATTGTGATTTTGCATCTCTGGTGATCAAAACTTTTTGTCAAATCTGTTGTTAGAAATGGTAAAAAATGGAAACAAAAAAGCTGCAATCTTTTAATGCAGGGTTTTAATTCTTAAAGTTCAAAAAGATAGTTTGATTGTATCATTGTTTCACAAGTACATTTATCACAAGTTTTCCAGTGAAAATTTTAACAACTTTTTCCTGATTTTTTCATTCTTCCTACTTTCCTTTTCCTTGGGAAAAATGAAAACAAAAACAAAAAACCAACAAACAACCAAACCACCAACCAACAAAAAAAACAACCAAACAAAAAACCCCAAAACCAAACAAGAAAACAAAAAAGAGAAACAAGAAACCCTAAACTAAACAAAAAACCCAAACAAACAAACAAAAAAACAAACCAACCAACCCAAAAAAAACCACAAGGAAAGAGGAAATTATCATGAAAAGGAAACTACGTTTGGGTTTGGAAAAGAAAGGGAGAGTATAACTATTACTATTATTTTACCATATCTTTTTGAAAGAAAAAAATTTGAAAAACGGCCAAACCCTGCACCTGTCCAGAAAAGAATCTATATTATTTTTAAATGTACATTTGGCAAAAGCTTTCATTTTCATCAACTCCTTTATTGAAAGATGTAGTCTGCTCCTATAAGCCTATTTTCTGGTATGATAGCCTTGAAATAGGGATGGAAAGATGTATTACCATTTGACAAATTAAAATCTTAGAGATGGAATAATGATCTCTGTGTAGAAGCCATAAGGGTCTTAGAAAATAGTATGAGTTTAACTATTCTAGCCTACAGCTTGAGACAGGTTTTTTTGGTCTGAAACTGGGAATAAAAAGGCTTTTTTCAAAGGGTGCTTTTTTGCTGCATGCATGCAGGCTAATTCTGTATTTTTGGTTTATGGGACTTTATCGAGGCTCTTGGAATTATTTTCTATTTTCATTTTCCTTGGAATCTTTCTTCCTTTTACTTCTGTTAGCAATAGATGTATTATCTTCAGTGTGGTGTAGCCTTAGTTATTAGAGTCATGTTATCCTTTGTATGGCAATATTGTTTCCATGGCTTTAGCTGCTCTAAAATTTCGGTTTGAGGTCTCCTAGCTCAAACTCCTACAAGTGTGAAAATGTAGAGGTTAGGGTGATTGTGCAAAGAATCCATGATTGAGACAGGCAGGAGAAATGAAGGGGCAGCCCAGAGAGGTGAAGCCCTTGGTCAGAGCCAGCGCTGCGGGTCAGTGTCAGCAGCTGAACTCATCTTCAGCTGTGCCATTTGGGCACAGCATTTATCAGCACATGGGGCTTCTCCACAGTCAGGACAGCCCAGTGACTAGATGAACCCTGAACTGACTAAAATGAAAGTACTTTTCCCTATGAAGTAAAAAAATACATGTTTTAATACTAAATGTTATGTTTTAAGATAACATTTCTTTTATATCTCACACATATGATGCATTCACCTTGATGAATCTGGGTTATAACTGTATTGTGTGTTGACACTTAATGGTGTGTTAGCCCAAAATGAGCCTTCTTCAAGTGTGGGTGCAACCAGGCTTTTGGTAACACAAAACTCTGGGGACAGGTCTCTGTGCTGAGATGGGAACACTTCACTATAGTATGGGCACACTCCATAGGTCTTCAAGGTCTTTTGGAGGGTTTACCTAAACTATCGAAACCCCAAACAGGTAAAAATGGCATTCTGGCAAGAATTATCAGTTAAACGCTCAGTGGCTTCTTGCTCATCACTTTGTTATTTTCAGAGAGGAGGTCAAGAGGAACGATTAAGTGTGATGAGGGAATAATCCATTTGCTTCTGCTAAAATATGCCTAACAGAGCAAAAGGGAAATGGGCTGTTCTAAAGATAGGGAAATAACCTAGCAAAAGAAAGATGGTTTCATAAATACTATTGCTGAGGAAGCAGAAACTGTATTATTAAAAGAATTATTCTTTTGACCTCTAAATAATTCCAAGTCTGTAAAAGGCAGACTTTTGTCAATAAATGAGTGTCATTAAGACAGATCCATACAGAAAAAAGTTCATAAATCAAAAGGAGGAGGGCTGCAGTATTAGAGCACAGCTACAAATTGCTGTTCTGCTCATTTCTGCATTGTTAGCAACCTGCTGATAAATATGAAATGTGCACAAAATGTCTGCAGCTATTTCATCAGCAAATGGCCCAGCTTTTGAAAATAGCTGGAGCAGGTGGCGTTAGCTGAACACAGGCCTAGAAGAAAGGATGGTTTAAGTCTCCTCTTCAATGTGGGTCCCCATAGAATACTGAATTATTTCCATTGAATTTATTTTCATTGTATCTTTCTTCTAGGAACACTCCAGTGAGGGCTCATTAGGGTGAAGTGGCAAAGCCTGTGAGGCATGGTGGTGGTGATGTGCTTTAAATATTGCAACTTACTAACTCCAGGATTTCCAAGGACAACGTGGGTGCTCAGGGGCAGGGCTAGAATGTTTGGGGGTGATAAGCCACTAAACAGAAATTAAAGAAAAAAGATGTTAAACCCCTTAGTACACACACTGCTTCAAGCCTCTCTTGAGTATTTTCCAGAGTTTCAAAAACAAGGCAGGAGGTTGGAAGCTACCCTAGTTAACACTCTTGTGTTGCTACTCCAAGGTCTTATCATATCCAAGGTCTGTTGAACAATATATGATAACACGCATAACATGCCCTGTCAGTGGGTAAAACAAAATAATTTTGCTAGGGAAAAGTGGGAGAGAAGACAGGGCAATGGTATGCAAAGCTCATGGAACAGGAAGGGAAGAGAGAGAATAGAAAACCTCTGATACATAATCGCGTTCAGGTGTCCAATCCAGGCTTAGGGGGCACATTGAGAGCATATGTTCTTACAACAGGCATTTTCCACAGTTGACAGAGACAGAAGGAGAGATATCTTGCAATGTCACTGGGTTCTCTCCAGAGCTCAAACTCACGTAACACTAAAGCTGACTTAACCAAGGCAGTGACTAGTGCTGGATAATGTCCTGGACTTCCTGGCCTGAACATCCTGACCTCTGCTCTGTTCCAGTTCTCCTGCTGGCCTTGTGCAGAAGGAGTGGCCCAAGTACACTTGCATAGGGCAGAGGGAAAGAGGACCCAGCCAGGGGGAGGGTAATGAGGGAAAAGGTAGTACCATGTTCATGGGCAGATAGTAAAAGAGACTAGACCAGGGGAGAAAGGGACACATGATGCAAGGCCTGAGAGTCACAGTGGGGTGTGGTTGAGGGGCACTGAAGTGGCAGGGAATGAGGACAGATATAAAATGTGCCTCAAGGAGAACGAATGTGCTTTGTCTTGCAAAGAGCTTGGCCTACAGAAAAGTAAGACTTTCCCCCATCCTGCCAGCCTGCTAGATAACATTTGTTAAATGATTTGGGACCAGAGCATAGCAGCAAGATAAAGATGATATCATCTTCCATTATTAAATCCTGATGGAGGATTTCTTAAATGCAGTCATTTCAGATGAATGTGTTATTTTTTCCCTTGACATGTGAGATAGTGAAAAAGTAGGACTTTCTCCTCTGAGTTTAGATTGTGGATTGTCACTGATTAGAGGAACCAGAACTTCTCTGTACTCAGTGGCTCTGAGCCATCTTCATGAAACTGGTGCAGTAAACACACTCTGACAGTAGGAATTAATGTTATAATCATATCAGGACTGTGAACCATAACTTGTTGATGAAGTTGTGAGAAGTGCACTTACCAGATATAGAATGTATGCAGAGTATTTGATGCATTAAATGTCAGATCTCTACAGCCTACATTCCAGAAATAAAAAAGGATAATTAATTTCCATACATCTTGGCACACTCCATTAGAACAGTGACAGCAGAAGCAAATGCTGTTACAAGTAGTTGCAAAAACTCTACTGAATTTGGGGAATAAGAACAGCAATTCAGAGTCAGTCTAAAAGTTCATCTCTCTCAGTATCTGTTTTCCATAATGGCTAGTGGCAGAGGCTTAAGGAAAACATAAGAATTGAGGGAGCACAAGGTGATTTTTTCCAGGATCTTGTCCTACCTTCTAAAAGTCTGTGATTCATGGACTTCATATATTTTCATCATGTATTTAAGAGCCCATGTTGAACCTATTTTTTTATTTGTCTAACCATTTTATTTTTAACCTTGTTTTATTTTTGGCATCAGCAATGTCTCAGATCAGTGAGTTTCACACTTATGTATACATGTGTGAAAGAGCAATTCCTTGTGTCTCTTTTTAAATCTGCCACCTGATAATTTCCCCATTTCCCTCCTACTTCTTTCATGGCAATATATTATGAAACTGAATAACAGTCCCTTGTTCACCTTTTCCAGACTGCTTGTTAAGACACTGAGCTAGACTATTTCCAAGTTGAAAAGCTGTACTTCATGTATTATGTCCTCTCCTTTGGCTCATTGTATCATGGCCTTTCAGTACTCCATGTGGTAAGCAAGGAATAGCTGAACTTCAAACCCATTTCTTTCCAGAACTGCTTGCCATCTGTCATCCTACAACCCCCACCCTAAGATGCTTGTCTTGATTCTACCTGGCACCACACTTACCTTTCAGGACAAACCATTTTGCTTAGGAACTCCTCATCCTTCACTTGAGTTCTTTTGAAGTAGAGGGGGTTTCCCCCCATTTTAGAGACTCCTGGAAACTTTTTTTTTTTTTTTTTTTGAGCAGCAGCAAATCCAGAGCAGTATTTGGTAAGCAAGGCACTTATTCTCGTTTCTTATTTCAGCCTCTGGAGAATGAGTGAAGTTGGTCAGCAAAGCTGTGCTAACCAGCCTCAGGGAACACCTCCTCTTTTACGGAGAAGGAGGAGGAATGCAAAAAAAGGCACACAGGTGTCAGTAAGGTGCAATGAAGATCTAAAAACCTAGAAATATGCCTGGCTCAGGAAATTCCTGAACCAAGGGAGAGTACTTTTGATCTCACCTACTGCAGCTGCCTTTACTCTTAAGGCATGGATAGATCAGCTGAACCGTGTTGAGCAGATGGGCCACTTACCCTGGGGTGGATGCAGATCATCTGAGTACAGATGGGGAGTAGAGTTAAGGAGGGAGGGAGAGTTTCAAGGCCTTTCCCTCCTCTAGCAAAGCTGTGTTAGTAAAGTAAAACACCTGTCTGTGTATGAGATATTCCCTGCTGAGATATTCCCTGAGATGGTTTCTGGCCTCAGTGGTCCCCAACCTACTCCAAACACCACTCAGATTCCTCCTTTCGAGACTAGAGCAGTTTCTTCTGTTTCATTTGTGGACCACCTAAAGGAGAGGGGAACAGGCTGAACCTCAGGGTGGTGCTGCAGGACTCACTTCTGATCTGCTCCTGAAGACTTTTGCTTCACTTCCTTTCCCTTCTTGTTGGTAAGTGTATATATAAGACTGATCTGGAAAACCAGAAGAACTCATAATAAGATGCATGAAACCTCTTTTCTCTGATGTAATTGGTTTCAAAAACTTCTATTCTTAAAGAAAATGACAATGCTCAAAATACAGTTAATGATTGTTTTGGAACTTAGTTGAAGACAGGTTTTCAGAAACAGAGAAGCAGTCATTGGGCTCTTATCATAAATACCTCTGGCACCTCTCTAAGGGTTTCTATCACTGTAGCCCTTGTGATTTCAAGAAGTTTGATGAATAGCCTCTGTGTCTCATTTCCATTGAACTGCTTCTAGATTATGGCATTCATACACCTTTTACAGACAGAATTAAAATATAAAGCTGTAGTATACTTTTACTATTCCAGGTTTTGGGTTGTGGTACTGAGTGGTAGCAGGAATCATTTTACTGAATGGAGATAGCTAAGTAAGTGTCTCATTTGAACCAAATGACAACAAAGAGTTCTGTGATCAAAACTTCTCACATGCATCAACATTATATAGCATTACAAGGATGAAATATGAAAGAAATAAGCAAGGAAAAATATCTGTGTTTACATGCTGAACACAGGATGTGTAGAGAAAAAAAGCTAGAAATGATGACTATTATTTCAGGGTCAGCTTTCTCTGTTCTGTAAGGGCTAATTACTAGTGGAAAAATTAGTTGGTGTTATCAGAATTATTATAAACTGTGGAAAGGTAGTGGGATTGAAGGGCAGAGAAGCAGAAGGGGAAGAGTGCATAGTTACACTGGAGTTAAACTCTCTTTACAAGTATTAGCATTTCAGTGAGTAATCAAATCTCTGAACCGAGTCTTGATCTTTGAATGCTTTTAAACTTGTGTAGGTTTCTGTGAGTGAGCAAATCTACCTGAGGTTTTATTGTACTGTAAATTACCTCTACAAATAATGTTCCTCTCTATGCACATTACAGCTTGAGCAGATGTAACCTCTCAGGTATGTCCCACAGCATAAATTATGCCATCATGCACCTTGTCAGGGGTTTTTCTTGATGGTTTTCCTTGATGACTGCTGGTGGAGGCCTTTGTCCTGGTGCCAAAAAACTGTCTATTTTTTATCACACCTCTGTGGTACAGATTTGAAAGCCATCAACAGAAAAAACTGAGAACTTTTCTAGATTCTACCTGGTAACACACTTGGCTTAGAAATGTTACGTTAATCTGTTTAAATGTTCCCATTGTATGTTATGCAGGAACCTCATTCATTTGCAGAAGTTGAAGCTACACCTTGCTTTTCTTGACCTTCAGACTCTATTTTGGAAAGCTACCCTTTCTGTGAATTTACCCTTCTAGTCTTCTGTATTTAGCTTTGGGATTTTTTAAGCTTAGAGGTAGTTTATTCCTAAACTATAGACACATTTGGGGAACTAGAGAAAATGTCAAATTGTTTGAGATACAGTATGTGTCCTTATAAACTCCTACTGGTTGTTAAAGCTGTTTCTTGCTTTCTCAGAGAGTAGGCACAGATATGTCACTATTTCTGCTTCAGGACAAATGAACTGGCATTGGAAATGACATTTTCTTTATGTTCCATCACATCCTTTTTTGTTTATGCACATGATACCATTGAAGTTGCAAAGGTATCTTTTGTGCCAAGAATGAATACACAGAGCAGCTTATTCTGGTGTAACTTGACTGGTGTCAGTACAATTGAGCTGGAAAGGAGTGTTATTCATTATATTCCTTTCCATAAGTGATGGTGCAGGAGGGTACTGTAGACGTGCTAATACATCAAGTGTGATCCGCTGTTCCTGCGTGTTGCTCTTGCTGTGGTAGGAAGGGATGGTGCTCACACCCAGCACATGGGGCTCTACACTGGGCAGAACCTGTTGCACAGCTAGTCGCTGTGGAGGTCTCCATAGTGTTTGCCTGAAGCCAGGATTATTTGCCATTTGCATCTTTTTAGCTCATGGAAGGTACCTTGCAGCCATTCCTGTGCAGGTTGATTTCTTCTTTAAAGAACTATTGTACATGCCTACCTTGATAGCAGCTCATGTCAATAGTGGATTTGAGTAGAGAATTAGAAGGCACAGGGCACATAAAGACTCTCTCAAATGCCTTCTCAGCAGATGATTGATGAAGTATGAGAGACTGATTGGAAAGCCTGTAAACTGGCTTTTTCCTTTAGTTCTTGCCTACCTTTCTCTCTACCAGCACTGTTTTCATGCATTTCTTTCTGGAAGATCAGTTATTCATGACCTGCAGTCTTTGTTTTTCAGAAATGTTTGGCAGAAAGATGAACACCAGCAAGGAGCAGCTGTGGGACAAAGTCAGCCATCAGGAAAGAAACACTGAGTGGACTGCCACAGGTTTTTTCATTTTTTCTCAAATTTTTTCATCCTCACAGCATGCTTGTGCAATGGCTCTCTACATCTAAGGCATCAGAAGTTAAATTTTGCCTGATGTTTTTCTAACACCCATATGAGACACTGGCACAGGGCCATTTATTGCTCCAGGGTGCTGAACATCTTAGAGCTTCTTTTGTGTTCTCTGGCCACTGAGGGAAACTGCCTTTCAACCAGGTCCTCAGCTGTGAGTTTGTAGGTGGATGGCCATGTTTATATGTGGAAAAAAAATTCTGAACACTTCAGGTTTTGGTTTGAAGGAGTCAATATGTCTAGCCTGATATTAAGTTACGTCTAATGATTTTTGGCACAGGTATCTGCAGAAAAATAGTGAAAATGTTAACTTTTGAAGGTATTTCAGGCAAAGAACCGCTATACCCCAAATTAGGAGAATCCATGAAAAATAGGTGCCTCAGATTCTGTAGGGGTCCTGCACCTGGGTCAGGGCAATCCTAAGCACAAATACAGGCTGGGCAGAGAGCAGCCCTGAGCAGAAGAACTTGGAGGTGGAAGAGAAGCTCTGTAGAGCACCTGGTAATGCACACTTACTGCCCAGAAGGCCAACTCTGTGCTGGGTTGCATCAAAAGAAGTATGACTAGCAGGTTGAGGGAGGTGATTCTGCCCCTCTGCTCTGCTCTGGTGAGACCTCACCTGGAGTAGTGTGTCCTGCTTCGGGGCTACCAGCATATGGACGTGGACCTGTTGGAGCAAGTCCAGAGGAGGGACACTAAGGTGATGAGCGGACTAGAGAACCCCTCCTGTGAAAAGAGAGTTGGGCTTGTTCAGCCTGGAGAGGAGTAGACTAGGGAGACCTTAAAGCAGCCTTCCAGTACCTAAGGGGAGACTGCAAGAATGCTGGAGAGGCACTTTTCACAACAGTATGTTGTGAAGGGCACAAGGGCCTGTAGTGATAGAACAAGGGGGAATGGCTTTAAAATGAAAGATGGTGGGATTGGACTTGATATTAGGAAGAAATTCTTTATTGTGAGGGTCGTAAAACACTGGAACAGGTTGTCCAGGAAGCTGTGGATGTTCCATCCCTGGAAGTGGTCAAGGTCAGGTTGGATGGGGCTTTGAGCAACCTGGTCTAGTGGAACCTTTCCCTGCTCATAGCAGGGGGAGGTGGAGTTAGATGATCTTTAAGGTTCAAGCCAAGCCATTTTATGATTCTATGAAACATTCACTTACTTTTGAAAAGTCTGAGCAGTGACAGACAATGCTGACTCTCCCTCCAGAGCAAGCCACTCTCACAGATCAGGACCCTGATTCACCTAGCCAAAAGCTGGGCTCCGTATGAGAAGTACTCCAGAACTTCTTTCTGTGTGAGCCGTGTTACAAATGATGTAGCACTAGATAGTTGCTGGACTCTACTACAAGCAGGAATAGTGGCCAACAGGCAGAAGACTTTGGCTCCTCTTCCCCTGCTCCACTGTACACAACATACATTTGCTTTGGACACAGAGTTTGTTTATCCATTCAGCAAATGCAATTCACTCCTCTGCTTTTGTTGTTTTCTGAAAAAGTGGAGGTATGGCTGTGCTTGTGGGAATCCAGGTATCCCACTAGCGCTGGCTCCTACCTTGGAGTACTCAGCCTGTCGGTGTTGATGGTCTTCATGTTTTGATCGACATGCATTATCTCTGTGGTCAACTGCCCAGATTCACTCTCTGTTACGAGGATTTTTTTACTAATTAACTCATTTATAGTCTAAGTAGTCCCAAGCTTAAAGTGAAGACATTTCACCATTATTTTGCAAACACTTTTTCAATTATTAGGGATATTTAACTTTATTTGAACAGCTGTAGTACTGACACAACTGGGGTTCAAAACTGTATATTTGGCATAAAGTTATCCTTCCTTTAATTGCAAATTAGTGTAAATCTACGCTTCACAAAACCACAGAGGCAAGAAGATGTCAAAGACCATTACACTGTGGTGTGTTAGGTTGGTGCATGAAACATTCAGTAAAGGCTCATCTCAATTATAGCAGGGCAATAGAACTTTTGTTCTTTTAAATGACTGGAAGGAGAGTTTGGGATAGCAGTTAATACCCTATCTTCCTATAGCGTGGTCCAAATATCTTGTCCCACTGATTCAAAATATATGTGCTTGTTTGCTCTCATTCAAACAGCCTAAAGAGTAAACCCATAAAGTGGCTCAAAAAGTAAATGAAACTGAGAGCTGGGGATAAATACAGAGAAAAAAGTGAATTTGTGTCTGTATTTAGATGTATCCCATGTCCACTTTTTGTTAACATTGCCCTAAAAGAAACACCAAAGTGCTTTACAAACATGAGCAGAGCTACCCATCTGTGTCATTATTTTTATCTGGAAATGCTATGCTGCAATACTGAGTTTAAATCAGACCAGCTAGATGTTTACCACTTTTAAAAATCTGGTAAAGGTGAAATGGATGAAAAAGGGTGAGGACTGGAGGCTATGGTAGTGCTAAAAATCCAACTGCCTTATAGATATAGCAGACATTTCAGATAATTTTTTTTTCACTGATTTCACAAAGCTGTGTATTTGATCTTTCAGAACATGCTTTTTTTTCCTCAACAAAGCTTGGAAAGCTCTGTTACAGAAGAGTGTATCCCTTTTCCTTATTAAATAATGATATTTCATATAACATTTTTGTAAAAGCTTGAGAACTTTTTGGCCTCTTCCACAGCTGGTGGAAGTTAGTGTGTTTATTTAAAGAATTAATGTCCTTTTGTCCATGTGATGTGGAAGTCTAATTGAAAATTTGAAGTCTGAATACTTGTAATGCTTATCTTCATAATAAGGTTGCAAGTTCCTATGCTAACTTGCCTGGCTAAAATGACTTTTTTCAAGTGGTTAAATATAGGCCTACTTGAATTGTTTTATTATTTTTTTTACTTTTTCCAGAGGCTTTTTTTTTCAAAACAAGATGGAAATTTCTTAAGACTGAAACTTTCCCCAGTTTTTTATTAACCTCCCCTCAAAAATTGCAAATTTTAACAAAACCATTCTTTCTGCATGCCATTTCAAAATTTCCTTTTCAATTTTTCTGTGCAAAAGTATGAGTTTTTTTATTTGCAAGTCAGCTTTACTTCAAAGGCTGCAGAAAAGCATCTCAGAAGCCACAGTTCTGTGCATCAGTCAGCAGATTTGCAGAACAGGGACTTTCTCCACCTGGGAGGAAGATTTTTCTTCTTTAGACCTACAAAGCACTTTAGATACTCATATTATTTTTCCCTAAAAAGTATGTGTGTAAGTATGAGACAAAAAACCCAATTGAATGTCAGAGACTGGGTCAAGCTATGGTAGTTCTAGTCTTGCAATGTAAAGTCAGAAAATTACAGCCCTAAAGGGCAGAAGGATGTGAAGGATGGAAGGCAGCAGCTGTGTCCCACCTGCACTGGTTGCCACTCAGTGACTTCATGAGGGAAGAGTTCTTCCACTCCTTCCTTCAGCTCATTACGATAGCTCCCACTGCAAGAAAAGACAAGGTATCCTCAGAGTGCCGTGACACTGGAGAGGAAAACAGTAAATGAAGAACACTTAATGCTTCTAAATTACCTTCACTACTGTATTGTTAGCTTGGCAACAAAATGAGTTTGGAATAGGTCCTGGAGTTTTTAATTGCCTGAGGCAATCACCTTAGTTATTAAGTCACTGAGGAGGATTCAGCTAAGGGAATCGTACAGCAATAAGGTAATGCAAATCCATCACTGGTAGGTGTGAAATAATTCTTGTGTATAAAACATTCATTACTTTCCTTTGGGTGCTACTACCAAAGTCATCACCATAAACTCAGCGGACACAGGCTAACCTTTCTGATCTGTTGCTGCTTTTTATAAAGAGGCATAAGAGGACTGACAAACTCATAACACAGTAGAGCATAGGCTCTTAAAGTTTAGCACTATAATTAGGATGAAGGGAAATTAACAACTGATTAATGAACTGACAGAGTCCTGTCAATAAGGGAAACAAGACCCAGGTGTCTACATTCGCTATATGATCCCAATTCTGAAAGTATGAGCAACTTTGACAATACCTGTCTGAGTAAGATAGGATCTGGTGTCTTGTGTTACATAGCTTATACAGCTGTAGAGCACACTGAGGGCAAAATCTCTCTGGGAGACTTGACAAGAGGAAGAAGATGCTTCAAGGACTGCATTAGACAGAGGACAATGCTAGATACATAGTTTGAGAGGTATTACATAAGTCATAAAACCAGATGGATAAATAAGTTTACAGAGAGACATCCCAAGCTTTGTAATTTTTAAGTGTCAGCCACTTGGCAAGCTATGATCTCTGTTTTATCTTTCTTTTGTGTAAAGCATGAAAACTCATGTCAGTTTTCACTTGCTGTAAACTGGAATTGTTCTGTGAAAGCCAGAGGGTCTCAAGCAATTTACAACAGGTGAGGAACTGTGTTTCAAAAAAGAAGACAAGCTCACAGTACCTGGTAGGACAAGAATAAACACTGTCAGGAATCTCTATCTCTTCCTGCAAGGGCTGTGAAGTTGTGGAATACATCAGAGTGCTGGTGATCCTGACCCACACCTGCTTTGGCTAGTCTGAATGCGAGGCAGACGAGGTATTCTAGCTTTTTGCTTTTTCCAATGCCCCACACATTTTACAAGAAACTTCTCAGTAAATGAGGCTATCCCAAGGCGATAGTACAACCAGCTGAGCCCTGCCCTGTGTGGTCTGTCTGAATCAGTGTACCAGGCACACTTCACCTGAAAGATGTCATTGCTGTCATACAGTAGTTGTAGCTGAGAATTATATGGGCATTGCCAAGGCACGCAGAGATGCAGTTAGAAAAACAAAAGTTCATCTTGATTTGAAATTGGTCAGAAATGTCAAAAACTACAACAATGTGTTCTTCAGGTACCTAAACAACAAGCAGAAGGAAAACATTAGCCTGCTGTTAAACAGGAGAGGTGAATCCGTTCCCAGTGATGCTGAAAAGGCAGAGGTTCTCAACATGTTCCTCATCTCTGTCTCTACCAGTGTGTAGGTCCCCAGGTCTTGATAACAAAAATGCAGGTTGATGTGAACTCATACCCACTGTCAGTGAACGAAAAATTGGTGTGTGAACAGGAGCTAGACACCCCACAAATTGATGGGCCTTGATGTTTTCCATCCAAGGGTGTTAAGAGAGCTGGTTGAAACCATTGTGAGGCTGCTCTCCCTAGTATTTGAGAAGTCTGGAGACTGGGGGATGTCCCAGAAGACTGGAAGAAGGTTGATGTCACCCCCATCTACAAGGTCTTAAAGGAGGATCCAGGCAACTGTAGGTCCATCAGTCTTAGTTCAGTTCCCAGGAAAGTCATGGAATGAGTCACAGAATCACAGGATCTTTAGGGTTAAAAGGGACTTTTGAAGTTCATCTAGTCCAACCCACTATGAAGTCAAGTCACCCAGAGCAGGTCATACAGGCACACGTCCAGGTGGGTTGGAAAAGTCTCCAGAGAGGGAGACTCCATGACCTCCTTGAGCAGTTTGTTCCAGTTCTCTGATACCCTCAATGCAAAGAAGTTCTTCCTCATGTTGAGGTGGAACTTCCATTTTATGTTATGGACATTGTTCTTGGCCTGTCACTGGGCACCACTGAAAAGAATCTGGTATCATCCTCTTGGCACCTGCCTTTGAGATATTTATATGTGTTGATGAGAACCCCTCTCAGTCTTCTCTTCTCTAGACTAAACAAGCCTAGTTCCTTCAGTCTCTCCTCATAAGAGGGAAGCTTCAGACCCCTAATCATCTTTCTGGCCCTCCCCTGGACCCTCTGCAGTAGGTCCTTGTCTTTCCTGTACTAAGGAGCCCAAAACTGGACACAATATTCCAGAATGTGGTCTCACTAGGGCTGAGTAGAAGTGGAGGATCACCTTCCTCGACCTGCTTGCCACACTCTTCCCGATGCACCCCAGGATACCACTGGCCCTTCTGGCCTCAAGAACGCATGGCCAGCTCACTGTCAACTTGTCATCCCCCAAGACTCCCAGGGTTCTAGTCCTGCTTGCTGCTTTGCTTCCTCCACACAGGATCCTGAGTTTCAGGATCTCTACAGGCAAGGCTGCCTTCAACCTTCACATCTTAAACCAGTCCTAGTTTGTTAGGACAAGATCCAGCAACACACCTTTCCTCATTGGCTCATTCACCACTTGCAACAAAATGTTATCATCAGTGATCTGCAGGAAGTTCCTGGACTGTGTGTACTGAGCCATTTTTTATTCCAGCAAGTGTCTGGGTGGCTGAAGTCTCCCAGGAGGACCAGGGCCTGTGACCACAAGGCTATTTCCAGCTGCCCAGAGAAAATTTCACCAACTTCCTCCTCCTGATCAGCTGACCTGCAGTAAACACCTACAACAGTGTTACCTATATTAGCCTGTCCCTTAATTCTCATTCATCAACTCTCAACTCATTCATCTGGCCCTGAGTGGAACTCAATACATTGAAGTTGCTCTCTCACATAAAGAGCAACTCCACCATCTCACCTCACTGACCTGTGCTTTCTGGAATGTACACAGTCACCCATGAAAACATTTCAGTCTCTCTAGTTGCAATGAGACATTGTCCTGTGACCGCACATATATTTCTAGTTCTTGTTTATTCCTCATGCTGTGTGCACTTGTATAGAGGCACTTTAGAGAGGTAATCAAGCATTGTCCCTAGAAGGGGTGTAAGAGGAAGAGTCACAAAGGTGATCAAAATAGCAGGAAGCCTGACATATGAGGAAAGGCTGAGAGAACTGGGAGTTTCCAGCCTTGAGAAAACACTTAGAATAGACCTTATCACCATATTCCAATATATAAAGTGTGGCTACAAAGTAGATAGAGAATCTCTTTTTACAAGTAGTCACGTGGAAAAGATTAGGGGTAATGGGCGACAATTACATATGGGGACATTCTGATTGGACACAAGAGGAAAATTTTTCACAATTTAAAATATTAGCCATTTGAATAATCTGCCCAGGGAAGTGGTGGATTCCCCAGCACTGGACACTTCTGAAGATTTGGCTGAATAAGATGCTGAGCTATCTTGTCTAGATTGTGCTTCTACCAAGAAAGGTTGGAGCAGATAATCCTTGAGGTCCTGGTATTCTATGAATATTCAGGTCTGGCCTGGTATTCTATGAATAATGACAATTTATTTTTAGAAAATTAAGTGCATGTTCCAAGCAGTAGTCCTGGATACTCAGGAGTTAGCTTCTGATTTAATGTGAGTAGTCTCAGCTAGAGAAACCTTGCTTAGAAGAGTTCCTTCTCTGTAGGCAACTTGACATGCACAGACAACTTTTTGTTGCTTTTTTAGGGCAAGTGACTTATAAAATGCAATATGCATGAGAAAAAGAGAGAGGTAAAAGCAGAATTGTAAAGAAGGAGGAGGTCCTCAAAGCCCCTGTGGTGACGTAGGGGAGAATTTACAAGGTCATGTTGAATCTACTTTAAAATGTGCTGATGTAGAGAGGATGATGGGAACTCTTGAAACCAACTGGGAATTGACTCACTTGTCCCTGCCTGCTGCTGCCTCTGCCTGTGAGTAATATTTGCAGCTCACCTTTTTCTTCTTTAAGCAGCTGGTGCGCCTGATGCTGACTCAACTCCAGGGGATGGAAATGTAAGCCAGATTGGAGCCAGAGGTGATCTTGTTTCCATACATGGAGTTTTATTTTTCATCGTTTGATTAGGATCACAGCCACATCAAAAGAATTGGAGAAAAAAAGAAGGCACAGTTTTTGCCCTTCATGTAAGGCCTTCAGGAATTTTAACTTTACTATGGCAGGGGGGAGGTGATAAAGTTTACAGCTAGATGAGCCAATTCATTTCTTTCCCTCTCAGTTCCCCCCCATCCCCGGCCCCCCCCTTGCCATTCCCACACTTGTCTGAGCTCTTTTTGTAAGGAAAAGATAGGGGAAGGTGACTGCGACAGATGAAAGTGATGTTAGTTATGTCAGCTGCTGTTGGAAATGGAGCCGAGGAATCCACCTACTAAGAAATACAGCCAGAAAATAATCCATCCCAAAGAATTACTGCAGTCTCTGCATAGGGCACCTGAAGAAGCTTTTGAAGGACGTCTTTTTTCTTATTACAGTAATATTTTTCAGGTTCACAAGGTGAGCACTCTATATGGGATGCAGCTGGCTACAGTGATTAATGGCTCTTTCTGCTAAGAGTTCCTCTGCAGATCCTTTGGCATTTCATGTATTCAGCAAAGCTTATTTCCACTTAACTGCAGTCTCTCTTCATGGCCCAACATCCATTTGAACCCTTATGAAGTATATCTGCATGCTAGTTAATCTCTGCTGTTGGCAAAGGGTCTGCCTATGCAGCATGCTGCTTCTTCCTATTCCCTTGCCTCAGGATTAAGATGATATCTTCTTACTAACACAGGCTAGCTACATCATCCTACAAAATCTACTTCTGAAAATAAAATATTGAAAGCCATTTGCTCTGAAGGACTTGTTTGTTTTCTTCTTAAAAAGGAAGTGACATTTGCCTATTCGATACCATACTCTGCTTAGGATGATATCTTCTTACTAACACAGACTATATCTAAATCATCCTACAAAATCTAGTTTTGAAAAAAAATATTGAAAACCATTTCCTCTGAGCTACTGGTTTGTTTCCATATTAAAAACAAAATGGCATTTGCCTATTTGATACCGTGCTCTTTAGGTTCCCCTAAGAGATATCTTTCCTTCCTACAGATATCTAACATGCTTTGCATGAGCCAGTGAGGTTGCATGGCTTGATATAGTAGTATCCTAAATGTGATCCATTGTGCAGCAATGTCACTTTGCAAAGGTGAGACAAGCAAGCAAGAATCCGCTTTGGAGTCAGAGCCTGCTGCTGACCTAGAGGTGAAGAGAGTTTCTCTGCCATGTGAGTTTCTCTGGCAGTGACTGTTACAAACCTGCAGAACCTGGTCAGAGAGGCTTTAAAGCACAAAGGATGTCCTTTATCTGTTTTCTCTCTCTAAAATGCTCCTCTTGTAATAATTTTTGTCCCTTCTGCTCTGACTTAGGTTCAAAATATGAGCACTGTGGAAAAAGGGGTCATTCAGGACATCAAGGTGCCTTTTAAAGAAGAAATAGTTGCTGAAACTATGGTCCCAGGAAAATGTCTTGTGGTTGATAAAGAGGGCTATCCTCTGTGCTGATGGATAGGTAGGTGGTGGAGATGGTAGCTTGGGCATCAATAGTGGCACCTCCTGGTTGGTACAAAGAGTCTCTCTCAATCTTTAGTTGTCAAGAGGTAACTGAAATGCTCAGTCATCCCTTGTGTTTACAAACGACTGTTGTCCCCACCCTCTTAGGGGGTTTTGCTTGTTTAGTGACTGTCATGGTTTGGGAATGGTATTCTCCAATGCAGTGCTCCCACTAAAACCCTGTTGCCACTCACCCCCTCTCCACCTCCAGCTGGAGGAAAAAAAGGCAAAGATCACAGGTTAAAATAAGAAAAACTTACTGTAAACATCAATGAGATAAGAAAACAAAGAGTAACAGCAACAATATTAATAACAAAATGTATAAGACAAAGAAGCAATTTACATGGAAAAGCCCCCCAAAATAAACAAATACCTGACCATTCCATCCACCACGTTTTCTCTCAACTGGAAGGAATGCCCTTCTCCTCAGAAAAAAGAGAGGTCTCCTTTCCCCCACCCCTGGCAATGACTTGAAGTGGTACTGAATAACATTAGGGTCCTGGCCATGCCCCCTCCCAGATATTGCAAAAACCAGGACAGTGGCAAAAGCAGGATAACAGAAAAGCAGAGCTACAGATTTCCTTCCCTTCCTGTGTGCGGCTATGCCACCCCATCACATGGGAATTATTTCTCATAGTCATTCCTTTCTGACTGTCCCTGCTGCTTGCTCTGCAGTCACTGAAATATGTGCCAAATGCTGCTTTTTGTCATCTTTTGCCTTTTTTTTGCCAGTATAATTTCAGGGCATGCTTACACTTTTCCATGCTGAGTTCTCTGCTAATTTGGGATTGACCACACAGCACTGCCCACTCACACTGTGTTTTACTTATAAGTTACTCTGTGGATTGCTCCAGGCTAACTTGTCTGTCTTGCTCTGCTTCTGACTGTCTCTCTGACCTGCCACACAGCTTGACTTTGGCTGGTGAGAGGTCTGTATCTCAAACCTACGCCAACCTGTGTCCTGTGCGTCCAAATCTCAGCTGAAAAGTTTCCCTACTTCTGCTTCCTAATTTACTACTTTTTCAATTGGTTATTATTATTAGGATGACTAACATATTGCATCTGTTTCTTGCACTTCTGCTTCCTAATTCACTACTTTTTCAATTGGTTATTATTATTAGGATGACTAATATATCGCATCTGTTTCTCGCATCTCTGCTGTCTTCCCAGCCTGACTCTGTGGGTAATTCAAGTGAAGGTGAGTAATACACAGGCAGTGAGCATGGTGGCTATTTTAAAATGGAAGATGGTGTATTCCAGGAGCATTAGTACTTGCTAGACAAAGGCTTGAGGTACTAGTGTACAGCTCTGAACTCTTTCAGGCTTTAAGGATAGCTAAAACTTCAGTTTGCTGTCAGACAAGTAGAATGAAGAACAAGCCTAACACACAGAATGGGATACAAGTTCATCCCAGATGCCGATTCTTTTGATCGAGAGTTTAATTCATTGTTATTTGTTGGGGTTTTGATGTTACTTTGGAGACCTCTCCTGGAAATGAGCTATGCCATCATGTTTGTACTAGCATGTCTGCTCTGCACAGATGCAACAGATGTGTTTCTGTTGGGTGTCTGTGTATTAGGGGAGCCAGAGGAAGGCAAGACAAAGCTGGCAGATCTGACAAAACTTGTGGCAGAATAGGGAAGTCCACCACATTCTTCCAGTCACATCTTACAGACCACAGTGCCTTTGTATATATTGCTGCTGATGGTGGCATAGCTAGAGAGATGAAGTAGAGGATAGTTTCCTCCCACTTCTTTCACTTCTATACAGAGAAGGCTGAGAGTGAACCAGATGAAAAATGAGAGGTGTTTGCAAACACTTGATAGACTTTGAAACCAAAGTGTGCCTTTTTTTATGTGCATGCACCTTTTCAGAGGTCATTGTTGTGCAAAGGGGAAGCATTGCTCATTCAAACCAGGATGGGAATTTCAGTCCAACGGCTGGAATTCACATAACTGTCAAACTAAATGAGTCTGCAGTACAAGCAAAGAGGGCTTCAGAAGGTTAAATCTGGAAGCAAACACCACTACGTGCTTCAGGCTTTAAATTGTGAGTCATAAATGTTAAACACTTGAAGGTATCAGCATAGTATGCTATTTATCACAAAACAAACAACTTAACTCACTGAGCACATTTATAGAGGTCTCATTCCTCTCCCACGCTTGGCTTCCAGGCAGATGCAGAACTACTTGTGTAAGGAAGGACTCCTTTCCTATAGAACAGAGAGATATGAAATGGCTAACTCTGAATGCAGATATTATTTCAAAGGTCCTCTATAATGAATCCACAAGCATTCTCCACAGTCATCTCTTAAGAGTGCATTTACTCCTGCAGTGTATCTGAGAGCCAAGTAAAGAAACGTGTATTAAGGTGAAAAGGAGCCCCATCATGCATACTACAGAGCAGCTTCATGCATATTGTCTTCTGTGGCACAGAATGAGTGTAAGAGGAGCAGAAACAGGTCCCAGCATACCTGTGCCTGTACACACTCCCCAGAATCTCATACCATAAAGCCCCCAGGTCTTCCAAGCATGAGGCATGGTTTACAGTGTGTATTTTATTCAGTGATAGGGTTAACCCTTCTCCAGCAGACCATCTCTAGCTTACCACAAAGCAAACATTTGTCACATCCAAATCTCTTGTGAATAATGTTAAAAATAACAGGAGTCACAAGCACTGGGCTGAGTTAGCTCCTAGGTGGCAAAGACTGCTCTGCAGAATCCTACTGAAGCCTCCGAAGAGTTTCTACTGCTCCTTGGCTAGAGCATGACAGCAGCGTGAAGGGGCTGTGTGAAATCTGAGGTCACTGGGTCTCTGCAAGGAGCACTCTTGGTCCTCCTGCTGCAGTGGCTCTGCTGGTTGTCAGTCCTACAGGAGACATTTGGCTTCCCCCACTGCAGCTGGAGGTTGACATTAGACACCTCTTCAGGTCCTCATCTTCTCTACAGCTTCCTTTGTGTTGTGATATGAAAGTCAGTTCCAAAGATAAAGCCGTGTGATTAGCGTGTCTTTTAAACCAAAGTGTGTATCTTAATCAGTCTGATTTACCACCTGATTCAGCACATTAGCTGCAGACAGTGCAGCTTCTCAAACTCCGTGGTGTAATGAATATGCATACATTCAACAGCTGCAATTAGCAGGCAGCCACTGCTGGGGAAAGCAAACTACCCAGGGTCTAATTCTACCCTTCCCATAGTGACTTCAGTGGGACATTAGCTTAAACACAAGCCACTGAATTCGACCTGCAAAGCAGTGGTTAATACGCCCTAATGTTTCAAAAACCTATTTAAATAGCAAGGTTTGGGTCAATTCTAATTTTACCTGAATGAGTTTGCCTATTCCTCTGTGACCCAGGCAAGGAAATTGAAAGCACAGAGCACGTGCAGTATAGTACAGTACCTACGTCAGTGTTTGTTTCAGGACTGGTCATTTGGGTAAGCTGTCTCCTCTTGCTGAAAGAAATAGAATTAATTAGCAAACTTAGAGAAAGTAAAAGGGTTAAGTATTCCCTTTGGGATTCCCAACATACAGGTTCAGCATTATGCAATTGTCATGAGAATTTATGAGGCAGAATCTCCTGGAGTAGCTAGGAAAAATATGAGCAATTAAAATTATATTTCTGTTCTTGTCCTTCAGCTTAACCCCTTGGTGGATCATAAGCTGAAATGTTTGTGGGTTTGTTTTTTATTTCCCCAAGGCTTTTCAGATAGCCTAACACAAAATTGAAGCTATGATTGGTATATTCAAGCCCTGGGTTTAAGTTCTGCTCACAGCTGACACAGTGATTTGCAAAGAAACACTTTCACATAGTTATTTCATAAAAGCCATTTCTATTTAATATAAATCTGTCAAGCATTCAAAACCATATGTGAAGTAATTTAAAATGCTTACAGAGTTGTAGAACATTGCACTTTATTGCATTCAGAAGCAGAAAGCAAGGGCCTGACCTGCAGCAATAGATATCTGAGCTCAACCTTATTCAAAGACGAAAAAGATAAAGGGATCCTGTTGCTGTGTACACACAGAGAAGGGAACTGTGTTGCATGCCTCCATGTATCTGTTTCCTCTCTGCATGTGGCTTTCCCTCTCCTGTTCCACCCACACCATCCCCATCCTCTGAAGCTATGCATGGATTGGCGTTGTTGAGATTTTGAGAGACTGCTGACCTCTTGACTAACGAAAGCCCATCCCTGCACCAAAATAATATGTCTGTTTCATCTTGAAGCCAGTCTAACCAAACCACCAAATCTGCTGTGTAAGCTGCTCATGGCAGCTCACCACTCAGAAGTTGTGAGCACTTACGGAGCAGCCGCTCATCTGATCAAACCCTCCTTCCTGGATACAACTTCAATAGCATCCCATTCAGGGCATTCTTGCAATCTGTCTGCTTCTGTGGAATTTGTTTAAAGTCTGTATTTGGGCCATGTCTCCATAATGGTAAACGTGTATTTTATGTATACAAAGTCCATAACACTCACAGAAGTAAACCGGTGCTTGTCCTGAGCAGAAGCTGCTAAGCATGGGCCAAGTCAGAAGCTCTTCACAGAGTATGTGACCAGCTTCCTTTCCGTTCCTTTGGAAAGGTACTAGGTGTTCCAGGAAAAGGATGTCTGGTGGTTCTTCACAGCATGCCAATGCACCTAAAGATGGCCAAAGAAAAGAGAAGGAGTACAAATGCTACCTTGCCTAGATTTTTTTTTTCTCATTTAACCCCAAACTTTCCAACCAAATTTCACATTCTCATCAAGTCTGGCCCATGAAAAATCAAAGAGACTGGTTTCACTTTTGCAAAGCTAAATAGTGACAGGGAGACAAGATCAGGCTTATAACGACAGGATATTTTCTACTTAACTATGATGATATTAACTTCCCTCTATATGTGCTGACTCTGCAGAGGCTTCTAATTCACACTGCTTGCATTTATTTATTTTAATAAAAAGGTAATAGTTGCATCTGTTTAAAAATAAATAAAAATTTCTGTTTTCATAAAATCATTTGTGTTGAAAGGGACTTTTAAAGGTCAATTAGTACAAGCTCCCTACAATAAACAGAGACATCTTTGACTAGAACAGATTGCTCAGAGCTCCATCTAACCAGACCTTGAATGTTTCCAGGGATGGGGCACCTCCTGCCTCTCTGAGTCACCTGTGTTAGTGTCTCACCACCTTCATTGTGGTAATCTAAATCAACCCTCTTTTAGTTTAAAACCATTAGCCCTTGTCCTATCACAACAGACCCTGACTAAAAAGTTTGGTCCCATTGTTCTTGTAAAGCCCCCTTTAGGTATGGGAAGGTTTCCCTAGGGTCTCCCAGGAGCCTTCTTTTCTCCAGACTAGATAAACCCAACTGTCTCAGGCTGTCTTCAAAGAAGAGGTATTCCATCCCTCCAATTTTGTGTCATTTTTCTGAGTCATGAATAGAATGGGGGGGATTTTGGCTACATGTTGCTTCAAAGTCAGAATGGGGCAAGCATTTTAGGGTCAATCCTAATGCCCACTGCAGTGTACCAGCGCTCTTTCTGTGGCAATACACAAGGGCTGGGGAACAACCAGCTCACTTTGTGTTTGGATGCCCCTTTAGTGATGTGTGGACTTGTCTGGTGAAAGACCAAACAAAAAGAAGTTGGAAAACTGACCAGTGAAAAAACCCAGGGTCAAACCTGGCTAAAAATCTAGGGAACAGAGCATTGAAATGGATGTGCATATGAAGACTGCATTCAAAAATTCTGACCTGGCACTCCACTGATTACAATACCTGTATCTCTATTCACACACAATGTTGTGTATTAGATCTACTTATGCCTGGCTGTTGGTAGGACAGCAGAAAGACGAATTTCTTTTCTCTGATTCAAGATGTTGGCTTACTTTTAGATTAAAGAAATGTGGTTTGTGGAAAGGAATATATTGAAAGGAATATACTGAATTAATTCCTGAAGGGCAGAGGGAGAAAGGGAAAAGAGATGGCTAATGAATACAGCTTAAGAAGGAGAGTTTTTTGGCAGATGCAGACTCTTGGTCAATTTGAGCTCTCAAGTAGCTGCTGCGATGTCAGCTAGAGGGGAGAGAGAGAAAGGAAGGGAACTTAGCTTCATGATTGTGCATAAAAATAACATTAAAGCTGTCCTGTAACCCTCTTCTATCCATTTCCTCCAAAATGAAAGTCTGAGTGGTTTGCAAAATCCTTTCAAATGAGCCTACCGTGGTTCAAACACTGGGAAGTGCAGTGTGACAGGCTCTTAACAGCAGTAGGCACCATATGTAACTGTTGCTGTTCTTTGTCTATGTGCTGTGCATGCATATGCTCAGCAATGAAACATGTGTATGGTAAGTGAATGAAAAGCAGACCGTGAGCTCATTCCTTTTTTGTTTTCTCTGTATGAGGCAAGTGGATTTATGCATATCATGTGCATGTACATCATGAGTGTGACAAACAATCAACTGGAGCATTTGAGGCTGTTTTGTGGATTACCTGCCTCCTGCCTCATTCCCTGAGGTGTGCCTTGCTAATTTTATTTTCCTTTTAGAAAGAATAATTTTTTTGTTGGTTTTGTTGCTTAAAAAAAAGACAAACCTCAGTACATATGAAATGCATTTTTTTGTCTAAAAAAGCGAAATTGCAAATGCAGTGGGGGAGGAGGGGAAGTGAACCTCAAAATTAATTGCTTTCAACTCTGGTACTATTTTTGAATGTGAATTCTGATGTTAGGGATGAGGGGATGAATAGGTTGAGTAGGGACTGGACTTGGAGAGGGCTGGCTGTGTCTCAGAGGTCTTCCTTACAGTAGCAGAGTGGTTCTTTGCTGGGGAGCAGAGAAATCCACACCCCTTGGAACCACATGGTTGTGGAGCCAACATCTGTGATGACCAACAGAGACATGGTC
Source organism: Sclerurus mexicanus (assembly GCA_013396755.1). NCBI lineage: Eukaryota > Metazoa > Chordata > Aves > Passeriformes > Furnariidae > Sclerurus > Sclerurus mexicanus. Next base: position 960,763 of record VWZF01002269.1, on the reverse strand, counting down.
CTGGGCAACTACCGTAGAGGTCAGACCCAGTGGGAGCCTTGAGTAGATATTGATGGCTTGCTCTGTCTTCTGATCTTTGCAAGAACCCTTCTGGACATTAACACTTTTGCTGAAGAGAGGGTCATGCTCCCCCTTCCTACCAGCCTTGAATAGTGACTCACTGACTTGAAGTGACTCACTTGTGCTAACAAGGAGTTTCCCTACCACCCTCTGCCGGGACATATTATCCTTTTTTATGGGTGAGCAGCAGAAGAAGTACTGTTGCTCTTTCCTGGTACAGAACAAGTGACTCCCCTGGGAAAGTCTGTCAATTTAATCCCTTTCTTCCTTAAGGAAAATAGGACCCCAGAGGCGGCATGTGGCTTGCCCAGGCTGCTGTGGCAATTCCATAGCGGCACTTGGAGTCTGTGAGAGCCGAGCTTGTGGTTTGTGTGATCGATCAGCAGGGCCTGGTGCACTGCACCAGAGTAATTGTTACCTAAGCCTGCATGGCTGGCTGCTCTTCATGCTCCCGCATGCTCCCTGTGCATACATATTGACTGATGAATGCACATCCTGTTGAGTGTTATTGCTTTTTTAATGTGCTGCAATATTTCCTCCAATATCCTAACCAGGAATGATTGTTGCTGTAGAATGTTCTCCCTCCATTTGCCACAACCCATGTTCATTTACAAGAGCACATTTTGCATCATCTGTTGCTCTGGTCTCACTGAAATAGAAGTTTCAAGTTCATAGAACAATAAAAGATATAAATTAGCTGTTATAATTAACTGTACAGCACGAATGAGCTTTCAAACACCAGACTCTGTTAGGTCCTAACACAATATGCACACACAACAGCCTAAGCCTACCCTTCTGTCTGTGCTGGCGTGTCTTAATTTAAAAGAAATCTAAGATGTCTATCAGGACTAGGAAGGGGGCCTCTTCCCAAAAACCACCACAACCCTTGAAATTAAGAGACTTTAATCAGAAAAAGTATAAAAAAGGATAACAGTTCTTTACTACATATATATATGTATAACAAAAAAGCCAAACCAAACCAACCAAAAAAAAAAAAAAAACCTGAACAGAACAAACAACAACACTGTAACCAAAAAATTTCTAATAGATCAAGTCCTATCCCTCCCCCTTTGGTGCAGTTATATTTACTGCAAGTGGAAGGCAATGCAATGCCTCGGGAAGCAGCGGTCACATAAGTCACTCACAGACTCTGGTGAGGTACAGACGGTTACCAGGGAGAGGTGCTGATTCCGAAAAAGACTCATTTGGGAATGGTGGCCACAGCGGATGGTTTGAAACCTTTCCCATGGGCAGTGTAAAGGACCCTGTCCTCATCCTTTGTCCAAAAGTGTTGGGGGGTGGGAAGTTAGCAACTCCTCTGCAGGTGGTCTCGGCCCTCAAGGAGTCTGTAGCAAATCCAGGTCACGGCAACTGCTCTTTCTCCGAAGAACAGCAGAGGGGCACATGAAGTTGGGGGGCTGAGCCAGAGGAGCTCCCTCCAAGTGCTTCCATGAGCTCAGCAAACGGTGGCTGGCAGCCACACAGCAGCTGGAGGAGAGAAATGTGGCAAAATCCTTGAAAAAACCTCTGTCCCCCTGGCCCAGCTCCCCCAATCCTCCCCAGTCACTAAGTTGGAATGCAAAGCTATCAGCCATCCTTTTGCTAGCTGGTTCTAGGGGCAGGTAGTGTGGGGTGGGCTTCAGCTCCCAAACCTCTGTGTTGGTAAGAGAGAGAAAAAATTCCATGAACGATTTTGAAACTATAATACCGACTGGGTATTGCCTTCATCCTGATCTCCACCTAGCAGGCAGCACTTCGTGCCACAGTCCCAGCTGCTGCCAGGTTATTATGCAGGAAAGGGCTCACCCACACTAACCATCTTTCATTGCTGTCCTTCACCATCCTCATTGGACCCCATAAGCAGCCCCAGAAGGGAAGGAGAAGGAGAGAGAAATGCCATATTCTAGGAGAAATGTGTTATTTCCCAGCTTGTATGGCTTAGAAGGGAAATCCTAGCTGCCACCAATGTTTGTCTGCTGGCCCTTTCTATAAGGTTCAGGTAACCAGGGGACCTTGTTCTTCTTCTGGAGGGGATAGGGCAATTTTCTGGCAGAGTCCCCTGCAAGTCCCCACCTGGAGCTGTGCCTGGTCACCCAGTCACCCAGGTGTTCACCCACACTAAGTTCAACATCCAGAGTCTGGTTGTGAGCATGTTTACTTTTCTTTATGGACTCCTGCAAACCTCATTTCTCCATGTCTATTTGACACACTGGTTTGAAAGAGCTGAGCTGGACCTCCATTGGTCAATGGCAGTGCTAAATCTCCTGGCAAGCCACTGGTGTGCCTGCAGTTAGTTCAGTACTTTTTGACAGGAGGTGATTACATGCATGGGCAGACCCCAGAGGGGAGAGCATTGCTCATTTTTAGGTGAGGACAGTCAATAAGCCTCTGGAAGGAGAGTTAAAACTTATGTCTTGCTCCAGTTATAGACTGGAGAAAGTCAGAGGCAAGAGGTTTGGCTGACTGCAGACAAGAATATGTTTATGTGTACAGTCAACATATATTCCCACATCAGAAGCATCCTCAGGGAAGGTCATGGTGCTTAGGAGCTGAATCCTTGCAGTGAGGCTTTACAGGTGTTCAGACAGCTTGTTAACAGCAGGGAACACAGAGAGTGCAAGCCCTTTTGTGGCTCATTAAAAGCCCAGGTGGATAAGTAAACTTGGTTTTATGCCCTTTCTGACACCTGTTTTTGCTCTTTAAAATGTGTGTTCTGTGTTTAAATCCATGTAATGTGAATCTTCCTTTGTTTCTACTTGAACATTTACTTTTTCACTTGAAGATGGATCCACGTCTAAGAGCTCCATGTCTAGATGTGAAGCAGCCTTTACATAAACAACATATTTGACTGTTCCTATGTCTCTCCAGCCAAGCCAACACCGTGTTCTAGGGTATTCAGCACTGTGGAGAGGTTTCTTGACAAAGTTTTATAGTTTAAAGTTTAGAAATTTTAATTCATGAATTATAATTAGTGTTGAATCACTGTTTCTTGTCATACAGTATGGACATGGAAAGAGAGCATGAGTTTTGGCATGGTTCAGAAGGGTCAGGAGAGAGTTCAGTCTGTCCAAGTCTTTCACAGAACAGCTATCACTTTTGATAAAATTTTGTATTGGAAAAAATCTGATACATTTATTGTACTTCTAATTTGTATGATACTGCATTTTATTATTGTTTTACATTAGTATTTTGTACTGTAATGTTTTGAAATTATTGAAACAAATTATTATTTTATTGCTGGAGAAAACAACTAGTGAAACAGGATGTTCTGAGAGCTCCAAACTAATTTTTTATTCGACTTTGGCATTTCTTGGCAAATCTGAGAGCACAGCTTTGCAGAAATAAAAAAATCATACTTCATCTATTGGAATTCCTGACCAGGGCTACTGTAATATTATACTACATGAACCCTCAAAGGATTAACAAGCATTTAAATCAAAGCTGACTGAATAAATTGTAATGAATAATTTATTCAATTAATTTTGCTTCTGTTTTCTCTTTACCAATTTGTCTATTAATACATCATGACTAATTTAGTTGTTGTTTGAAATATTTTACTAATCATTTCTGTAAATTATCTGATCAGGAAAAAAAAAATCAAATTTAACCAGAATATGTTACATAATACAGAATTTTAAAGGGAATTTTATAGTACCATAGGATGTAGATATTTTTGAACTGCTTTCTTCAAAATATTATCTGAAACACACAGGTGCTTGAAATAATTTCTATTTTGACATTTGCTGTTTTCATTGCTATTTTTATATATAAGAAAAGTAATATGTAAGAGAGTCTCAAGCTATCGGTAAGTGTTCAAAAACATGTCACAGGATGCATTTGATATTTAAATTTTCTTGAATTTTATTTGCATTCATAAGATACATAGCCCATGTTTGTTTTCTGATTGGTTGATTTCAGCCTTCCAGATTATTTTCTTATATGACTATTCAATTACATTTTAAGTCCCAATTTCCAACAACATCCTAGAAGTCAATGTTTCAAGGAAAGCTTCTGCCCTAGAGCCACTTACAGGTGCTTTTGATATCCATAAAAATGGATGAATAAAGGGTAGGTTTTTTGAATAAATCAGGTCTGAAAAGATTTCATATTTCAGCTTTGCTTGCTGTAATTCCTGAATGAAGTCAGAGGTTTTTAGGTGTTTATTTTGGAAAGGCACACAGTAGTACTTTTCAATGTTTAACTGTCTTTACCTAGGCCAGTCTTGACCATTCTCTGCATATCTGTCCACTAGACTTTTTGTTTTATTTTGAAGTGTGGGGTGTTTTTTTGGAAGACTGTCCCTGCTCAGTTCCTTCATTGCAATGGAAAATCTCTTTCAAGCTTGTCCCTCACAGCAGTGAAGTCACCCACAGCAGGGGCAAGCCTGGCTGTGCTACCAGCCCTGGTGTTAAGGAGCACTTCATGCTCCAGTTCCCCCCCACACCACTGGGCTATGTCCTAATGAGATGGGAGGTGCATGATACATTAGAACACACATATTGGCAAATAACTAGGAAGAAGAAAGAAAACTTGCTTCCTCTTTATCTCAGCAGTAAACTGGTGGTGTGGCACTTTTCCCTACTGGGGCCTGTGAGGGGCGAGCAGGCTGTGAAGGGGTGACAGTGAAGGCAGCAGCAGTGAGGAAAATGCCTCCTGCAAGGTGATCATCAGTGCCTGACATGTCACTGTGTGGTGGCAGTGCACTGCTGACCGAAGAGCTGAAAGCTTTGGGTGGGCAGGGTGAGAGGAAGAGTTTGCTGTGTTTCATATATTCTGGCTCTGTTTGACAGGCACACCTGTGTTTGACTATACTTATTTCTGAGCAACTGTTTCATGTGTCTTGTGACCATCTCCTTGAAGAGGTATGATATTGATGCAACAAGACCTGTAATTCCTGTGTCTGAAAAATCATGACTAGTTTGCCAAATGTATACAGATTTCAACACATGTCCATAGCAAAGCACAATTGGCACCACTGTAAACTGGCTGGGAGTGGGGGAGTCTGGGCATCTTAGGCACTGATCTGAGAGGTTTTGAAAATGTTGTCCCCTGCCTTGTAGTTTTATCATGTTTTCATTAACAGATGAAAATGCTGACTCTAAATATGAAGGTTTCTAAGGTTTTGTCTTCTTTCTTAGGTTTGGTTGCATGACACAAGATCACATTTTAAATGTGTACACAGAATTTTGACTAAATTACTAAGCCTTACTTTAAAATCTAATTTTAATTGGAACTGTGCTAGAAGCTAGAATAATTTTTCTGCTGTCTTTCCCCATCTTTCCCTCACTGATGTGAGTTGAAACTCCTTTGTATAATGCTGTGCCCTGTTCCCACACAGCTGAAAATGTTAGCATGAGTCACCAGTGAACAGAGACAAGCTGCAGCATCCCCCCCAAAGACCAGTGCACTGCTCCTATGCCTAGAACACTTTTGCATCACTTGGTATCCTTCTTCTGTTGCAGCTTGACTCCACTCTATTAAACAGAGAAGTTTTCCCAACTATGATAGCTTGTTCAGTTTGCAATCAAAGTTTCCCTGCAACAGAGATGGGATTGTGCCCAGAGAAGACTCTCCCTCTCAGGCAGGTCAAGGGCAAGGGCCTTCACAGGGCATCTTGAGTACAAAGTGTGAGGAGCTCACCCATGTGACTGTTGAAGCAATAACATTTCTTCCTTGGGAATGTTGAGATTTCCAAATATAAAATAACATGGGAAAGGGCTGTCTTTTTCTCATTCTGTTTGATAGAGGAAAAATATAACTTCCAGCTGTACCTTTCTTGGGCAAGAGACCATCCTGAACACACTGATGTCTGTGCAGATATTTCAATGGATTTTGAAGAGGTCAAGGCTTCCCCTCTTTCCCTGTTTAATTTGTCTGGGCAGAACTCCATGCACCTTTGGCAGTAATTCAATGTGATAGGGCAGGGTGCTTTAGCAAAAGGAGACTTCAAGATGGTGCTGTCAATGCCAAAGTGAAAGCAATTTAAACAATTTTGACTTATGAAATGGCTAACAACCTTTCCAAGTACCAGTAGGATGGTTCAGGAAAAGTTATCCATTTCAGACTGATTAATAAAAATTCACCTCTCACTTGGAGCTTAATTAATTCTTCTGTTACAGGAACTACGGTTTTTGCTGTTAGTTGAAAGTGGTTTGACCTTCAAATGACATGACACGTACCTTAGGAGGAGAAATATTCCAGGGCCTGTTGATATCTCACTATCTTTATGTGCTTTGCAGGTATTTGCACATTTCTCTTCTGCCAGTTCTGATAAAGACCTTACTCTGAGCAAAATCTGGTCCTTAACAGCTCTGGGTTATTCATCTGTTGCCTTGTGCTGTATGAATGATGCAGCCTGTAACAGTGGACATTGACTCTACTCTGGTCATTTTAAATTATATTTTTTGTAAAGAGTTTAGACTTACTTCCAATAATCTTTTCTGGTTTGGGATTGAAAGGCATTTCTTCAAAGCTTTTCAGTTCTGCTTTATTAATGTAACATAATAAATAAAGAAAATGGGGACATTTTTCTAATACCGTCAAAGCATTTAATAAGAAGTGAAAGAGGATTTCTTTTGTTCCTACAATTATGACTAGTGAAGCAAACTGTGGTAGTGAACATTATTTGGGTTTTGATAATTTTGTTATTTGAGAGCAGCTTAGACTGCCGTGCATACAGTTACAACCTGTTATCGCAGGAGAACATAAGGCAGTGAAAGCCACATGAGCAGGAGTCTCATGCAGGCGAGGAGGAAACAGATTTCTGTGGCTAAAGCATTCAATTAGGACATTAAAGTATCTGGCTTATGTATGTTCCTCAGTTTTATGCTTTCTGTAGGTCCTTGGAGGTGTTAAGGGCAAATCTTCAAAGACATTTAGGCATGCAGCTCTAGGGGGATTAAAAGGGACTTCATTATGTGGGCTTTGCCTTTCTGGGTCTGGTTTACACCAGGTGATGATTCTTCTTTCATATCCTGTGTGTTGCCAATTACAAGCTTTGGGTAAAAAGCACATTCTCTCAGTGTGTGTTATTTCATCAGTTGTTTAAATGGAGCCAGGGACCAAATATATGGAGACCAAGCATGGGTTATACTGTACTGTATGTGGGGGCATGTGTGTATGCATGTATTCATGTGCACACTGCCTCTCTACTAACCTTTTCTGTCCCTTCTTAGCTTTGTTAGTGTCTAGGTAAAAATGTTTGCTCTGTCTTTCCTGTCTTCCTAAATGACTTTCCTGACTTTCTGTTCTTCATTTTTCATCTGATTTGAATCTAAGTTATGAAGGAAGATGAACATCCAGTTGCTGAAGAACATCACTCTTGTAAATAAGAATCCATATTGAAAGATGTTTAAATTATCCACAGAAACAAGTGCTTTTAAAGCAGTTAGATCTGTTTCCTTATGAATTTGACTTCCCGTTTGGCATTATATTGCACTATATAATGTGAAAACCACACAAAGGGCAAATTGGAGTGCTGTGAATATGCTTCTGACTATGTGCAATCTACTATATTATACAGCATGAAATTTGTTAAAAAGTTAGACAAAAAATTATTTCAACACAGGGTGACAGAATGACAGAAGTATCATATGACTATATGGAAAGGCCATGTCTGCATATTTTAATCATAGCTTTTCCACAGCTTGCTTTTAAAAGGAATTCTGGAAACTTTTAGGAAATTCCACACAACCCCCTGGTTTTGATGGAACTGCATGAACAGATTCTGGTTCCATACAGTTTTTCTCAACGAAATCTATATAAAACCCTAATTAAAGCACGCTGTCTCTACCAGTGTTACATGAAATCAGATAACAAAGCAACAGGACCCAATATGCTGCTCTAGATGAAATAATTTCCTATTTCATTTAGAGTCCTAACAAATGCGTCATTTTCTCTTCATTAAGTCCATATGCATCTTTCTTTGTCCTGGAGATAATATAGCTGGTGGCACTGCAGGCTGTCCTTATACAATTGTTATTTTTAAGACCATGAAGCATGTGATACAGTTCTATAGGAGCTGCCCTAACGAAATCAACAGCACTGTCACTGCTCTCACAAGCATTTACACAACAGACTGATCCAGCTGCTGGCACCAGGTAACATTTGCTTTGAAATTCAGAGGAGAGGCCACCAAATTCTTCCAGAATTTCACATCATGAAAGAAGTGAGTAGTCCCCATTGTTTTATTTATTCTGTAAAAAATGCTGGTTTGAGTATTTTAATCCACTGAGGAAGAAGAGTGTTCACCCCACCTAATGCCTAAGTAGCCAGTGCACCACGGGAAAAAGAAAGGGAAAGAAAATTCAGCCAAAGTTCATTAGTCTGAAAAATCATCAGTCTTGTTTCTCTTTGTGTGCTGATCCTGTTTGCACTCACTGTATTCACATTTGAGTGGAAAGGAGATTTCAATCAACAGTTTATGCAGTATGCCCAGTTTTCATGCATTCATGTGTGACCTTCTCTTATCCTGAAGGTACAATTGGTTTCTCAGTGACATATTTTATTAACTTTTTCATGCTGGGAATGCATTAAAGTGATGCTGCTTTTGCAGTCAGGAGTCACATCAGGTGACAGGGTTTCCAATCACAATTTACAGAAATGGTCTCCTGCAGATGTCCTAGGGAGGATGAGGATCTCTTACAGAGTGGAGAAACTGTCCCTGCCACTTAGAGACGTGGTCCCGTACAGTTGGTGAGCAATATCAGCCTGGCGGGCCCTTTAAAGCTATTTTAATTTTTATATATTCTTCACCACTCACATCTTTTTTGTACATTTCAGTGACTCTGCAAGGCTGTAAGATCCAGGGATTTGTTTTTTCAGTAGCAGACATTCAGCTTCATTGCTCCCCTGTAAAACTTTGTCTTTTCTCCTGGGAGTCAGCAAATACAGCATAGAGCAACCAGGAAGAGAAGCGGGGAAAATTGAGAGGCAGTGTAGAAAGCAGCATGACCAGATTAGTCAAGGAGCCAGCATTTCTGTCCAGGCTTGTCAGTGGCCCAACTCTGAGATGAGCGAGAAAGACAGAGGTCGATCAGCCTACAGTGAAAAATAGCTAAGCAGCAGCAAAATCATTTTCCTTAACTGGAGATCTGATCAAAAGCCTGCTTAGGTCAGTGAAAAAAGAATTCCGCTGAGATAAGTAGATTTTGGATCTGTCTTCCAAATGTGTTCCATCTTTAGTAATTAAAATATCTTTTGCCACTTCCCGTTCATCCTAGCATCACAGATCCCACGCTTCTGTTATGGAAGAAGTGGACTTGCATATGACTAACAGGTGGAGTGTCGCAAGGAGGTTTCACTACAGAATCTGGCCTCTGAAACATTAATTACTAGTAAAGATGTGAGGGGAAAAAAAATCCAGAGTGGTTCTCAGCATCTTGGTGAGCTTCCAGAACAGCATGAGGCAGCAAATCCCCAGTTCAGTGACTGCAAAACAAGTTCTGTTCATTTGGAAACACCAGGAAACAGAAGCCCCAAGCTTTGTTATTGCCACTTTGGAAGTCAAAATGATGACATGAAGTGCTTGCTTTTATCATTGCTCCACCAAGGAGTTCCTGCAACAGCCTTGGTTAAGGAAATGGGAAATTAGCATCCAAGTTCCCTTCTGAGAGCTCATGGAATATTGTGGGTGTTAAGAAAAAGGGTTGCAAAATTGTAACTATTCACTGCTATTTCTTTGGTCCAAACATCTCAAGGAATATTATTTGTAAGAGGGTCAGTTTGAGACATGAGATGTACATTTGACACTAGGCTTCAGCTGGCAGGACCCAAAGATGCCCATTCATCAAATCCCAATTCTGAGTCTTTGCTGCCTGTTGTACAGCATCCCAGATAGTGCTGTCCAGGGCTGGAGGTCTGTTTCTTGCCCTCCAACACCCAGCACCTTTTGAATTCCTGTGTGATACTGAGCAGTAACAATGCTCCGAACTGCTGACAACAAAAGAAAGAGTCAAGAGTGCTTATTTTGGTGCTCTGCCTGCATTTTTTTATGTATCCAGTGGTTTTATGAAGATATAGTCAGAGAGCTGCAGGAAACCCACAGCTCTTTTTCTACCAAGTGAGAAATTACAGAGGACAACTCCAGAGAATACAGTAAAAGACCGTAAAAGAGCATAAAAGAGAACATAACCATACTACCAACACAATACTGTGCATCTTTGTCCTGGCCATAGAGAAATGAAGCAAATCTGTCTCTTTTCTTCCAAACATAGATGTTTCGATCACCATTCAGAGCTAACTCTTCACTATGCTTAGAGATATAGCTGGACACAGAACAGCCAGAGAAACCAAGGGAGATACCAGGACTGCATTATCACATCCCTGAAGGAGACTCCTGTTGCATAAAATACTCCAGCGATCAAGCTGCAATTACCAACTTGTCAGCCTGAGGGAGAGCTCTCTGAGCAAAAGGCAAGCACTGCTCTCCTGGAAGGAAAGCTGCTGCTTCCTTGCAGGTAAATAGGCATTACTCATCCGCCACCAGCATTGCTGTGCTTGGTGTGATGCTGAACACAATGCAGTCATGCTTTCAGCTATTCGTCAGTACTTTTACCTGTATTTACCTGTATTTTGCATGTTTTTTCCTCTGTTCCCCTACTTGCTTAGCCCTCCCACATTGAAAGCACTGCTGCTTGGTGTATCCTGGAGGGAGCAGTCTGTTTCAATTACTGTGGCAGCACTACACCTCCGCTGATAACAAATTGCCGTTGTGCTCCTGGCCACAGGAAAAGGCACTGTAGAGAATTGTACCTCCAGTTTGCAGGCAACAGTTCAGCTTCCTAAATTATTTTCAATATTCAAAATTTCACTTGTGCCTTCTCAGTTTGCTCTGCCATCTACAATCCCAAATAACAAGGTGGTGATTCTACCCATTCAGTGATCTCAGATTTGCCAGGGGTAAAATGCAGCTTCACAAGTTCCAAGATGAGTGAGAGCACCAAAAATAAGCCCACCTTTATGTTTCTCAAGAGGGGTGCTAGCAGCTGTTCAAAGAAAGACCATTTTCAGTGCAAGATGAGTGAAATCTCACCGTGACCTGTGAAGGGGAGAGATTCTCTGACTCCTCTGTGTACAGTCAGGACAGCATGAGATGAAGTGACCTGCCCAGGGCAGTAGGCAGATGGCACTAGGGCCAAAAATAGAAAGTCTCTTCCTGATCTCCAGGCCCACAACTTTCTGCATGGAGGTCTTCCTTCTGTCATCTCTGATTAAACGGTTAAGCACGATAGGTCAGCATGAACAGAGGTATAAAATTACACAAGCAAATGTCTGTGTTAGATTTAATGATGTATGCTCAAAGCCATACTTACCAGATAGCCTGTGTTAGGATTACCCTGGAATCACTGACCATAATTCTCCATGTGCCAGCCTGTAATTTCTGAAAACAGTACTTTTGCTTCTATTTTTAAGCTGTCTTTCCTATCATTTTCTTCATGGTTATCAGGGCTGGGTAGTTCTGTAAGAGCTCAGTCAGCATGAGAGAAAACAGCAGCATGGGGGGAAAACGACAGTGACAGCCAACTTCAAAAGGTTTGGAGGTTCAGGCAGAGGTGTAAGCTTATCTGAACCTCTTTGGTGTGGAAATTGGTATGGAGTTTCATGAAAAAAAACAACTTCTTGTAAGACATCTGGCAGATCAGAGCTTCAGCTGGGCTTGAAGTAAGTTGAGAGTGACCTTTCCTGCACTGCTTCCGTATTTCACCTTCTTGTCCACCACAAATGAGAAGTGGCAGATGCACATGATGGTTTTTGGTACACGGGAGCAGTGTCCCCCTTTCCCCATTCTCTGTTCTTTGTTATCACCAAATTTAGGAGCCTAGACTGCAAACAACAAAAAGCCCAGGCAACGAAAGCATACTTTTTCAGCTTTACAAGAATGTTTTTGGAGGTTGGGAGAGGAAGCGTGCAGAGGTGAATAATTATTTCACTTGAGAGGTTTGTATGTATGGGGTCAGTCAGACCAACTGGTAGCCTTATAATATGGAGGTGATAAAAGGTTAAAAAGTAATGTAGAACTGTGCAGGATAAATTCTTCCTGACATACACCCCATGCCAACTTCAGAGAAATTGATGACTTGAATGGATTGTAAAACGAGTACAGATTTTGGCCTTTTGTTTTTATGCAAGACTACAAAATCCTGATGCTGTGATTGTTGCCCTTGATATGAAAGTCACATACTATGATTCAGGGGTTTAAATTCTCCTTAAAAAGCTCATTAATCACTGTTTGTACATGTGTATAATTATTCTGCTGGAAATCTCAATCCATTTTTTTAATGGGATAGTCAATAGTTATAGGCCTGTCAAGTTTGTTCGTTATAAAATCCTGTTGTCAAGAATATATAACTGGGCTGTAAACACTTTTTCTAATCTAAACAATTGCACAGAAAGAGTATGATAAAGAAGGTAAATTAAAAAAAAAAAAAAAAAAGAGGGAGAGAGAAAAATCCATATGGCTGTTCTTAGTTACATGTCCTTTACTGGAGGTAGTGTGAGGCAGCCAGCTCTGCAGGCTCAGGATGAGCACAAGGCTATGGTGCTCCTCACCTTTCTGCCAGCAGAGGGAAAGAAAAGGCTGCTGTTATTCCCTCCTCCTTCATGTACTGCAGATGGTTTTCCATCCCAGGCAGAACAGCAGTGCAGATCCTGATGCCAAAGTTTATGCTCCAGGTGGAGGTTTCTCTGCCATGAATACCTTTCTAGCAGGTGTCCTTATCCAAATTCAGGTCCATTCTGTGTTTTGTGCAGAAGGGGCAACTTTAATACGTGGGAGGTTCCACTAAATCATGTTGTGGTCCCTTCTGGCCTCAAATTTTGTAGTAAGATAATCCAAACAAACCCCTGTACTGGGTTCTGGCAGGGAGACGGATTCAGCAGCAAATGCTGAGAATTTGTGCCAGGGCCGGTGCTGAAGCCCACGGGGATGTCACCCCATGCCTTGTGGGTGGGTTTGCTTGAAGCAGTCTGGTATACTTCTCATCAACAGTGTCCCGGGATGTCTGGGCAGTCAGCCTGTGGCTGCTTGTACAAACGAAATAGGTGCATGAGCTTGGACGAGGAGAGCAACCATCAAAAACATTCTGCTACATGCAAGGGTCTGCCTACAATTCATGACAATTTTTGAATTTCTCAGGACTGTCTCCACAGCTTTGGGACTTTTATTAATTTTGTAACAGAGAACTCTGTGTTGCTATGTGGAGAAACAGTTACTTGGATGAATAAGAAGGCCAGGATGATAAAATGTTTGAGTCCCGAAAAGCAGGGGGAATATGGAGAATCTCAGTCCCTAAGCCCTGAACACCTCCACCTCCACTGCCTAGTATGGCAGAGAGTAGTCATGCTGAAAATAACTTTCCCAATTTAGACAGAGAAGTCTCTAATGTTTCCCCTTACTCTCTGAAATCAGGCACAGGAGGAATGAGTCAAGCAAGAGGAAATCTCTGGCTTCTCAGTATGCTGTTTAAGGCAGGTATGGGGCTGTGTGTGTGCTTAGTAACAACAGAAATGGTTTGTGCAAATCATTAGACATTTCAATATAGAATTGTCATGGCTGGAGAAGCACCTTTTACAGAACTGGATCACTGCATAAGCAATTCTTTGTGATAATAGTATTTTTAAATTGCCCGAGGTTCCAAATGGAGCAATAAAGCATATCAACAAATACTTAGGGGAAACAGTCATACCTCTGAGTCCCAGCTGCACATCCCCATGACACTCTGTGCTTTTAGGAGTGTGCTGGTTAAAATAGGCCATGTAAGTGGAAAGGAGGACAAAACAACCTTCTGTAGCTAGGCACTAGATTAAAAAGAAAAGAAAAACAAACACAACAACAACAACAACCAAAAACAAACAAAAAAACCCGAACAAAAACAAACAAAGTTTTCCATTTCTTTCTGTGAGTGTTTCTGCTCTATGAAACAGAACCTGAGGACTCATGCATGATATCTATAGGATGGGCTTGAATGCACTGTTAATACACTAACAGTGTGGGCATTAACACTGTAGGTTATAGTGTTACACTAGGGCTTGAATGCAATGTTTCTTGAAACCCCCAGATGTGCAGCGAAAGAAAAGCGTGGACTTTCCTGTTTCCCCCAGTCCTTGTGCTCCACCAAGATAACCACTGTAGATAGTCACCACATGCAGTGGTCACAATGTTGATCAATTAATAGTGTGTAGTGCCGAGGAGATCTGCAGAACCACACAGTCTGGAGGGAAGAGCTCTAGGAGGATCCTACCTCTGGCTCCAAGAAGAGCCAGTACTGAATTCAAACCTGGCTTCTCTGGGCTTTCTCCAGTCAGGCACTGGAAACCTCCAAGGATGGAGCCTGCAGAATATTTTTGGGTAATCTGCTCCAAAGTCTGACTGTCCTCATGGTGGAGAAGTTTTTCCTTATATCCTGTCCTATTTCATTTTGTGACCACTGTCCTGTTCTATGGTCACACATCTCAGTGAAGAGCCTGGTTCCATCTTCTCAGTAACATCTTTGTAAGTACTGGCAGGCTGCTAGTAAGCCCCTCAATTTTTATGTTTTTTGTTTGTTTTTTTTTACTCTTCCCTGGGCTGAACAAGCCTTGTTTTCTTAGCCTCGTCTCACACAGGAAGTGCTGCCACCCCAAACATCTTGGTGGCCTTTTGCTTGGCTCACTCTGTTGGTCAACATCCTTGTGTCCGGGGACACAAAACTGGACATGGTATTTGCCATGAGCAGTAAAGAGGACATTTCATTGTTATTCACCATTCTAAATTTAAAGAAATTCTGATAAAAAATATTTTTAGTCCTTTGTGATTTAACATTTAGTGATTTAACATTTAGCTCAGCCTTAAAATCAGAACAAAGCTCAAAAGAATCCATTAAATACTTTTTTAAACATTCCTCACAGCAGCACTAATAAAAAATTGCTGAGGATGTAAAAAGGATTCAAAATCACAATTGTTCATCGACTGCAATTAAAAATTTCTCTTCTTTCATGTAAACGCTGCTGGTTCATTTGTGCATCAGAGACTGTGGGGCTGAGCAAGCATGGCAGGTACAGATGTCAGCTGTGAGCCATTTTGGGGAGCAGGCATGCTTGCCTCAGGATGTCTGAGGCAAGGGAGCAGCTGGCTCAGAAAGGCATGAAGAAATAGGATGGGCTAGGGATTTCCAGACTAGAACTCTGAAGGTGCTCCTGAGTGTTATAGCGCCAACAGGATTGCACTCTTCCAAGGCGGATATTAAACACAGTCCTGCTGGGGTTCTAATTCACCTTGGTGAGTTGGAAAGTTTCCTTGTGTGGCTGCTGAAGCCTGTCACTGCCACCTGAGACTACTTCCTCAGGAATGGCAGACACACTGACACACTGGTGGTGTCAGTAATACCTCACAGACCAGTAGAAATATTAATATATTAAAATATATGTGTATTTGAAAAATGCCATCAGTGAAGGGCCAAAGCTGAGAGGCTCTGACTTTATTACCCAGACTTTTAGTGGGATTTCTTTCTTTTAATCCTCCAGGCAATACTTTCCCCATCTCTTTGCCCCTAAAACCAGATTTCATTTTAATTTTTTTTTTTGAGAATAAATTGCTGTAAATCTTTGGAGGGTCCTTAGAAATGTGATGGCTGCTGTGTCAGGTATTTTTGGTTGAAGAAATTCTGCAGCTGAGTTGATGGAAAATAACCTATTGCTTGCTTTTATCAACCATTGCCCAATTTTTATTTTTTTTTCCTAAAAGGCCAGAACTGTAACTGGTCACAAGCTAGTGTTTCATCTAGGCAGAGATTAAGCCAAAAAGTGTCAGAAGTAAATAGCTAACTCACTGGGATAATGTTACCTTAAAAGTGCTGGAGGATTTGAATATATTTTGTGAGATGGCGTTTTGGATTTCTTCCCATTTTCACTCCTTTGTTTTGAATGCAGATAGGTTATACGAGCATTGCTTTAACTCACAAAAGCTTTCTGAATCTAAAATGAAGCATTTCAAAATTAAAAAAAGCAAAGTCAGAAAGATTGAGACAAGAAGCCCTCTCTGAGAATGCTGTTTGGCAGTGATATTATTAGAGGTGCTGAAGCTGAGAGAGGAGAATGTGTGCACAAAATTCCCTGCGTCACTAAATATGACTTTCAAAACCTCATAATATCTTCTGTAAAAGCTACCATCCTGTCAAACATTTTTGCACTTGATCTCTTTGTGGCTGAAACTATAAAGAAAGCTCAAATAAAGTCGCAACTATTTTTGCTATAAAAAAGCCACATCCCTTTCCTTTCGTCTCCCTGCTCTAAACCCCTGGCTGTACAGCATTTGATCAAGCTTTCAAAAAGACAAAACAAAATTCTCCCTCAGGCATAGAGCAGTCTTGGGAAGTTTTGGCTCAAGAGTCAGATATTTCTGAGAAAATGAAAACGAGATCTTGGAAACAAAATCCTACAGCAGCCATAGCTGTGCATCGCTATGGTGGCTTTAATTATTACGTGGGAAGATGTAGTTAGATATTTAGAAAAGCTGGGGGATTGATATTACTATCGAAAGACTGGAATGGGGCTGGCAGCTGTGATAAGGATAGAGGACCCTAAAGAAGCACATCTGCTTTCCAGCTCCGTGTCAGGATATGGCCTTGCAGCAGCCGGCAGATGAAAGGAGGTGCTTTTGTGTCTTTTGTAGTCTCCCTGGTAAATCCCCTTCCAAAGGGAAATGCCAGAGAGTGAATGCAGCCAGACTGCTCGTTCTCCACAACATTCAGGCGCGTCTCAGTCTTGAATTGGGAGCTGATGCTTAGCCATCAAAAGGATATTTCATACCTGCCTTGACTTGCTTAGTTATTGGCAATCAGGCAGCCTGCTGCTTTATGCATGTGTATCAGCCCACAACTCTTTTAGACAGTTACCTGCTAATAATCAGAGCTGAGCTGACAGCATGAGGTCATTAATGATTATTAAGATTTTTATCAACTCTGGCCTGTGTTTAATTCAAATCAGAGGTCTAGAAATGATAGCTGACCACCTCCATGACCCTCTGCTAAGCAGTTATATCAGTATTTAATAAATCAGATTTTTCCAACTGTATATATTCCCTCATTTCTATGTTATTCTGACACTATTTTTTCACCATTATATACTTATAATTATCTTCAATAAACTGGCAAAATTACTGTGTATCTCTTTTTTAAGGTTGGAGTATGCATTCTTCAAAGAGATGTTAAGCATTGCAAATAGCAAGGAGTAATGATAAATAATTGGGATAATCTGAGTGAAAGATGGCAAGAAATAAAGGAAATAATTTAGGGGAAAGAGATTCTGTTATGATCAGAAAGACAAAGTAAAGTAAGAAAACAATTGCAGAAGTTGTACTTAGCATTCTTGAGGGACCTGAACCCTGACCCCTGGCATGTCCGATGTGCAGTTAGCATCTGTCTCCAGTAGGGCTGTGGAGACCATATTGTCCATGGAGCAATCCTAAAGGTAGCTCTGTCTTATGTATATAAATGTTGGAGTCATTCAGATTTAGAAGCATGAATGTGTGGCTTAAGTCTGTGTCACTTCCCTTTTCTCTAAGCTGTATAGTCTGATCTTTCCTTTTGCAAGAAACACAACAGAATCTCACTCCTTGCCTTTTCCATTTTTTGTGGAGGTATTTGGGCTGTAGTAAATTTGTAAATTTTGTCTCTGTGCCAGTAATGGAGAAACACATCAGAAAAAGTGATTGTATGTGACCAGTCCTCAGACATCATTCTGCAATTTTCTCTGCATAGGACATGCAGTGGGTGGCACGAAGTCTTATCATAACACAGCCAAGCTGTATAATGAAACTTTAATGTCATAGTCTCTCCTCAAATGCGGTACCTTGACACCTTAACCATTTGTCTTTTGTTCTTTGAAACCTCTCCAGTGTTTCTAATTAGGTTGTCTGGTATCTAATGAGGGTTCTCAGCATGGGCCCCCGTCTCAGCACTGCACAGGCGAGACAGTCCATCACCCCTCTTCACCATGATCTACTGGCTTTATGGTGTTTCTTATCCATAGTATACAAACAGTGAACAACTCACTGTCCAGTTTTGTTCTTCCTAAGTGCCTGACATTATTTAATTTGGGTTTCTCCTTCCTGGATGACACTGCTTTGGGTTGTGTTAATAAGGGTTAGTGCAGGTTTTGCTTCCTTTAGTTACTTCTCCCTTGTAATTCTGTAGATACATATGTATTGTTGTGATTTTGCCCTTTCTCTTCTGTTCCTGAGTGTACACTTTGCAACATCTTTTGCATCCCTAATGATGGTATTACTCAGAGTCAAAACTGGAAGGAACCCTGTGAACATTTTGCTCCCGGTACTTCATCACTCTCTCTGCTGCATTTTAGTGTAGGTCTCCTTATCAGTGTCCCTTCTGCTGTTGCTCTTCCTGTAGGTCTTTATTAAGCAAATTGTTTATGCTTGTTGCTGAACTTCAAGAATGCAAACAAGCATCTTCTTTCATCCAGTGGTTGCTCAAAAGTGACTTGGAAAGATTTAAGCATGTGCTTAAGTGCTGTTGAAGGGAGGCTTCTGTTTCAATTTAATTACTTTTATCCCTTACCTTTTGATTCTAGTCTTCTATGTATAAAACATCAATAACTCCCTCTAGAATGGATTCTTTCTTTATCCCATGTCACTTGTTGCTCATGTTTCCAATGCCCTCTTGAAGTTTTCTAATAGCTCTTTTTGTACTGCTTGGTCGATTATTTTACTGGAGATTGAAGATAAAAGTGCTGGGCAGTAATTGCCAAGATCATTCTTCCTTCTGTGTAAATCAATACTATATTTGCTTTATTTCCAGCCTTTGGGACTTCCATAGTTCTCCATGACTTTCAAAAATAATTGCCAATGGTTCTGTAAATTAACTGGCTAATTCCCTCATCACCTGAGGATGAGGGAAACCAGACCAGCTGATCTGTACGATGGATATTCAAAATTTCCAACTGTTCCTGTAACCCACACTACCTTAATGGCTATTTGGATAGCATTTTTGTTATTTCCCAATTGCTACATCCTTTTTTCTATTTTATTCAAGAAAAAAAAAATAGTAAGGGGGTAATTTGGCCTTAGAAGAAATACTGTTTTTTCACTTTCTCCTCATTTATTAATGAAACTACTTTCTGGCCACCTTTCCTTTCCCCTACAAGGCATTTGAGAAAGCCATTCTTATTCCCCAATACTGCTTGAGTTAGCATAAATTCAGCTAGATTTCTCCTGTCCTTGTAATTTCTCTTTTCTCCTATTTCTCCAATTTCTCTTCTATTTGCTGCTGCTCATTTCTGGGTTCTGTTACCTCTGAGCACAGCAGCTTGCACTGCTGTCACTGACCTATTCCTACAAATAATTGGAAATGTAACTGGGCCAGAAGGATCCAATCCATCACCAAATTCTGTCCCATCTCTCCCTTGCTGACCTCATGTCCTCTCACACATGGACTTTTTCACTGTCTTTTATTTATCAGCAATGGAAAAGGAATAGCTTTAGGGCAGATATTTATGACTGTCTTTCCAAGATACTTCTCTCTTTCCAAGAGAGACATAATAGGCAGGTGCCAAGATTAAGCAAGCCTTGTGTTGTTGGTTCCCCTGAGGTCACAGCAGAGACCCTCCCTGAAGGTGGCTGCCCATTTTCTCTGTAATTTGTTGCTGCAACCTCAGCCAGTGTATGATGTTCAAGCCCAAAGTGCTTTTGTTCTCTGTCTCATGCATTTGTAAGGGCACTGACTTACATGACCTAGCAAGACTTTTCCATCTTTAACGTCTTTTACGTGGTTTACCGTTCACAGCAGCGTTCTCTGACTCTTTCATTTCTTGGTTGTTCCTTTTTCCCAGAGGCTCAGTTTTATACCTCCCAGCTCTCAAAATGTCCTCACTTTAATAAATCATGGCAGTTTACAACTGTGTGTTAGATGCTGTTCTTGTTGTGCTTGAAGTATTTCTGAATAGATAATTGTCAAAAACTCTTCCTAGATCTAGGGCAGATTTTTTCCTGTCATTGTGGTACCAGCTCTCAAACTGATCTCTGCAGCTTTTAGAGTGAGTTGTTGTGTTGTTCTTAGAGTAATGTAATGTAATGCAATGTAGTGTGTCAGGCAGCTCACACAACCTGTTTCTCATTTGAAGCTGCTGCTATCCTAAAATTGTGATTTTAAGGAGGAAAATTGTTTATTCTGCTCTTTGATGTTGTTTCATATTAATATGTCTCTATTCTGCCCATTTTGCTAGTGGTAGAGTCTGCTTTCTTTGCTCCACTGATCAAATACTGGGAATGAAAACGTTACCACCTACTTGTTTTAGAGGGAGTGAAGGAAAAAGGTCTGGGGGGGAGAGCATCATTCATTTTCGTTCTCAGCTTTGCTACCACACATATTTATTACTATGTTCCTGGCTTCCTACTGATTATCTATGATACAATCTTCTGAAAACATATGGATAAGACTTTAGAAACATATTACAGGAAATATTAAAAGTACTGTCTTGTTACTAAATGCATAATTATCCTTTTTCTGAGAGTACCTAATAAAGACCAAACATAATATCACAGATGGTGCAGTTGGAAACAAGGTGCTTAATTAAAAAAAAAAAAAAAAAAAAAAAAACNAAAAAAAAAAAAAAGAAACCCCCCACAACTTTTAATTTGTACACTGTCTTGATTTGTCTGCATAACCCCTATCACCATGCTACTCCAGGAGCCTCGTGCCTTCCTCACCCTATTTATGTGTAATGCATATTGTGCATTTTGCTCTGACAAAGGAGTCCAGTTAAACCTTTCCATGCTCACAGATGTTTCATCTCACATGCTTTAAATTTCATCATTACTCAAAAGAGAAAGCTGAGTGTTTCAAGACCCTGCTAAAAGAATCACAGTGACTGTCCCTGGTTGTACTGTCCAGTCTCTGCTCTTTAGTTGTTTTCTAAGCAGGACTCCATTCACATTAGGTGGGCATCTGTCTTGCCCTGAAAGAAAGAGAATGAAGTTGACTTCTTCTTTCTTGCATGGTTGAAAATATTTTCATGTATGGAAGAAATTCACACTAAACCCTAAATAAACTAATAAAAATCCAGCATGTTAACATAGTCAGTGTCTCCTTGTAGTCAATGGCAGCATCTTTTGCTTCCAGGCAATTTGCCCACTATGGCTTTGTTCTTTATTCACTGCTGTCTCATACAGTCAAGAATAGAGTCCCAATTAATATTTGCCATGTTGTCTCATACTCAGGCATCAGGTAAGCTTGAAAACTGCCCATCCATTAAGCATTCTCACTTGAAAAGTATGAGATGTTTGGAGGAGGAACAAGGGAAGGGAAGGTCCCTAAAAGCTAATGGCAAGCAGGAAACAACCTTGGCTTTGGGTAAATACCTAGGAGGATGCTCCACTTGGTTGTGGAGGCTGAGATTTGCCTTTCTGTGTAGGGCTACTGAGGATATCCCTGCCATTTGTTTCTAGTTCTAGTGTCTTTGATGCTGAAAGGACAATGAAAAGATTCAAAGGAAATTTAAAACAAACAAAAAGAAGGATAATATGAGTGTTAAAGAAATCATCCTCCAAGGGTTTAGTTATCAAAGAGAACATTAGGAGATGGCTTGATCATGGTCTATTGATAGCTATTTGAGGAGAAGGCTGAGAATAGAGGGCTCTTAAATTCAGCAGTCAGAATCAATATGTTGTCCCCTCAGGCATGGGAAGTGTGTGACTCAAGCCTTTGTGTCAATCTTAGCTAGACTGATGGTTTCACAGCACCCAGGGAAACTGCAGGTGATAGGCAGATGCACCCTCCTGTAGGTCATGGCAGCTGAAGAAGTGGATTTGTTTTGCCAATGCCAAGCTGGGTTTTGGCTGTTTTCCGTTTAGATGTACCCATCCATTGAGAGTCACTCCACAAGCAAATCTGCAGCTCAGGCAGGATGCATTCATGCAAAATCTACTCACTGATGCTGGGTCTGTTTGTCTCTTCATCTATAGCACACAGAATTGTGTAATATTTTATTTTACCACATGTATGCCCACCTTCCCAAATCTTTTTGCAGCTACGGGCTGCCTGAAAGATAACAACTCTGCATCAAATACAGCTGTTTTGCCAAGACTAAACCTGAGACAAAGTGTATAAAAGTGAAGAAAGGCAGGCAAGCTCTGATGGTTCAGTACTTTACTCTAGTCCTGTTATTTAATGACAAGGTTCCTCTTTACCCGCTCAAAAATTGTTTTCTGTTGCAACACCGTTCAGAAAATAATTTCTTATACCTTCTGTCTCACAGCAGGTTATATGGCGGCATTTGTTTTAAGTCTTGGTCTGATTGCAAATCTAAAATAAGGTTCTTTGTTCTTTTTAAACAAAGCAAAAGCCCCTCTGAGCAGAATTTGAAGAAAATGCTCTGTCTTTTTTAAAGATGGTTTTGAAATATTTTGAAGGTTTTGAACTGTATAGGCAAATGATAGCTGTAAAGTTCCTTTTGTACTGGCTCTATAACCTTGGCAGGAGCTTGGAGCTCCTATTAGTCTAGGTAATGAGCAATAATAATAGTGATAATGACACTTCTGAATGTTTAAAATAGATTCCGTGACAATGTGCTGGTTGAATGTGAGATAATCTAATACAGTTTTAATTCTCAAGCTGTATAAAAATCCAGTTTTGAGATGCCATTCTGAGACAATCTTCCCTTCATAATGAGTTAAGAAATACAGGACTTTCTACATGCCAGTTACTGAGTTTACAATTTTATCTTGGAATTTGCACACATCAGAAGATTAATGAGTAAGAGTTTACCAAGACTAAGAGACCTGCTAGCATGTTATTAGAGGTGCTTAAAAATAGTCAGCTATTAGAGACATAGCTTCCCATATTTCAAATTTAGTATTTTTTAATTTATCAAAATCAGCTGACTATGTTTGGGACCCTTCTTCAACAAACAAAACATGTAGACATCAGAAGAAATGCAGCCTTCCAGGCCTGGGGCAAGTTATGAGTCTTTGTTTAAACAGCTTGACAACCTCTAGCAAACTTGACAGCAAACTGTGAATAAAAGCCCCAGTTATTTTATTTCTTGGCCTAGCAGTTTCAGATATGCCCAGCAGAGAGCTCTTTTTTCTAAAACTCTTGGTTTCTAAGGAATGTGCCCCAGAAAACTTTAGCATGCAGAAAGCCTGCATCAGGTAGGAAAGGCAAACTATACTATAGCAATGTCTCAGGTCTGACTTAAGCCAGCAGAAAGAAACTCACCGAGTTAACAGGCTCTTACCTCTGATCTAGGCTCCATTCCTATAATGATTGGAAATTAAGATAAACAAGGGTCAGTGAAATCTGAAGGTTCAAGGATAATAAGGGATATTACATAAAGTCAGCTGAAACAAGTGTGCATCAAATTCCCTATTATTATTACTAATTTTTTTTCTTTTTTAACACCACCACAGGACTCAGGCCTTGGTAATTCACATTTATAAATAAATTTTCAGCTTTTTTAGATGAACAGATTTTGAGGAATATCTTGAAAGTTTGTTGCAGAGACTCTCTGCCGGCTGCCAATACAAAGTGCAGGTAATGGAAAGCTCCTGGTAAAACTTTCTATAAAAGTGAAAGAAAAATGTTCATCTTCAGTAATTTTTTATGTAAAGTATAATTTAGATGTATAATTCTAATCTGAAATATTTCTCTTAATCTCTTCATAATTCCTGGATTTAATTTGCTTAGTTTGCAAGAAAAAGGTGAGATGTTTCCCTCCAAATAAGGATTAATTAGTCACTTCTCTTCTTGTTCATGAGTTCTCTAACGATGTTTAGTTTCTCCTTGCTGGGAAGGCCAACAAAATATTCATCATCAGATTTTCTCTAGACTTCATTGATTCACTATTCATGCTGTCCCGGTTATGACTAGTCACCTAAGTTTCGATATGTGGTCTCAGATTGCTGAAACGATGATGGCTGGTTTGGATTGTGAGATAAAGGATAACTCTGTAAGGAATTATATTTCCCATGCACAAGTAATCTGACTCCTACACAAATGCAGACTTTGCAGGAAAAAGCTCAAACCTCTCTAAACATCCATATGACCAAACCTCAGTCAATCTATTTTAGAGTTGACAGAAAGATGCAGAAAGTTGAAAAATCCACTGAATTCACTCCCACCATCCTCTAGTCCATGAATGAGGAAGAAACCCAGGCTACATCTGTTGGAAGAGAAAATGGAGACTCAGCCTCTTTCTGCTTGCTTTCTCTAGAGCTTATTGAGAAGTGATTCAGCTGAATGCTGCAATGACAATTCTCATTATCAACTTTACACAGTATCCTAGCAAGTTACTTTTCTCATGGAAAACCTTACTTCATCACTTTTTATCCCTTTCACCCACAGTCTCTGCCTGAAGGCTGTGAATCTCTCTGAAACATATCAGTTTGGTTCCCTGGCCAACTGAGAAAGTTAATTAGCTGTTTTCTGCTTTTCTGTGCTTGTGTCTCTCTGTGACAGAGAGCAAACAAATCTGCAGTCAGAATTCAGATGCCTGAGTGATAACATGAGCATCACAGTGCTGCCAGCCATCCCTGCTGTGATGCCTCTTCACACACATAAACAGGTTGGCCACCAAAAACATAAGCTTTGTTATCTCCCCTCCTTGATCCCACCCAAACCTTAAAAGCTGCAGAAGACCCTAGAAAATGTTTCTCTATAGTCAAGAATAGCGCAGAGCTGCCCCTGTGCATCCCTGACATCGCCCAGTGTCGAGGCACTCATACTCCCAGCCTAGGTGTGCATGGGGTTTGCTCCAGATTTCAGGAAGGCTGCAGCAATTAGGGAGCAGGAAAACCAGAGAGCAGATGACAGCAGTAAGGAACCATTGGTTCCATACTCAACCTAGGAGGAGCGTGAGGCACGCACATCTACCACAGCTGCAGACTTCTGGCAAGTTCCAGTGCATTGGTGAATTTACTGAGAAAAAAACAGTCTTTAGCAAAGACCCAAATGGTTTTTCAAGCCTCTGAATTTTCCCAGTAACTGAATCTGATCCCTGACAACAAAGATAAAATCAACCTAGTTTTAGTGTGGGATGCCATTAATGTCTGAGGAGACTTTAATAACAGCACAACATATTCATAAACTGATCCTTCATGATTTGCACATGCATATCTCTATCCATCTAACATGTCCTTCTGCCTTTCCATCCTAGACAGATTCTTCCTCTGCAATTTGTGAACACATCTTGAAAAGGGCCTCCTTATTCAGTGGACCCACCACACTGAGAAGTCATGGTACCTAGAAGGAAAAACAATACTTGGAAAAGTTCATTTTCCAGTTCCTGATATCATGGAAAGTCGTATTATTTATTCTGCCTGAGTGGCAGCTGTTTATAAGCCTTGAGGGAGAAATACTAAATATGACTTTCTCTTTCATAAGAAAGATGATCTTATTTATTTGAACTGGATTTTGTTCTGTGCTTTTTTATGCCCTTAAGCACCAAGCATAACTTTGGTGCTTCAGAAATGTTCTGCCCTGTGCCTTTGAATCAGCCCACCCTGCCTTGGCACATATCTGACATTTCAATAGCATTTTGTACTTACACGGTAATTGAGATCTCCAAAGTCCCCTAACAGAACATGGCCCAACTTCATGCCCTGTAAAAATGACTGACTGACCCAGTGATACTCTAGCTACTCTCTACAGCATTCCTGTAGGATATATAATATTCCCATGGAACGGGTCAGAACATATAAGATTTAAAGCCCAAAGCTTCAAAAACATTTTCATGGGTCAGAAAATGTAAGATTTAAAACATAAAGGTTCAAAATGTTTTCATATCATTCATTCAAGATGACCTCAGTTTTTTTGATTCAAAACTGTTGCATTTTCCTCAAAAACATGACTGAGATCAGAAAGAGAATGGCATCACCAGTTTGTTCACAATCATGAACTTATTTGGCTAAGACTTACAGTGAAAACAGTCTCACAGAGAAAGCATAAGCCATAAGGAAGCTGCACAAATAAGGTTTTGATCCGTGTTTTAAAGGTGGGCCACTTGGATGACTGTCCTTGCTGTTCAAATACATTTGGTTTATTATGGTTCTTGGACCTGCCATCAGCTGAAAGAGCTAGGAGTTAGACATGTCAGCAAGCCCCAGGCCACCCAGCAGATCAATATCTGAGTCCACGTGAGAATACTGTTCTTACCGCCTGGGGCTGTGGTTGGACACAACTGCCTCTTCTGTGTTATCAGAAAAGCCCATTAAGAGCAACTCATTTATACCAGGACAAACAAATTTAATTTCTTCTTTCTTTTAAGTCCTTTCTAGTTCTCTGTCACCAAATATTGATTTATAAATGGACATTTATCTTCCTTGAGCTGAACACTTTCAGAAATTTGCAATCCTCTGAACTTGCTCTCTAACACTGGAAGGTGAAAATGTCAGTGAATTGAAGCCTGTGATAGACTTTTTAATAGGCAAATATTACCACCAGACTTACCTGCTGACAGTGGGGTTGATGTTAATGGCAGACAGTATGAACTAGGGGAACTTTGGGATCTTTTAATGCTAAAAGCCTGCAGCACATAGGTTTTTAATTTACAAGCTCCACTTACCATCTACTTGTCGAGAGCCTGAGGCTTGCAAATGGGTAAAAATGGATAAAGAGGTTAAAGAGGTGCTGAAGTATTATTAGGTGTGAATCTCTGAGTGCAAATACTGTGTGCAATTGCTGCACTATGTGGGTGCAGGGGTACAGGCAGTCACTGCCAGCTGGTGCCAACGCATTAGTGGGAGACCCACACCTCTTTGAGCGTGTGTTAACAACAAAGACAGGATAGCAGTCTGAAGATCAGCTGCATGCCAGCAGAAACAGGCAGCACTCAGGAAACCATTCTTAATAAGATTAGGTTTATGTATATTTTACATTTTGTCCCTGGTTCCTCTTGGGAAAGCAAATTCAGTTCAGACACGCTGGAAATATACTCTTAAGGTGCACCAGCCAGCTCTCCAGCAGGTACAAGTGGGCAGAATGGGATGGCTGAAGCCCTCAGTTGCACCAGTACTGTGAGATTTCAGACAAGAAGAACTGTGCTGCCCTGCCTCTGCCTGAAAACAGCAGGAAAAGTCACAGCCTCTCTCACTGGGAGTTGACATGACTCGTAGAGGGGAACATATTTTGGTGTTCTTTGGTTTTGGTTTTCCTGGGAGATGTGAAAGGAAAGGGGAGATCACAGTACGTGTTTAAATTAGCGGAAACATTCTGGCTCCTTACATGAAGGACACTTACAAAAACAGGAACATCAGAGCAATGGGAGAAGCAACTTGACAAGAAGGAAGCACTTAAAATAATGCAGTTGTTTCATAGTGCACAATAAGGTCAGGGTTATGAAGAAATCCAAACTGTCTCAGAGCTCCTGGTTTCAGATTAATGAGCATCTTGATGACAGGAGCTGGAGTTTCTTGACAAAGAGGATGGACTGTTTGCAGCAAAGTGGTGATGTCAGTGTCAGTAGCAGCACTGAGAGGTTAAAGATGGTAATTTAATTCACTTGGGCAAGCATGTGTCACCTTTTTGGTCAGGAGGGTCTGCACAAATGCCTCTTCTGGGTTCAAGTTCAACACTTTATCTTCAAAATATCAAGGCCAAACAGAGTTCAGTTTTACATGCTCGCATAGAAGTTCACCTTTTATTCACCAGAAACATCTTGTTTCATGGCTCATAAATATTAAACTAATATAAATGTAACCTCTGTGCTCTCAGGGCTGATCGTGAGAGAATGAATTTAAGAACTAAAATTTCTAAGCTGCACTCTATTTTTCTGTCGTTACCACTCTCTGCTAGAGGCTGAACTAAAGCACCAGCAACTGCAATCCACACAAATGCAGAAAGGACTCAGACCTTGATTTCCACCTCCACCTCTCTGACTACCCAGTTGTAGAAACTCAACCACAGACACCCCAGCCTGACTCTGTGAGCTTTGAAAACAACAATAAAAACCCAAATATCTTCAATGCCCCATTCACAAAAGCCATGTCCTATACACTGCGAAGGCATTATTGGTTTCTCTGGTGCTGTGGCCATATCAGTGCTGCCTCGTCCTTCTTCAGTAATTTGTTGGTGGGCCAGCACAGTCTAGAAATCACCAGTAAGAGAAATGTCCAAGTGATTTTGTGCTCCAACTTCTGAGATGAAAAACTTGGCTGGAAAGAACAGAAGTCATAAGTCTATTTGCCTCACCTTCTTACTGTGTGCTTATCTGGAACAGCTTGTGAAATTATTTGGAAACCTACTGTATTTAACAGATAGGGACCAAGACTCTCTGTGAGCTTGCCGAAAGCAAACTTTAATTCACAGTCTTGATATCATAGGAGATCTATATTTCAAATGGTCTGATGTAAGGCTTTTCTGACATTTATATGGTGAAATACAATTCAGTCCAATATTTAAAGGGGAAAAAAAAAGTCAGAAAAAGGAAATCTCTTAGAAAAGCTTCAAGGATGATGACCAAGACTTAAAAGTTACGCTAATCAGCCTTATTTCTTACATGGGTATCTGAGACAGGTTCTTGGATTTTCTTTTTGTGCAAAGAAAGATACATACAGGTGAATTTGAATCTCAAAAAAATCACATATTTCCAGGTGCTCAATGTCCTTAACTCCTGTAATTTCTGTCTGACTTTATATGGTACCTGAGAAATAGTAGATGTGCTTGAGTACTTCTGCCACTGAGCATGCCATGCTCTTCCAGCTAAAAAAGCCGTGTTAGCTCTAAGGCTACTCTTACTCCTCCTCCTTCCCTCTTGCCTTGCCTCTCATGCTGAGCACCTTCCTCAGTCTTGCCTGCTGCCTGCTGTTTGCGGAGACAGGACACAAAGTCTGCTGCCTCTTCAGATTTCAAACATGATGCTCATCTCATACCCAGAGAAGACCAAAGAGACAGTCTGAGTAGATGAGCAGAGTGATAGAAAGTGGAATTAGCAATAAAAAATGATTAAAAGGCCATTCTGTAAATCTGCAGTGGCTAAAAAAAAAGAGTCCTGGCAGAGGCTGATGATGTCTTTTGCTGGAAATGGTGTCTGGGGCACTATTATGCTTTCAGGCAGATGATGACAGATGCACAAACCAGAAAGTGACAGGAGTATGAGGTGGCTTTGCAGAGGGAAGCTCTGTCCTCCAGCCAAGCCACTGAACCTCTCCAGATGGAAAAGACCTTGAGCTGTAATTGTGACTCATAGAGGATGCTATCTCCTCGCAGAGAAGGTAAGTGGGATAGAGTATCATTCTGAAGCCCGTCAGCTGCTGGGGGTGGCACAGAAGTGGGCTCAAACAGAAAAGCTGGTGTCCCAGAGAAAACATCCTGCTACATAATTCACAGTGACTCAGTCTTCACACAGTGGGTAATCTTGAAGTCTGTGTGGAGCACCCATGCTACCAAAAGCAGATTAGAGCCTCTCCCTGTGCTGTCCTGATGAGCCTTTCAGTCTGTTTTTATTCAAGAGCTGATGGCACTTTTTGCACAGAGAAAGCCAATGACTCTTGCCCTGTGTGAACACATGATGTCCCACTTCAGTGTCCATGGCATTTTGGTGTTCTTGGCCCAAATAATTGTTCAGTACTTGTGAGGGCCACAGTACTGAATGGCAAACTGTTTTAGCCCAGACATAGCGGTATTACAAGACCTGTGACAAAATTTAGCTTGATGCTGTCCGGAGAGAGCCAAATCCACACACACTGGGAGGTGTAGACTGAAGGTGAGACATGGTATGTGTGGGTCTGCCATCCTCTCAGTTGAGGTCTTTTTCCTCCTAGGGCAGTGATAAAAGAAAGATGGGCTTTGGCCACTTGCTGTCATAAGAGAAGTTCCCATCTTCCTCTCATTACTTGGTTTGAAGAGAGAGTCATGTCTGAGGATGTGACATGAGTTAAGCGTGTTCTGAAACCACCTTTCAGATCAGCCATCTTGTGTATCACAGCTAAAGGACTAGTTCCAATGATACATCAATGTGCGCTTATCCCGGGCTGCATCAAAAGCCTTGTGGCCAGCCCGTCTACTCTGCTCTAGTGAGACCCCACCTGGAGTGCTGCATCCAGCTCTGGGGCTCCCAGCACAGGAAGGACATCAACCTGTTGGAGTGAGTCCAGAGGAGGGCCACCAAAATGATTAGAGGGATGGAGCACCTCTTCTACGAGGAAAGGCAGAGAAAATTGGGATTGTTCAGCCTGGAGAAAAGAAGCCTTCAGGGTGACCTAATTGCAGCCTTCTGGTACCTGAAGGAAGACCACAAGAAAGATGGAGAGAGACTATTTACAAAGACATGTAGTGACAGGACAAAGGGTGATGAATTCAAACTAAAAGAGAGTAGGTTTAGATTAAATACTATCTTTACTGTGACAGCGGGAGGAACTGGAACAGGTTGCCCATAGACACCATGGATGTTTCATCCCTGGAAGTGTTCAAGGACAGGCTGGATGGGGCTTTGAGAAACCAGGTCTAGTGAAAGGTGTCCCAGCTTATAGCAGGGGGTTGGAACTAGAGGATCTTTAAGGTACTTTCCTGTCAAAACCATTCTATGATTCTATGATTGTAGCTGGACATAGACCAGGTGTCAAGCTCAAGGAAGGAGTATTTTCAAACACTCAGCTATGGGTGTCTGAGACACCTAAGTGAGTAAGAAATCACAGCAGGGAACAGTCTGAGTGCCTCCTGACCAGATGAGGATTTTTCTAATGGTACTTTTAGATGTGGTGCCATGCAGAGAGCTAGTGTTCATCCAGACTTTCAAGGTTATTTTGATAGGACAGGAAGGGTTCTGGTGTATTTTGAAGCATTTGCTTTTGTCATGGAAAGTGATATTTGATGAAAGTTATAATTCTCATGATCCTTTCTATCAAAGCAGCATGCATTAGTGCTAAATGAAGCTTGGGACTTGAGGTTTTATAAAATATGTTTAAAGTCTGCATTACAAGATCCAGTAATAGAAGAATTAGCTTACAGCATACACAGAAGAAACACCTTGTTCTGGGACAATTTACAGAGGTTCTGGAAATGGATCAACAATAATTTGCTCTGAAACAAGCTGCTGCTTTTATAGCAACTTTTATTGGTAAGTTCATCTTCAAATGTGTTGTTTTATCATTATTTTCCTATTATTCACACTGAAAAAATATCACCATAAAAGTATTACTTATTCCAGTATAAAACTCAGTTACTAAGGATACTAGATGAGATCTGTTTGGAATGATTTACAGCTCCTAAACACACTTTCCTTCCCCACCAAGCTGACTGAGAAGAAGAATCTGCCCTAATAAATTAACCATGGTAAATACAGACTGACCTACAAATTAAGAAATACAAGGTTAAATACAAACATCGATCAAAGGCAAGAACTATAAATAGATAATGAAGTGAAGAAACAATGCCTGCAAAGCAAAAGGCTCCTGGAGTTTTCATGTAGGCTGGCAAATCCTACTTGAGTACCCTGCTCAGCAGAAGATGAGGATACTGCTTACATGCACTCAGAGGAAATGTTGTGAGTAGGAAACCTTACCACTTTTACCTAGAGTGAGTCAAGAAAAAATATAAAACCTCCTCTGTGAAACTTCGCAGGCAAGTCCAGCACAGCTTCTCCAAGGCTGTGACCTGACACACGGTATCACTGCCTTCACACAGATGAGAAATTGCTGCTTAGATTGTGTATTTTCGGTTACTTTATGGACCACTGCGGTCCTGTGGTGTGATGACAAGGTTGCTGCATCCCAAAAGAGCAGCTGATGTTTTGGGACACTCTGATAGTCAAGTCTGGGTTTCCTTCACTCCATTTTTGAGCAAGTCTTTTTAAGCAGTTACTATGTTTTGCACTGTTCTTCACTTATTTTGTCTTTGTGCTATTGGTGGAGTCCAAAGCTGTATGTTACAAATGGACTACCTCTTATCCTTCAGCTTGCTGGTGAACTGAAATCTGTAAAAGTGAGTGCCGTCATTAACACTGAAACATAAATTATACAGGCAAACGAGCACATCCCTGTATGTCATCACAAGTTTATTGTCTTCACTGTAGTCTCACTGACATGCAGTGAGTAAAGATCCAAAGTAATTTTGAATGGGGCCCTTGCAGGCAAGCTGTTTTTTTTTTTTTTGGGGGGGGGGGGGGGGTTTAAATTACAGCATCCCTGTTTTGAAAGACAGGCCCCAAAGCTCTCACCTAAAGTGTGATTCTTTCTCTGGAGCCTTTTAATCCACCATCAAGGGTTTTGGGAACACACTGCTTCATTGAAGACATGATCCTTGCTGGAGGTCTCTGAGCCTGTATCGTGGTAAATAATCGATAGACAGATACCCTTAGAGATGCAGGACATCCCCTAGGGATGTGAGAAGACTAGGAAATGTTCTCTTCTAATTAAAGTCCCATTTTCATGTAGCTGCCTCTAGCAATTGGGAATAGTGTATGTAGACTGGAAGGGATGTAGAAGCAGATTTAGAACTGGAACAGTGCTACTCAGATGAGAACATTGTCTTTGATAACCATGAAGGAAGAAAAATAAGATGGAAAGGATGTGGTTTAATTAGGTCACCAGTGTAACAACTCATCTGGGAGTGCCACTTGGAAGTATGCTGTAGCAAACAAGCATCTTTTTTACCGTTAAGATTCTCTTTCCTTTGCAGGGCTGTGTCAGCTTTCCCACTGTCAAGGCCCTGAGGATACAGGAGCAGCATGGCTGAGGTTGGAAGAAGCCCCTGGAGATCATCTAGTCCAAACCTCCTTGTTCAGTGCAGCATCTGCTATAGCAGGTTGCTCGGAATCAGGACTGTTAGCAGACTGCTCAAGACTGTCTAGTTAGACTTTAAATACGTCCAAGAACAAAGACATCACAATGTCTCTGAGCAACTTGTCCCAATGTTTGACCAGCCTCACAGTGAAAATGTTTTTATTTCTTATGTTTAAATTGATTTTTCTGTATTTCAATTAATGCTTATTGCCTCTTGTACTGTCACCAAACAAGAGCCTGTCTCCATCTTCTTTACTGTTTCCCATCAGGTATTTATACACAGTGGTAAGATCTCTCTGGGTCATCTCTCCTCCAGGCTGGACAGCCTTTTCTCTCTCAGCCTCTCCTTGTATGTCAGAAAACAAGCCCTTTACCACTTTTATGGTCATTTGCTTAACCTACTCCATTATATCCATGTATAGTTTGTACCAGGGAACCCAGACTTGGACCCAGCATTGCAGTTCTGTCTCAGCAGTGCTGAGGAGAGGGGAAGAATCACCTCCCTTGACCCACTGTCAGTGCTCTTTCTAATGCAGCCCAGGATGCTGCCAGCCTTCCTTGCTGTGAGTGCGCACTTCTGGTTCATGGTCAGTTTGCTGTCCACCAGGATGCTAAATTCCTCCTCTGCAGAGCTGCTTTCCATTTGGTAGGACCACAGCCTATACTCGTGCATTCTATTTCTCCTCAGGTGAAGGGCATTGCATCTATCTTTGTTGAACATTGTGAAATTCCTGTCAGTCCATTTCTCCATTCTTTCAAAATTGTCCCAAATGATAGCACATCCATCTGGTGTACTAGATACTCCAACTAATTTTGTGTCATCTGCACAATTTGATGAGGGTCAACACACAGTCAGGTCATCCAGGTCACTAACATAGTTATTAGATTAGGCCAGCTTTCAGTGCTGGCCCTGCTGTGGGTCCCTGGGATACAGTAGTAGTAGTCCTGGACTTCATGCTGCTGAGTGAAACCTGTTGAGCAAATCAATCAGTTTGAAGTTCAACTCATTGTCCACTTACCTAGCCTGTAAATTGTCGATGCAACAATGATGGTGTTGTGGGACCCAAGGTCAAAAGCTTTGATTAAGACAAGATAAACACCATACAGTGCTCTTCCCTCAAGTCCTATCATTGCAGAAGGCTGTCAAGATATCTGAGCATGATGAACCATGCTAATAACTTCAGGTCACCTTCTTGTCCTTCAGGTTTTTGGACATGATTCCCAGAAGGATTGGTCATCACCTTCAGGGGTTGTAAATAAGGCATGCATGTGTCTATGTTCTCAGGAGATCATTGTCCTATCTTTGTATGCATGTAAATTAATTGTAACAACATACATGAGGTGACAGGAGACTTCAAGTCCTGCATGGGCTTCCCCTAGAGTTTTCTTTCAATTCCTGGCTACTGAATGTACTTATGGAAGAATAGTTTCTGCCCTAGAGAATTGCCATAATGTGATGCTGCTTGTTAAATATGTTTCTCCTCCAGCCGAGCCTCCCAGACTGGGGTCTTACAGACTTCATTTCCTCATTGCTATCAACTAAATGCAATCTGCTTTCTGATTCACTTAAGATAATTTTTAAATCAAGCTGATTCTACACTTGATTCTTTCTAATTGGTACACTCTGACTGATCACCTTGGAGTAGTCCTAGCTGTGCTCTAAATCCTGATGATTAAGTCAGCCTCTTAATAATATCCCAACTCATTTCTATGCAGGTTAACATAATAACTTTATAAGGCAGTTTCTTGGCCACAAAAATGTGTAGAAAAGATGTGAGCCTCTCTTGAAGCATACTGCTCTTTTTGACGCCAACCAAAAACGGTCTTGTCATTGAGGCATTATTGTATGGGCTATGCTTTCCTATTCTCCCTTTGCCAGCTACCCAAATATCTTTTTTATCACTCCATTCTGGACAGTTTAGTGACCTTCCTCAGGAAATCAGCTGCGTGGTTGCACCCTGAGCACACAAAGTTATGCTTGCATACCTGGGCACAGCTCCCTTGGCTCATTCACAGCATCTTGGAATGGGATTTGGAAAATCACTGAACCTGATATTCCACAGTTCCTGTATATACATGGGGACTTTGGCACCTCATCTGTCCTTTATTTGACACTCTTCTGGATGACAGTACTTAAGAAGAAGGGTTTCCCTTTCATCAGGGGAACAGAACAAGCTGTGCCTTGCATGCTGCCACAGCAGAGTTCATCTCTGAGATATTACTCTCAGTGTGGCATTGCCTATCCAATGTTTCTGTTTTCTGTGATCTTTCACCCCAGTGTAGAGCTTTCTATTTGCTGAAGAGTGGAGCAGAGGGAAGGGGTCAATTGGTAGCTGAAGATAATTTGACTACTCTTTTGTCTTCCCTCTTCTGAAACCTGTGGGCCAAGGTTCCATGTAAAACTCTTCCTTGATGAACCCAACCCAGAACCTGAGGAGCTGCCTGCCTACAGGTCAAGTTGTTTTACCTTGTGATAGCTCTTCTTAAGGTGCAGATGAAATGACCACAAAGAAGAAATAATATACTGTGACCCAGGAATAAAAACAGTAGTCCCACATACTTGGAGCCTAAACATCGTTAAATGTTCCTTCTCTTCTACTCCCTGTCCTGAAATGGCAGTTTACTGAGAGCAAATTGAAGACGACACATGATAAATGCTCATACACACACAGAGACAGCTGATCTTGGGGATGGCTGTCGGGATGTGCTCATTTCTGGCTTGCTGCCAAGCAAAAGCTGGAGGAAGCAGTGACAGCTAACAGGAAGCATTGCCTTCAGATTAGGCAATTTAGATGCTGTCATGGTGCCCTCTCACAGAGATTTTACTTTCTGCTAATGAAAGATGTTCTGAAGGGGGTAAATCCCTCTGTTAATCTGCTTCCACACCCTCATAAATTCATGACAGCTAATGGGCATCTTTTGTTCTAATTACTTTGGTCCTTAGAAGGCTTCTTCTTTACCCACGTACCCTTTTAATTTAAACTACATTAGCCGGCCTGCATATCAATCAGCTGTTATGTGTTTTAACTAAGGAATAGAACAGTTGAGTTCACACACTTATTGAGTGATTTATTAAATTATAGAAAGATTTTTTTAGATAACCTTAACACACCACTAATAATTTTATTAACACACCACTAATAATTTAGAACTTCAACTGAAAGCAAAGGGACAGCTCCTCCAGGCATCTTCAATCTAATTTCTTTTTGGTTATAGGACAAGGTGCAGGAACCTGTATGTTATGTTCAGGCCTCACCTTGAGGAGGGAAAGGAAAGTGTGATTGGGCAGGTCTGTAACCCTTGGAAACTCATGCCCACTTCTCAGTTTGGTTGTACTGGACATGGCTGTCTTATCAGCCTAGACCTATGTAATGGTTCAGACAAGGAATATCTACCTACTCCAACCTCTCTGTTTTCCTTAAAAAGTTGTTTAGGTTTTTTCATGCAGAGTTGCTATTTCCTGGTCAACAACCATTCATCAGCAAAGAGAAGGCCATTACTGCCTTATATCAGTAGACCAATGCCCAGCCTTGTTTTTCATTTAGGGCAAAGTCAGTACAAAGACAGTGCACATTTTGCTGTCAGGAGTCCCAGATTGGGTTCACTTCAGTATCCACTACCTTTCTTCTGGCTCATTATGACACAAGCATGGTCATAACATCTAGACCTCTGATAAAAATGTTTCAGAATGAGCAGGTGGGAAGACATCCACCTCTCCTTTCAAGGTGAACCTACAAAGCTATATGTTTAACAAACATAACAGTGAGGGGATGTTTAAAGCATAAATGTTCTGAAGCAACCAGATAGAAAGTTTGAGTCCTGACCAGATACGGCAAAAGAAGCACAGGAAGGTTCTCTATTAAAAGCAAACCCTTTTTAGGTGTATGATCAGAGAGTACTCATCTTTTGTAGTCTATAAAAGTAAGTTTATATACAGGGAAAACCTCTACAAAGTATAAACAAGATCAAAATGCAGCCTCATTACCGGTTACCCTGCTAAGTGCTGTGCAGCACAGAGCTCTACAGGAGAGTTTCTGAGGAGAAGAAATGAGCCAGCCAAAATATTATCTTCTAGGCTCATAGCCCACTGCTTCCTGTCAGTCACTAGATAAATTCTTCCTCAGGACGATTTCCTTTGCCAAAGGGAGCACAGTGCTGCTGTCTGCGATATAGTTTCAAAAATTCAGGTTTCTGTTTATCGGCTCAAGCTGTAGTTGGGCTTCTGTCCCTTCACTTGGGTTATCATGTCTAGTTGCTGATTTACAGGTGCAAATCAGATGCCAGAGGAGAGTCAAATTTGATTTGATGTTGTAATTAATTCTGTAGGAATAAATAACACTTGCAGGAATATGACAGCTCCTTCTGCTTGCAAGCAGTGATGTTAGGTCTCAGTAAGAGTAAAAATACACCATATTTACTCAAATTCAAAGCATGGGATTAGTTGTCAAGCATATTTCTGAACAGCTGAAAGTCTGCCTATCACGAAGAAAAAACACAGCCTATATCTGAATGCCTAAGCCCTGCTGAATTCCTTCAAGTCCTGTGAAGCAGCATCAAAGAAGGAAATTGGCAGCAACTATTGGGTTTGTTGTATCCTGTCTCCAACTAAGGCAATAGTTCTTTTATCAATAAGCCTACAGGAACCCAGCAGGACTTGCATTCTCATGATGTGGTGAAGGACCAATGCATGAGATCAGGGTACAATGGACTTGAAAACTGAGACATATTAGATGGGCATGTCATGGGAAGAGTTGTGGTTTGGAGAGAAAGAGGAAAAAAAAGACCTAGAAGGGACATATATGCAATTTCTAGCTTATTATTCTATTAATTGATCTCTAGCTTGATTTGAATTCTATGAATTGATTTCTAGCTTATTATTCATTAATTGATCTATATTGGATAATGAGCAAAAAGGGATTGCTGTGTCTACCTTGCCCAAATTTTAGGCAAGCTGTCTTTGTAAGAATAATGTATGGCTAAGAAGGGGAAATTCATGCTGTTTCAATTCACAGACAGGTTGTGGGATGCTGTTTCTTCAGTTGCTCTTCCAATCATAATCCAAGAACTAAGGACTGCATGTCCCTTACACATATAATATCCCCACATCTTCTGCTCTGCTACTGACTAGGTTTCATTCTGTCCATATGAGTTAACAAAGCTGATATGGAGCAAGGCACAGTTTCCCTGTGGATTTACTCTGATCCCTAGTTTCCATTCCCAGTGAAACAGGGATCATTCACAGGCTTGAAACAAGTTT
This sequence comes from Sclerurus mexicanus, assembly GCA_013396755.1. Classification (NCBI taxonomy): domain Eukaryota; kingdom Metazoa; phylum Chordata; class Aves; order Passeriformes; family Furnariidae; genus Sclerurus; species Sclerurus mexicanus. Next base: position 922,742 of record VWZF01002269.1, on the reverse strand, counting down.
GGTATCAAGGAGAGTCCTTCTTCTGCCCCAGCTCTCAGCTCCCCATGCTCTGCAGGCCACCCTGGTGAGCCTGAAAGCAGTGGAGATCCTACTGACACACTGATATAGCTGTGGTATGTGCCATACACCAAGGACAAGGCCACTGCTCTCCACATGAAGTTCTTTAAAGGCAAAATGCTCAGCTTAGATAAATAAAATAAATACTAACTGTGGTAATCTCTCTCCACTGTGCAGAGAATTGTTTGTGGTGGTGTTTCATCACTCCACCAATCAGCTTTACCATAATTTTTAAGATAACCTTGTTTTTTAAAAAGTTAAAAAATAGTTTTCCTTGAATCCAGTTTTTTTGTCAACAGTGTATTGTAATCCATGGGTGACTATATTATCTTTGACATGAAAAATTCATGGCTGCAATGTCTTTCTCAAGAAAGAGGATAATGTAGATGTTTATCACTGTAAAGGTACTAACATACTAATGGTTTTGTTTCAAAATGGTGATATTTCAAGCATCTCATGTGAAAACAGAAGAAAACCAGTGTAGGAAAGAAGCTGCTTTTCATCAAGAATTGAGTGCTTTGCAGGAATAACTCCTCTGACTTCAGCGACATCAGTGATAACAGCTAAAATTTAGACACATGCAACCTAATTATTTTTCCCAGGAGCTAGGATTTAGTGAAATGATTTGAAGAAAGATGGCAGAGGGGGAAAAAAGAGCTTTGTTGAGCCATCTTGTAATACAGATGTGCTAATAATTCAAATTTATTTCCTTACCAGCTGCATATAGATTCTATTACCTTTTCAACTTGGAAGGTAGAGTCATCAAATATCACTTTGCAACATTTTTCTTTTTCACATCATTGTTCTAATTTGTTTCACCTGTAACTATTATGTGCTGTTTTCACTGCTCTGCCACTTCTGTGCATCCCTTCTCTTCTGTGCATTCTGTCTCTACTCCTGAAGTGCTCCTAGTAAAACTGGAAGTTCAGCATGGACTGATACAGACTACTCATTCAACCTTTTTCCTCTATAATTTCTTGCCCATATTCCCTCAATATGTCATGATAAGGACAACAGATCTATGCCAAAGGCTATTTCCTTCTGTTGCAGTCCTGTCCCCTACCCCTGACCTCCTCTGTGTACCAGCACTGCTCCCCACCAGCTGATTCAATGCTCCCTTTCAAGCTGTCTCTTGCTCCCTGTGGAGTGCCGGCAGCTGGGCTGGTTCTTCTCTGTTGTGATACAACACCACATCTTCATCTGACTGTGAGCCATGGCACTTCATTTGCTTTCAAGGAGCACAACTCCATGCCTCCTGTCCCCAGCCAGCCAGCCTTTGCCTTTCTGGAAGGCTGTTAGTGTCATGTCCTTCCCACTGTGCTTGTTGCAGCACATGGTGCTTTCCTTCTCTGGGAGGGAGTTTTAGAGATCAAAACCACTGTGTTCTCTGTGCCTTTGTGGCTTACCAGTGACAAAGTCCAGACAAATGTACAGTGCCAATAACTTGTGCCAGAGAGGACCTGGGAAATGCTGGAGCACAGGTCCCCATTTCTTATAATCTCACCTCCGATAAGAAGTGTCTTTGGTTAAGACTAGACTTTGCTTAGTGAAGTAGGGACTGTAAATAACTGCACTGATTGGTGATTTTCCTTGACACAACCTGGTGTAAGAGCCACCTAGAAGACCAGTATCGATGCAGCCTTACTGGGGCTGTTGGTGCCCAGCAACAGGGAGGCTGAGATTTCTCTAAGGCATGCTCCTGTTACATTTTACAAGTTGTGTTTGGCACTCAGACAGTATGTTGGCTTTTTTCATTTTCAGGAAAAGTGCAAAAATTTGCACAGATGTATTTTCCTGTGATATGCTTCTATACCATGCACAGAGCTGAATCTCATCCTTTCACCAGGATGAACCTGGTAACCCCTCCTAGTCAGGTGGTTGTAATGTCAGTGTGTAATGAGAGCGAAATAGTGGTCATGTTTTATTTTAGTCAGAGGACTCTGTCAGCTACTGTCAGTGCCTGGTCCTACCTCCAACCTGCCTCATTCTGAATGCTCTTGGGGTCACATTCCTGGAGCTTATGCCCAGCCCTATGTCTTTCTGCTCTCTGCATTCTTATTCTTCTTGAATAGAGGAAATACATTATGTCTTTGTGTCCTGTCTTACCTCTTTTTCCCTAGGATAACTTCAGATCTTCCCATGCTCTCTTCCTCCTCTGCTACTTATTATCCACAGCTGTCGATACTCATGTGTCTCCTGCTCCACCGTTCCTCTGTATGTTTTAATTAGGATGTCTGGCACAGCTTAAGTTCATTTCATGTAATAGTCTTTTAACTTACTCTTCATTACTCTTTCTCAGAACCTCACTTCTTGCTGCATTAATTCCTCTTGTTGATTCTTCAACTTCTAACAAAATGAGATATAATGACCATCTATCAAGATCCATTTTCCATTTATTCATGAAAGCATTATGATCACTTTTGATTAAAATACAGGTGGACCTGAATGGATCTGAGGAATAACTAAAATGAAAGCAAACTCACCTCAAACCTTGTTTAAAATTTCACCCAATGCCAAATCTGTATTTCTGTAACTTCACCTCAAATCTACATTCTGTGCTCTTTATAATCCACAAATCTCTTTTGTATTAGGAATTCATAGACCATTTGTCTTTCATTACCTGTAGTGCTAGCATAAAGCTGAAGTATATAAGTCTCAATTTACCTCCCTAGAACTGAAAATTAGTCATCTGTAAGCAGTCAATTGTGTTGATTACAGTGATCACTAAACCAGCCACATCCTCAACTTACTTGCTCTGTTTTAGGACAGGAAATGATTGCTTCAGCTTCATTCCTGCTGCATGTTCTTGCTCTCTGCCTCTCTGCCTTTTTTCCTTTTAGTTCACATTTGTTTCAAACTGAAAATGAAGCCTCATGGATTATCCATAAAATACAGCTGCTAAAGCTAAGGTACAACCCTTTGAGAAACAACAGCCTGGCTGAACACAAACTGTTTCTCCTCTGTGTTAGAGGACCCAAACAAAAGAGATTCATTATAACTCCTTGATTAGGAATCTGCATCCTCATCCTTGTGCTCATTTTTCTTCTGATTATTTTCCCCACCGTAGATGCAACACAATCCATCCATTGCATCCCAGGCAGGTCAACCTTTTTATAAGGATGACTTCCCCCTTAGTGGCAGGTGGAGTCATTTCCTTGCAGCTATGCATTTGAGAAATGGAGGGACAAGAAAGATCGGACTAAGTGCTCCAAACTTTTGAGATTTCTCCTTTATGTCAGACATCATACGTATGTGGTACTTTCACTGGCTGCCAACATTAGTGCCAGCATTGATTCTCTTTGGAAATTCCATATTAAGTTGTTTTTCAAAGGCATAATGGAAAGATGGTGACTGTTTCCGAAAGAGAAAGGTTTCTTTTTCTGCCTGATCTACCTTGTATTACCCATGTGATATCATTACAAATATCCTTACTCTAAACTCTGAACAAGAAGGAGCTAGACATATGTTTAACACACTCTTCCTTCTTTTTCTCTCAATTTTCAGACCAAAAATATATCTTTTCCCTTATTTAAACTGCAGTTGTAAGTGCATATCAGTTCACTGCAACCAAGGGATCCATGATTCTAGTATTCCCATTTCTCCATGTGCTTCTGGCTGTCAGAGCTGCTAAGCGTGAATGATATTGAGCTGTCCAGGTTTGCAGATAAACTTCGCTTCTGGCTTTCCTCATTGAGACTCCACAAACTGTCTTTGCTTTAAGACCTCTGCTATAAGAAGTCTGATTTCTGTTGTCTGCTCAAACTGAAATATTTCTCTTTCTCTCCTACAGAGTTTTATGTAGAATAGTTCCTCAAAACCCACATTCCTCTCTAGGTACTTTTCCCTGTATTATATCTAGCTATTGATTGATTGTTCCCTAAAAAAGATCCAGCTAACTGTGATTATAAGAACACTGGGTAAGAGGAGGTGTGCCCTCATGCTGCTGAGTACTGGCAATTGTGGCACTTTGTGTCTGTGGGTTCCCAGAGGTTACCTCTGTCTTCCTGGTTCTGATGACACTTGTCAGATGGCTTGTGGATGCACTTGCCACGTAATGCCTGAGGTGGTAGTTCTAGATACTACAACTCATTCCCAAAGAGCCTGATTGCTATATGCTATGGAGAAACATTTGTTAGGGGATGCTGCAGCCTGGGGCACAGGAGAAAGACTTGGGAGCTGTTAAAACAGAAGGAGTGGGTGTCTGAGCTCTTTGATATTGGTGGCAAAAATCTGTCCAGATGATGACATGAAGCATATGGATGGAGGACAGAGGGTTGCCCAAAAGCTTGTCACAGGAGTCACACTACCCTTAGTCTGCTCCAGCATGCAGGCAAGATGAGTGCGGGCAGCCCAGCTATGTCTGTGTCAAGTATTGCTGCACATATTGGCAGTGTGTGGCAATTCTCCTGTGGGTGGATCAGTGCCACAGCTGGCCTGGCAGGCAGCCCTCATTCTACCCTTCAGGAGAAGGAGAGGTTTCCAACAGCTGGCAGGCTGAGCTGGTGTCTGTCCCAGCATCCCTCTATAGCTGTCCTCATCATAGTGCAGGGGAGGGAAGAGTGATGGGGAGGTACCAACTCTCTTGTTGGGGAATGCAATTTCCCAGTTCTTTCTGCACTCATCAGGCACAGATTATTTTTGCCTGCAGCTGTAATGAAGAAATGATGTCAAGAGACCTCACTAGCAAACCCAATATAGTAACATCACCTTTCAGGTACAGGCTAGACCTTCTATACTGCCATACCAGTATTTAAGTAAGCAGGGTCCATTCAGAAGGAATGTGGTGTGACTGAGCAGCAAGTTCACCATTTAAACTGAAAATCAACACTTCCCAGCCGTGAGGCAGATCATTAAACATTTTGTTGCATGAGCCAGCATCACTTTTCTAAAGGAAAGTGTCAGGATGTTCAGCCAAATGAGCAATTCAGTTGGCTTAACTTTCCTGACCGCTTTCTAATTTGGTTTTAATGAAGATATAATTAGAAGGTAATGTCAGTAGAGCAGAACACTGTCACACAATAATGGTCTCCTGCTGCTGCATAAAGGGTAAATGCAGTAAATACAGAAGGAAAGCAGGAATGTTTATTTTCAAAGCAGGAAGCACTGATCGTGGGACACTCTTCTGTTTTGATACCTTTATTTCAATCTTGTTAGAAGAATGTGGGGTGGCAGATTTAATCCCTTTTGTCCTGCATCCACTTCAGAGGAGTAGGAGGAAAATTTTCAAGGTGGCTCTGCTGCAGCAGGGACGTGCTACTGTTAATGGTGACTCATGGGTGAGACTTACAATTGCTCACTTTAACCTGATTGTTCTGTGGCCTTCGTGCTGCTATTGGGAATGCAGCAATTGAGCACCTCAGTCAGTCAGCACTACAGAATAACTTAGCCATTATAGTACTGTTTATGAAAGAAAACCACCTTTTAGAAACTAGCCTTTTTATTTTTTGACTGTCTGGACTTTATGATGTTCATCTTTTCTGGTGAGTAACGTCTGCCTTCCAGCACTGCAATAGCAGAAATAAGGATTTTATGTTCCAGCCTATACCGTTCACCTCCATTGCAATTCAGGCTGCAAAATTATTCCATTCTGAACTTCAGTTCCCATTTTTCTTTTAAGTTTTGCAAAACTTCTTTGGGGAGAAATTCTCTTCCAAGGCATTTAAGCCAAGTAATAGCTTTAACAGTTTTATGCATTATGAAGGCTGACAAGATATACTATCTCCTAAAGCTAAGACTGTTTTTTCAAGCAGAAAACTGCATGAAATAACTGCAAATGAGACTTATGCTAAAATATGGATAAATCTTGGAAGTTAAAACTTTCTGTGAAATTAGTACTTGCTGAAGAGCACTGCCTTTTTTCTGTCTGAAACACTTGATGTTTTGAATTTGCAAACTAATGACACTTAGAACACAAGGAATAAATCTTAACTCTTCCAGGACACTTGAGAAATAATATCTCATATAGTGCTCTTCATCAGTAACTCAAAGCATTTTATCCTCATCAGAATGAGGGCTAACCAGCTATGGGTTCACTTAAAAAAAAATTCAGGGTTTTTCCATTCTGAAGTAGAAGCAAATTCAGTCTTTCAAAAATACTAATAAAAACCAGGAGACCACTAGTACGCCACATGTTAAGCACATCCAAGCTGAGGGAGATTTGCCTTCAAGCCCAGCATAGGCCTTGCATTTAAATGTGCCCTAACCACTGTGTTGTTTGCAGTCATTTTGCTCTTGCAGAGGGAGATGTTCACACTGACAGGGACAAAAGAGGCTCTGTGGATTTGTGACTGAGCAGTTGCCTGGAAGATGGACTTCCATAACCCAGTTTTGGCTCAGCAGGTTTGGTTTGGGTCTGTTATCTTCTGCAAGAGGATGTGCTGTCCCTTCAGCCATCCCAGTGACATTGGGGAAGACAGATGCCCTTCATCTGTTCCTCCTTTATGAATTATAACACTTACCAACTTCCTCTTGCTTTGCATGGAGCACTAAGAAGTTGTTTTTCATTTACTCTTCTGCTGCTGAGGTAGAGAACTCTGATGAAATGGGACATCTCCCTCTGGACCAGAGAAACTTGCCTGCCACACAAAATTGTTATGACAGATACATTCCTAGGAAAGGCTTGTTTTGTCATATCACTGTTTTACAGCCAGAAAAATTATTTTACCAACCTGCCAACCCCCAAGTTAGCATCTTAGCATCATCTCAGGCAGGAAAGCTAACATGAAACCCATCGCAGAGCTCGGTGTAAGATATAAGTGCTCAGTGTTTTGCACTTCTGGCACTTTGCCTTGAACTTGGCTGTGAAGAAAAATTGCAATATTAAAAGCAGTGACTGTTTTCAGATACAATGCTGTGAATCTGGATGACTACATGAATGTAAGTGTCATGGAGCTGCGCTTACATCAGAGTCGCCCAGTCAGAACTTGGTTTGCAGTGCGTCAAGGAATTCTGTGTCTCAGCGGGCTGTGGCCTTTGCAATCCCCATCATTTAGCTGTTGATGTGGTAAAAGGAAGCTGGAAAAGTCACAGCAGGAACTGTGTTTCGTGTAAAGTTATACTTTTGCAGCCAAAGCAAATACTAGAAAGTGAAAGAGATCCAGAGTAACAGTATCGCTTTGTCCTGAGCCTGCCCACGGTGTGACACAGGAGAGGGTCAGCTCCTCCAAACCAAGCCACTCCTCCACCAGTTCAGTTTAAAAGCTCCTGGGGACAGCAAGAGAGTATTGTCCAGCTGGAAGCTTCTAAGAGGCCACTTATCTTCTTCCAAGAAAATACCTTATGCAGCTTACCTACAATGTCAGGAGGTAAAGGAAAAAATGCCCTATGCCTCCTGGTGTGAGAGCATCTTGCTTAGGATGCTGTTTATACTCCTGAATGAGGAAGCAGCACCCCTTCCCAAAACATGGCCTCTGGCAGCACTCCAAAGGGCATGGGGAGTCAGTGCTCTGGGTCAGTCCCTTTAAGGAGGACACAGTACATCCTTGCCCTGCGGAGAGAAGAGATTCATGGATTCAGAGGGAGAAATCTCTGCCTGAGGCACAGTGCAAACAGCAGGAGGAAGTCAGTCACTGTAATGCAAAGAGCATCTAAGGCTAGTCTCCCACTTTTATTCAGGCCCCTGCAGAGAGGAGGCCATGGCATAGTGGCAGTAGGCAGGGGAGCAGCTGCAATGCCCTGGTGCTGTGGGCACCCCAACAACTCAGGGAGGTGAGAAGGCCAGAGTAGCTGCCTGGGCTGTCCTCAGCCACCCAGAAAAACCCTGAAGCCATGGCAGACAAAAGCAGTTCCAAAGTGTTTACCTTAGCATGAGCAGCAAGGTATGAGATCTGTCTATCCCTAGACCACTCTGCCTTCAGAATGTACTCTCTGCTTCCCAACAACACCAAAGGGCTGTCACCAGAACAGATTTATGGGGCTGTCTGCTGGAAAGTAAGTCTGGGGAGGGAAGAGCAAGGAGGAAAACATTCCCCCTTAAATGAATAAGAAACTCCCAAGATTTCCCTTCAGCCAGTGGGAACATTTCACTTTCCAGTGAACAGCACTATAAATTTCTCCTATTGGTGTTAAGCAAACATGTTTTATGATTGTCCAGACTGAGCAATGATTGACTTAAAGTCTAACAAATAATTTCCTTAAAGTCTAACAAATCAATCTCCTCCCACTGTGCCTTTAACCACGCTACACGCAGCACCCACTTTTCCTTTAAAGATATCTGGGGAGGGAGGGAACAGCTGTCACCAGCATCTAATGAATGAATGAATTTTGAGCCATCCTATAATTTCCCTCTTCTTGGCTATAAGAACATGAGGCAAACAAGCAGAGCAGAAATCCTCTGGCAAGAAGCAGACTCAGCTCCTGAGCGTCACATCACGCCTGTGCTGTCAGGAGGCGAACAGCTCCATGGGAAGCTGAAGCAGCTGCTTCCTCACTAAGGTGTGGGGTGCTGAAGGAAGGATGAGGTGTCAGTGGGAGCCTTGCCACAAAGGGCTTTTTGTTGAAAGGTGCTACGCAACACTGCGGTGGAGGGGACACAGTGGAGTATTTCCAGCAGGAGCTGGTGCATTTGTACCAAACCACTGCGCATGCTGTTTTCTCTGTTGGAATATTGTCACTGTCCTTTATTACATTAAATGGGAACATCTTTATCTCATGGTGATTTGGGTGGGATGTGACATTGCCTAATGTAAAAAGGGCCTGTAATATCAAGGAGACAACCGTGAAATAACACATTACACACTGAATTGAACAGCAGGCTCATTTACATCCCTTTAATTTGAAAATATGAACATTCAGAAACCCTCTTTCCCACTTGCATGCCCTTATTTGGGAAACATGTAAATTGCATTTATGATAATTTAGTATTTAACTGGTACAAGCATTACGAATTCCAGAAGCAAATGTTTTAAAATAGTCAGGAGCTGTGCCAGCCTTCTTTGCAAATGCGTGTGGTAAAAGCCACCTCTGTGGATGACTTTGAATGCAGCACCTCCAGCTTCTGGATCTGTGCTTACAAATGCTTGTAAAGCAGATGGGACGGCTGGGGCGAGGCTTGCAGGGCTGGACCTTTTGTCCCAGTCGCAGTCTATGCTTATCATATTTGGCAGATGGATTTAATTAATAAACCGTCTGTATCACCTCTTCTACTGTGTGTAGAGTAATTTTTTTGCAACCTCTGAAATCCCAGAATTGTAGATGAAAACAACAGCAAATAAGCTTTTAGATCAGCCATGCTCAAATGATGCTGAGAGGCCTCTTTTATGGCAATCCCACTGCTACATTTTCCAGTCTTGCCTTGGAAACCTTCTACCAATGGTGACTCATGTTCAGTTGTTCATTAGACAGTTTATTCTATTGCGTGTGTAATAGCCCTTATTATGAAGTCATTTCTCTTGTATCTAAATAAGGCTGTTCCACTTTTAATTTGAGGCCCTTGACCATCTCTGATGCAGGGAAGGTCCATCCTAACAGCACACAAATATTGGCTCTCATCCTGGTGCTAGCTGGGGCTCCATCCTGCCCTGTGAATTGCTTTCCATCATACCCCCTACCTGCAGTTCTCTTCACCATTCCTGCTGTCCACCCTCTGACACGTTTCAGTGTCCTTTTTAGAAAGTGAGGCTTGAAAATGCATGCTGTGCTCCAGCTCTGGCCTTACCCACACTGCATAATGCTGCACCCATCACTCCCTTTTTGCCACACAGCAGTTCCCTCTTTACTCAGTACACACTGGGACAGAGATTGCTCTCCTTGCAATGCAAGCTGTTATGCTTTTCATTACCTGCTACAAACCCAAGGTATTTTCCTATATTAATGTTTTCTAAACATTTGTGTTGATTGTTGTTATTTCTCTCCAGGGGCATTACTGTCACATTCATCAATATTAAGTAAATTTTATTTTGTTGACTTCTTCCCATGATTCAGAACCTGCCAGGTAATTCTGCAGTTGGGATTTGCTATCCCTTTTCACCTATTCATTTTATATTTTACTGCTTTCTGTGCTAGTGAGGTTAAACACAGCATTGCCTCATATAAATCAGATGTCCAGAGTACAGACCAGAATAAAAACATTTGGATAAATAATTGGAAGTTGAAAGTAGGATTTTTATTTTAAAAGCAAGAAAAATAAACCCTTTCTCATTAAATATAGCAGCTGGATTTAAATTTTTCTCACTTGCCCAAACTTGAATAAAAAGAAGATAAAATAAAAACCCCTCTAATACCTAGTTTTAAAAAATGTTGAAAATATTTGTCAAACTTAAACTTTCATGTTATCATTTTCATCTGAGCAATACATCCTCTGGGAGCAAAAGTATTTTGAGTAATTCTGACAGGCTGTGAGAAAGCAATACCTGCCTTTTTTCTGTCTGTTTCACAGAAGGGACAGTACAGAAATAATTGCTTTGAAAAAACAGTTGATCCCCTTTCAGGAGAGCTCTGAAATATTTGCCTGCAGTTAACCAGGAGCCATGGCTCAATGAGCTTCCATGTGTCTTTGGTGTGCAGAGCAGGAACTGAAGCAAACACATGCTGCAGAAACTCAGACAACAGCAGTCCCTTGAGCAAAATTTTATTAAAACAAAAACCCAAAATCACCATAACAAAAAACTAAACCCACACAAAATATGTCTGAAAACCTGAAGTGTTAGCATACTAATTTCTTGACATTGTCCATAACCATAAACTTTGATATATTCATGCATAATTTCCTACGGACATTTCCATAGAGAGAAAGGACAAGTTGGGGGGAATCCTGTCTATAATAAGAAAGGCACAACCGAACAGAGATCTAGTTAATGAAAAAAGACATCTTTGCTCAGAGACAGAAGTCAAAGGACTGACATCAGAGAAGCAAATGCATGTCTTGTGCCCATTCCTCAGGGACACTCACTTTACAAATCATCTGTCATGCACTGTCATGTGCACTGAAACCCTATCAGAACATGTACCTGCTACTGCAGGAAGGTGTAAGATGCTCTGGGTAAGTGTTGTCCATCAGGGGCTGCTGGTGTTTCTGAAAATGGCATCAGGTTATGTCTACTATTTGGCGCTAAAATAATCCCAATTCTTTTAATGGAGATACAAAGACAAACACCATTTGACATGTGGATGACTGTGGATGACTGACTCCCAGATGCCAGTAGCAGCGTGTGGCAAACATCTTAAAGTTTCATTAACCTTCTTAGTAAGTCTGCCTTGTACCCATGTTGCTCATCCCCAACAGATCTGAGGAACATCGGTTTTGGTTATTCCTAAAGAAAGGATGGGTACAGGAAGAGAGCCCAAACAGGACTCCTTGATTACCTGAGATTTGTTCTGACAGATTCATTTTCAGTAATTGCACCTGCACACCTGATTTAAGGCTCTTCAGCGGACAGTAGTGCAAGCTGATTTGTTTGAAAGTAAATACCCAGCAGTCAGGCCTATAAGAGATGTTACAGATGGGACCAGTAATTCAGTTAACTGTGTCTCAAAACTCCTCTTTTCTATACATTTCACCTCAATATTCTCCTGGGCAATCACTAGCCCTGCTAAATTTGTGGTTCTCATTTAATTCCCTGACATGTTCTTCTTTAAGGCTTCATTTTCAGTTATTGAAGTACAAGAAATTGCTTTTGGCCTCAAGCCTCGGTTTCCAGAAAGGCAACAAGAGACTGCACTCTCGGTAACTAAAACAAAATGTTTTCTGTTTTGGTATGAACATCTCTGCGGGCCTTTCTAAGCCCACCTGTACTTTTATACGTTCTCAATGGATGCAAATCTTTTACTGCTCTGCTAGCAGAGAGCACAGTGCTTGGACCAAGCCTTGGCTATAAAGTAGTAACTTAATTTGAGATGAGTGCCTTTGGTTTGGAGACAGTCAACACATCCTTCTGCCCTAGGCCTTCTTAATTTATCATACAACAGGGGCTCCCCTGCGAGAGGGGATCCAGCTGCAGGGAGTCAGGGTCAGGGACAGCCCTAGCAGGAGTCATCTAGTGTACACCAGTGTGTGTTATTTGGAAACAGGTTCATGGTCATACAGGCTGTGGTCACACAGCCCGTGGTCATACAGCCTGTGACATGGCCCAGGTTAAGAGGCAAGTGCTGCTTAGGGCCCCTCCCTGAGGAGAGATGTAGATGCACATGTAGATGACATGCACAAGTAGTAATTCTTTCTATGGCATTGCATCAGAAATGTTACTGAAATCCCTACAAATTAAGTCTGCTGTATAATCTTTTCTTTCCTTTACCTGGTCTATAATTACAGCACCTACAAACAAAAAAACTGATTGGATTTTTCTGTCATGATCTATGTTTAGGGCTTGACAGGATCCAATTTTAATTTCAACTTCAGTGATAACACTTTACTACTGTGTTCTTTATTTATAGTTACACAGTGCTTATTTATATTGATGTAAATATTTTTGACTTGCATTCAGAAAAGTGCTGCTATCATTGGTTGAAAGAAAAGCAGCTTCTCTCTTTTGAATAGCTGCTGTGATTTCAAAGAGATGGGGTCTACAAATTCACCTACCATCACAAAATTTAGCCCTTAATCTATGCAGAAAAGAAATGACAAATACATTACGAATCCCTTTCTGACAGAGCCTGTCCATGCTCTTGGAATACTGCACAAGGTGACAACATGAATCACAAGTAACATTCAACATGAGCTTGGGCAAGCTAGAAAATGCTCTTTTTTTCTTTGGAGGAGGGAGAAATAGATTGTTATTAAAAACAGAGATGAGCTGGAAAAAAAAGGTTTTTTTAGTAGTTTGTGCATTTAAATAGCCCAAAGATCCCATATGGAATATGAGCAAGTGTTAACAGAAAGATCATTAATCAAGTAATACATATCCTGGAAACAAATCCTACAATGGGTCAGGGAAAAAAAAAAAAAGCCCAAACAAACAAAAAAACCCCCAAAAAACAGACAAAAAGCTAGCCCATGGTTACATAACTAAATGGATGTCAGTGTGGGACCATCATTGCAAAGAGGAAGCAACATGAGTTTTGGCAGCCACAGGTCTGGCATTTCATCACCCAACTCTCCAGTACCCCAGCACTCCATTAACAATCAGCTGATACCCAATAAGTGGAAAAATTTTCCTGAATAAAGGCTGCTTGCTAGAGAGCATGAGAGTGTCCACCAGGAGGAAAACTCTGGTTTATCCAGGAGAGTTGATGCCCAAGACTGCAGTGTGACTTATATGGGCACAGAGACCAGGTTTCCTCTGACTCCAGTCAAGCTGAAGGATTTCCCCGCATAGGAAAGTGGTGAGACTTTGGGCATGTCGTCTACATTCCTCCACCCACAACAGTCACTTCCTTCCCCAGGTACCCAGATTGGGAGCTCCTTCCCTACCTTCTGCCAATGAGCCAGGCTGTCCAAAGCTGTGTTGCTGGGAACTCTAGCTGTTGCTCAGTAATGCTGAAAGCTGAGAAATATTATGTCAAAATTTTCAGGCACAAAGGGAAAGGCTTAATTTTGAAAGAATTTATAATAGCACAAAATAATTGGTCCCTACATGCAGGAAACATGGAAGTTATTGGTTCAGAACTGCAGAGTGGGGGATTGGGAGATGCCTGTTACCATCTTGATGCTGGTATTTTTGCTGAATGATTTGGCACAGCAAATCAAAAAAGCCAAGGCTTTGAACAGGTTTCTGTTGTCACCTTAATAATCCTAAACTCTTTGAGGAAATTGTCACTCTGTATTTTACACAAAGTATTTCTGGAACAGTCCTTAAGAATTATTGTTAGTAAGAGAATAATAGATATTAATGAGCATTTTCCCAAACATAGTGTACTAGCAGAGAATTTACAAGTCCTAACATGCACTAAATTTGAAAAGTACAATTTTAATTCTATCCTAAAGAGTATTTAAATCTGAAAGAAAATTACCAGCTAACTAACTAGGAGATCAGAAGCACCATTGTCAGGGCTGAAACATTCTTACTTCCCCACACAAAAGCAACCAAGTCCATCAGTCTCGAAGTTTTTATTCAATACTGCATTGCCAGGAAATATTTTCCAATTCAAATGAAGGAAAAAACAATAACAATCCTAAACATATCATTAAAAGCTTTGTGTAGCAACTAAGACAGACATTAGGTCAACTTAAAGATCTTGATTTATGTCAGAGATGTTGCCATGCAGCAGTATGAGAGAGCTGAGTGCCCAGGACTTGTCTAACAAGATATTATATTTTTCCACATGTGATGAACTGCTCTGTACCGAGTCAAAGGAGAAAACAATCTTCCAAACCCTCCTTACTTTACAGGCTGGGCAGAGATGACTTTGTGATGAAGTCCAGTTCTTGAATAGGTACAAATTAATAGCTTTTTTTGGTTTACACTGAAATCTGATGCACCTCACAGAGGGAGGAAGGCTGAAGTTGTGGACTGAAAGAAGCAGACAGGATGCATCAGTTTGTGGAGATGGTTCTCCCTATAACAGGTGTTCTTTTAGCAATATGTGCATGAGTGAGTAGCTACAGATGTGTGTGAAGATTGGGGGAAGCTGTGGTTTCTGAATAAGATCAGTCTCTCAGCATGTACTCTGCTGTGTCTTGACATCAGTTCACCTTTGATGACATAATATTGGCAGCAAACCTCAGGAAGCATCTGGTTGCCTTGGTAGGTAAATGAGTAGCAGCTGGGAAAAAATAGAGTTCATGTGGGGACAGAGGCATTGAAGGGCTTTCTGAGCTATTGATTTTTGCATGTGCTCAAAGGGAGCACAATGGGGAAACAGATTTTGTGTCAGTTCAGGTTACCCAGAAATTTCTATAGTTTGCCATCCAACCCAGTTGCCAGATTGATTGAACCTAGTTAACACTGCATAATAACCAGCACAAATGATCTTTGAAGCAAAAATGCTTGAGAAAAATTTGCTCCAAATCCTTTCTAAAGGGATTTTTATCTTAAGTTACTACACAAAACATTTTTTGTGAATCACAGAATCATAGAATATCCTGAGTTAGAAGGGATCCACCAGGATCACCAAAATCCAACTTCTGGCCTTGCACAGGACCACCCCAAGAATCACACCTCTGTGCTTGAGAGTGTTGTCCAAATGTGTCTTGAACTCTGGCTGATGCTGTGTCCACTCCCCTGGGGAGCTTGTTCCAGTGCCCAATCACCCTCTGGGTGAAGAACCTTTTTCCGATATTCAATCTAAACCTCCCCTGACACAATTGCATTCCTTTGCGTACTGTCACTGGTTACCACAGAGAAGAGATCAGTGTCTGTCCCTCCCTTCATCTCATGGGGAAGTTGTAGACTGCAATGAGGTTTTCCTTAAGTCTCCTCTTCTCCAGGTTGAACAGACCAAGTGACCTCAGCCACTCCTCATACGCCTTCTCCTCCAGGCCCTTCACTATCTTCATTCCTCTCCTTTAGATGCTCTCTGTCTTATATTGCAGTGTCCAAAACTGCACACAATATTCAAGGTGAGGCTACCCCAGTGCAGAGGAAAGCGGGACAATCCCCTCACTCAACCAGTTGGTGATGCTTTGCCTGATGCCCCCCAGGACACGGTTGGCCCTCCTGGCTGCCAGGGAACTGCTGATTCATATCCAACTTGCCATCAACCAGGACTCCCAGATCCCTTTCCATGGGACTGCTTTCCAGCATCTCATTCCCCAGTCTGCACGAATATTTAGGGTTGTGCTGTCTCAGGTGCAAAATATGGCAGTTGTCTTTGTGAAACTTCATACAGTTGGGGAATTACCCCGCCCTCTGATTTATCAAGATCTCTCTGCAGGGCCTCTGCTTCTGAGGGAGTTGACAGGTCCTCCTGGTTTAGCTTCATCAGCAAACTTACTTGGTATGCCTCTGAGTCCCTTACAAAGATGTTGAAGAGACAACATGTTGAAGAGAATATTGAGGTCTATCACAGTAGAAAACCAGTGGTGACCATCAGCTGGGATGGCAGTTGCCCAGTTACATGGCCCAGTTATCCCTTTCTACAGGTGAGTGTCAGGTATCAACAGGGTGCTGGGGTTATTCTTGTCCAGTTTCTGCCTCTGCCCTCTGCATGCTGGATCTCAGGTGTCCTGAGCCATTCTGCTAGGTGAGCAGAAGACATGGGTCACAGCATCTCTTTCCCCCACACTCCACAGGTTCTCTTCTGCTGTCCAACCTCATCCTGGTCATATAGGCATTGCAGTTATTTTAATTTTGCAAGAACACTCATGATATTAGGATGCATTTCCAAGACCCTGTATTCCTTGGATTCCTTACATCTTTCCTCACAAACACGTGCAGTCAGTGTAAAGGTCGCACTTGCTTTAGGACTGTAACTCCTCCTGCACGTGATGCTTTGCTCATTCCCTTGCTGATGCCTCTGAATCAAAGGTTCCCTCAAAATACTTCATATGAAGGCAGGGGGTGTAAGATGGCAGTTAATAGCCATTTTCACACAACTTTTTGAGAAATATCTGCACCCAGGGCCAATTCAAAACACTGGTCTGCCTTTCTATGCCTCTTTCTCTCTGCAGGTCACTCAGAGATCATTAGGTCCTGATCGCTTCAACAAAGATGAATGCATTGACAGGGTATTTTTGTGTCCTGTTTTTCAGAAATCATTGTTCCTGACACACAAGGACTGTAATTATTACTTTCCTAGACCTTTCGCTGATTGTCTTAGCAGAAGAGAGAAAAAAAAAACAGTCAAAAAGAAGCTGCAAAATCAGACATCTTGGAAATAAAAATAACCTCTTGCCTCTTGCTATTAAAGTTGTTCCCTTTAGGTCAGAGCCCACACGCACGCACATGTGCACGCATTGTTTTCTCTGCTCCACGGTGCCTGGGGTAGTTTGTCTAGTTTTAGATTGGTCAAAGTAGATGAAGGGTGGCAGAAGGTTATTTTTAATCTGTTAATATGCTATGGTAGACTGCTGTGGCAAGGAAGCCTGGAAGGTGGGGGAAGGCAGAGTTAAAATTTGAAATAAATTTGTTTGTATTAAAGGAGCACATGATGTGAGAATTTCAAAGATCCTAGTGCTTTTATAGTAGCAAAAAAAAAAAAAAAGAACTTTTTTTTTTCTCCTCCTTTTCTTATTCCCTGAGAGGACATGTCCCTAAGTAGAACATGGGAGTCTTGGTTTGACTGAGTCTGTGGTAAAGGGATAAGGGACAGCCTCACAACTGGACTTTTCCAGAAATCTTCTGGTTGTTTACATAGCTCAGCATAGTAAGGAGTGTCACCACTAATACACCCAGGAGCTATGGATTTTGCACCACACTGTTAGTCTGCCTGACTCTGAGAGACGGTGGGACCTGACCAGACAGACAATCAGAGGACATCCTTCTCCCTGGGCAGCTGTCAGGTTCCAGATATTCCCACTCCTTCCTCTTTGAAATGTCAATTTATTCCTGCTTCTCATCCCTACTATGTCTTTTTTTTGCCTTTTTTTCCTTCACTTAATATGAGAATTCTTAGCTATTTCAGACAGGTCCAGCTGTGGTTAATTTATCATGGAGAAAGTAATATCAAACGGAGCAGTGCTGGGGAAACAAACAACCCAGAGCAAAGCCTGCCTCTAATTGATTGATGAAAGGAAAATTAGGGCTGCCTCCAGAAACAATTTCCATAGCAATGGGAATAGAGAGGAAGCAGCGCTTTGGCCTCTGAATTGCTCGGCACATCGGCACTAGCAGCAAGGTGCCAGTCAGTATACCTGGGGCTGCCACCAGCAGCCAGTGGAGGATGCATCACGTTAGTACAGGACCACTCTCCCACTGATGGACCCCACGGGCAGGGCACAGCACAGTGTCCATGGTCAAGTTCAGTTAGGGGTTGTGAGCACAATGCTGTACTGAGGGATGGAGATTAGCTTCCTCCCCCAACCCTGTTACCCCCAAAAGAAACAGGTGCTGGATTTTGCGGTTGTCTCTTCCCTTTGCATTTCTTTCAGGCATGGAACATGATTCTGCCTCAGACCAAGTACTGATTGCTACCACTTCAAACAGACTGACTTTCTTTTATTGTCTCTGTAACAAAGTCATTCAGGAGATTTCCCAGCAAGAGTTTTTGCCGTTCAAAAAAATTCTTCAGGTGCCCTGGGCAATTGGGGCACACTGGCAATTATTGAGACCATATTCTTTGTTTTTAATGGTTAAGGTATCTTGTTTTAAAATTGACTAATGATGTGGGTATTTCTTTTATTTGCTTGATTGGAACTGTCTTAAGGAAGGTTTGACTTCAGGAAAGGAAGTCCACTGCAAGAGTCTCAGGGTGGGGAACCACAGTCATCCACATTGTCAGCTGCTTTTGAAAACCTTGGTCATGCAAATTTGTGTGTGCCTTTTGTTTGTCAGGCAGGCCACAAAAAGCAATATTAAGTTCCTGGCAGCTAAATAATGAACAAATATTACTCTTAATTTGTTGTGGTACAAAATTACCAGTTTACAAATTTTAATAGATCTTAGAGAAAAAGCAGCCCAAAGGAAAAAAAAAACACAACTAATTCTGGACCAGAAGCTTGAAAAAACAAATTAATCAATTTTCTTAGTTGTCCATTGGCCACACCTTCCCCAAGTCTTACATTTACCAAGGCTTAATCCCTGCTTTGTAATGGCTCAGTCCTGACGGGAATTCGGCACCAAGATAGGAGGAACCATTTCTCGCAGGACGCGGTGCTGTAGCTGGCTTCTCCTCTATGCTTTAAAGCCACACTCTTTTCAAAGCCAGAACATACACTACTGCTTTTGGCAACATTTTGATTCCTGGTTATGATCAAGAAAACACCAGAAGAAAAGAAAGGCAAGGCTGGTGTGATTTTCTCTATGCTGCCTTTGTCTGACTCACCTTTTTCAACAGCCATTCCTGAAGCAAATGGAAAGACTGGTCACTAAAACGCCTCTCTCCTAATGAGTGGCCTCTTCATTATTGTCATCAGTACCAGCAGTCTGGAGAACATGTAGAAGAAACTGCCTGAAAGGAAACAGTCTGAAGATAGAGAAAAACAAAGATCTTTTCCAACCTAAACAATTCTATGATTCTATGACATGTAATGCACCAATTGACCTGAAGGCGGATTTCTTTCAAAGCAACATGACATATTTTTATCTGCCTGAATTTATAGAAATAAATTTCACAGCACTGCTTTTCAGGGCAGGCAGAAGGCTCTGAGGAGCATACATATTTCAGTAATTTGTAAAAAGTTAAAATGTCAGTGTATCAGAGAGATGACTTGAGGGACAAAAATAAACTGGAGGGAAAAGGAGTAAGTGGAAACAGAGCAATGCTGAGGATGAAGTTGGGCATTGACAAAAATTTCTACTCCTTTGCTAAATGCCCTTTCAACAGCATCTTGAGCTTTCTATTGAAAAGCTACTGAAGTATTGTTATGTTGGGAGCATTTTCTGATATTCAGCTTTCTAGTGTAGTAATTAAAATTTGCCAGGGAGGGAAAACATCTTCTGTTGTTGTTATTGCTGTTGACAATTTTTAGTAAGAAATCTCTGCTACCCTACCTTCACTAGGGAATGAAAAGCTTGCAGTTGATGAAGAGCTAGAGCTAAAGACAAACAAGGGGAATGACAAAATTAGACAAGTCAAAGCATCCTGATTTGTTTTTTATCTACTGTTTGGTACTTTCTCTTCTTAGCTTCTTGTCTATTTTTTTCTACTTGTCAGGGCTCTTCTTTTAGTCTGTCAGCTTTTTGAACAGGGATTGCTATTGAGTTTTCACAAAGGTTAGCATGTTGTGGGCTTGACTGTCAGAGGGTTAAAGGTTACTGCATATGCCAGTCACTGCAGACAGACATCTAGAAGGAAAGGTCGTCTGGACAGCCCTTTGCTATAGTAAGCAGCAGGGGAACCCAAACAAGAAGGCTGAAGTATTCAATAAAAAAAAATAAAAATTAAAAAAAAAACCACCCAAAACCCCCCCCAAAAATACTAAAAAAAAATCAAAACCAAACCAAACAAACAAAAAAACAAAAACAACAACAACAAAAAAAACACCAATGCCAAAAAAAACCAACAACAACCACAAAAAAAACCCACCAAAGTGACTGAAAGAGACTTAGGCAAACAACCAGCTGAAAACCATCACAACCAGCACTCCTGCTGTCTGAGCATTCAGTCAGACTGTGGAAAGTGTTGTTGCTGAAGGCTGGTAGTTTTGCAATGTGCTGTATTTAGCTCCAGCTTACAGTCATACATGCCATTAACCCCAAGGCAAGACTACATAATTGCTAGATACACTTGAACATTCCTTCTCAGATTAAACTCAAGCACTTGCTTTATGATCTTACTAGGCGTGGATTGGCAAGGCCCTGGTGCTTGTTCACATGTCCATACAGGGAGGGCATGATGCTCCAATGGAAGTGGCATTGCTTCTAGAGAAAGCAATCAGAACTAATAGGGTAAGCACAGATCAGGCATGACAGTGTCAGCTAGAGACAGGAGCTGCTACCTCTAGGATGGTATTTTAATTATACCCTTACATAGTTTATTTGTAAAGAACGAACATAATGCTCCAAAAGATGAAGAACCCCACCTGCTCTAGAGATGTAGCTATAGCAACCTCCACATGATTACATTGCTAATCTGCAGGTGTTGAAGAGGCATAGATAGATGCTGTTGAGTAATTCAGCTTCAAATAGATACTTTGATCTGCATAACAGCTTGCATTCATGTCCCAAATATGGATCATTTCCAGTTCTGCAATTCTTTCTTATAAAAGCAAAATTCCCATCCTTTATTTTATAAAAGGAGTCTTAAAACTTGCCTATGCTAGCTAACAAGATAATCAGCTCCCTTAACTTTGGGTGGGGCAGGAGCAGGGGCAAAAGAAACCTTTTCACTGCCAAAAACTTCTGAACTGTTTCTTGCATATTTTATCTGAATGACTTCTCAATGGGAACAAAACCAAACAAAAGACAAAACTTGTTCTACTTTCCTGTATACATGATGTAATGATGAATCAAGTGCATCTTCACATTAAAGATAGTCTATTCTGCTGCAGACACTGGCAGCAGTGTCTGAGCATGTCCCAGATCAGGCCATGCTTCATTAGCAGCCACAACACTGTTAAAAACATCAAGCTGATGTCTGTCCTGCTTTATTCTCCGCAAGATGTAATTGAACTTAGTGGGGTTGCCTAGGATGGAAGTCAGCACAGAATATGGCTCATCATCAGAGAGCTCCAAAGGAACCTGGACCTTTGATAAGCAAAATCTGCAATTCACTGATTCAATAAAAGAAAGAAATTAAACAGCTCCAAGAGAAAAATGACCCTCCATTGTACTCCCTGCTAATCTGCTGGAGCACTCCTTTGGAAGGGTAGTTCACTCACACACACTCTTCATTTCATAGTTAAGGACATTTGATGGAGCTTCTAAAGTCTATATCACATGCCCCTTTCCTTCTCTTCTTTCTTAATTCTCTTGTCATCTAAGCAACCTACAGCCCAGTTGCTTCTTTCACTTCCTGAGCACCTACACTGCCCTGCTTCCTGCCCCTGCTTCATTTATTTCTGCACGGGTTTATGCAGAATCACCTTATTTATTTATCTAAACGACTTTCTGTGTTAAAGAACAATACATTAAAACAGAGAAGGCATTTGAAATTAATTGGTCAATGCTAAATGCTTGCCTTTGGCATGAACAGGATGCATGTGGCAATAAAGTGAACCACAGCTCAACAGCCAGCTGCTTGTTCCAGGGGAGATTGTCTTGTCCCTTGCCTAGGATGCAGCTCTTCCAGAAAATACTATCTTACTGCTGAATTCAGATGTTCTTCATTCTGCCCCAAAGCTCCCTGTTCCACTGCCTTTCTACTGGTCTTGCCCTCACTCTGCCCTCCTGCCCCTCTGACCCTCTCTCGGTGTCCTGTATTTTGTCACAGATCCAGACCTCTTGCATCCATTGCCCTGGCTGTCCAGGCTACCCCTGCCACCAGGAACCACCAGGCTCCTTCACCTTCTGCTCAGCTGGGACATTTCAGACTCTGTCCCTGGCTCCTGCGTCTTTTCCTTTGTGCCACCCAACACTGCGTGACTCCAGCCATTGGGGGCTAACCCACCCCTTGCAGGGTTAGGGAAAAACTGGAGAGGGGAATTACAGCATCTGTCTTGCACACTTAAGGAAAGTGGTGCCATGGTCTTTGTTGTCTTGGTCCTGGGTGTCTTGCACTCTCAAGCTTTGTGCGTTGGGCAGATCCATCCTGCCTTGTTGCCCTCTAGCAACCGCTCTTCCCACCACAGGTGGTCAGGCTGAAACCACAAACTCCTTCTAAGTAAGGCCATGTTAATTATACATCTCTCTTCTCACTATTTGTTAATTCAATCTTCCATTAGTTTCTCCTTAATTTGCTTGATATTGATATCAAGCAAACTGGACCATATGTGCCTGCATGGTTTCATTTGTCTCAGAATTTTTACACAATATTGACATTGAACTATGAGAATTTCCCCATTTTTAAAAATATTAATATTAATAATTTACATACACAACTTAAAAATATCCTGCACTGTCTCTTGGTGGCCACTTTTGTGAACCTTCCAATTTAAAAAATGGTTAACCCTTAGTGCAAGTTGTTCAATACCTTAGTAACGTGTCAGAAAATGCATGATTCCAACTAGAGAGCAGAAATAACTGTTGAACAGTTTGGGGGTTTTCTCCATTGTTATTAATGACTGGGCTGTCTTCAGCTAGTAATGAGTCTATGGCCTTGATAGTTTTTCTGCTGTCATTTGTAGGTTTTCAAGAAAATCCTTCTTAAACAAAATCTGACCAGCCATGAAGTTTTTTCTGATGTCTTTATTATCCTGTATCAATTTTCTACACCTGATAAACTCTTATTTATATGGATTTTTATTACCTCCCCCTTTTTGCCATATGCTGCATATTACTTTTTAATTCGTTATTCCTGCCTTCATTCTTCCACTGAAAGAGAATGTGTTTTTCACCAATATTATTCAGCTCCTTTATTGTGAAGTAATGGCTTTTTGACCATTTAAAATGTGCTTCTGCCTAATAAGTTTTTACACTCAGTTTCACTTGTAACTTTTCTCAGTTTGGGAAACTAGTTATCTTTAACTACTGAGTGCACGTGGCACTTGGAATTACACAACTTGTCAGGGCAGTGATGGCAGCTGTCCCTAGGCAGCCTGTGATTTCTGCCTCGGCGCAGTTTTCCTTGCCACACGGTCCAATGCCGAAGGAGGACACCAGCCTGCACAGGGCCCAAAGGGCTGCAAAGGGTCTCTCCTCTCTGAAGGGCACCATTCTGGTTTCATAAGTGTGTGCAGTTTACGAAGCAGTTCCCTGACGCACAGACAGAGGAGGTTTGCTGCCCCTGAGATGCCCACCATCTCCAAACCAGCAACGGTGGAGAATGTGCCACCTTCCCTTTTATGGCCTGTGCCCCGCCCAGGCAGGTTTTATCCAGTGCTTTCAACACCACCATGATACAAAGCCTTCCAGGCAGTTTCAGTAGGCCAGTTATATCAGATTTCTTCCCACTGGGGTTTATTTTCATTTCCTCTTGCTTGTTTCCTAAGCTCCTCACGTTGGTCTATAGATGCACGGAAAACAAGGGCTCTGGAGACACAGGAGATGGGAAGGGTCTCTGGCCAAATGGGAGTCCCTGACTCACATGGATTCATGGGAATAGGAAACTCAGAGGGAGAAAGAAGCTGGCTCAGAGGTCAGGACAGCATTGAACTGAACTCTCCCTTTTAATCCTCTGCCTCAACTGCAAGACTTATCCTTCCTCCTAAATTGCTTTTGAGTTGTATTGCCCCCAGATGTGCAGAAGTGTTTTTAGCGAGCCCAAATAGCCTCTCAGTTATCTAAGCTGAGAGGAAAATGTCATATATTGCTGAAGGAAAATCTTAACTTTCTCTCTGTATGTGCATGCTGGTCCATAGCAGAAGTAATTCCATCTAGAAAAATATTATTTTGGGAATCAGAATCAGCACTTTTTCTTGTTTGAATGTGCTATTTTTCACTTTGCTTGGCACTTCAAGTCCAAGGTCATGTGGCAAATCATTACACCAACAATGTTTATCTCTGTTTGAAGAACTCTCTCAAGAATTGATTTGAAAAAGGTTTGGGTAGTGCCTTTTTTTTTTTCTTGACAACAGCTCCATTATTCAAAGCCTATTTATGCAAAATCATTTGATGCAGAGACATCTTCAGTTTAATTATAGAAAGAAGCCTTAAAAAAAAAAAGGAAAATCACCAATATTCTTGAAGCAGGAATAGTCTTTTTTAAAATCTTAATATTAAATTGTATAACATAGTAACCCATGAATTCTATCAGAAATTCAGGGAAATATGGCATAGAAAGACCCCTGGGGATCACTTGAGCAAGCCTTGTTCTTGATTCTGGAGCAGCATCAACTTAGCTCAGTCCAGCCTTTGCATTCACAGATACACACACATTTCTGCCTCTGTGTGTATGCACACACACACCCCAAATGACAACTTTCATTGGCCTTCACTATTTTTAGTAGTCTTTAAAACCTTACACAGGTGCCATATCTTAGAAGTACAGCTTTTAACACCAGTGGTTTTCAGTCTGCTAAGTGTTTTATCTAGCAGATTAGATTGCACACCCTAGGGAAGAAAGAAACTTAACCACATTGTACAGCAGGTAAAGTGCTTGGGGGTCTGTGTTGTGTCATTAAGACCAGTACGAGAAAGCAGCAAGACTTATCTTAATCTTGCTGACTGCCTCAATTAACACAGTCCCTATAGTGTCCTCCTTGATATCTAATCCCTGCAGTTTCTTGTTCTGTATTTTGCTCTGACAATGTTATCAGATCACTGCTAAGGGTATAAAAGTACATATTAAGGATGTGGCAGTTATTTAGAGAAGTCACGTACTTAATTAACATGGAAATCAAGCAATGGACTATTAAGTCTTTCACATAAGGGAAGAATTGTACTAGATACGGGCCTTAAAATAAAAAGTTAAAGAAAAAAAAAGAAAAGGAAAAAAGGTATAGGGAAGGAAGGTAATTATAAGCAGAATTCAAATGTTATGCCATTCATAACAACCTGTCTACCCCTGGCAAACACTTTCATCATTTGGAAATAACTTTTCATACACAGTAACATAAGCAACCAGCAAAAAAAGAGGGGGGCTGTCCTCCCACATATCACACATCCAAGATGTAGTGAGATTATCTCTAGACTCATGGGACTTTTCCTTACTCCTGAGGGTAGCCTCTACTCCCAGAGCAGTCCTCAGTGCATTCCTTAGTCATGCAAAGACAAATAAACATGAAGATTCAGGTGTAGAGAACTTGATGAAAAGATGATATGTATCTTTCCAGTCAATTCTGCAAATGATGTCTAGCATAAAGATTGCTGTGCTGAGAAAATAAAATAAAAAATCCCTATATGAGAGTAAAAGCCAGTTTGGGAGGCTGACAACCTTGAACTGGCAATGACTGCTGCTACCAGAAGCAATCCCATGGCTCAAATTGCTTTCTGCTCTCTGATGTACCATTTGATGCTCTGGATAGCTTTCAGCAAGTGTCCCAGGGCCAGAATACTGCAGTGAGTGAGCATGACCATCACAAGGAGAGCACCTGTGGGTCCTTCCCCAGGACAGCAGGTAAGCAGGCAGCAGTCCTCCTCCACTGCATGCATCCTGTAATGAAACCTCATCTTGAGGATTGTGTCCCCATCAGTATGAACTTTCTTTCCCCTGAAGTCTCAAGATGAGATCCTGCAGTTTAGAGATTTTTCTTCTTTTTCCTTTTTTCCCATCCCATCTTACCCAGAGTGTGCAACATATGGAATCTTGTTTTGGATAAGAACAGTGGAGAGTGAAACATTCATATCAATGCCTGCATATTTAATCATGTCAATCCTTAAATATTTTATCTGGATCAATCTTTTAAATCAGCTCTTCACTCAGTGGCTCACTGGCCAACTGCCATGAAAGAGCATAGCAGAGTCTCTGATGGTGAACAACAACTGCAAAGAGTTTTTCCTCTCTTCTTTCCTCTGCCAAAATTTTAAGCTATGGACACTTGTTTCTAAGCCTGGAAACCCACCCTGTCTATTGTACTGACTTTTCTAACTGACTTCTTGATTATATGGTACGGTGAAATGCCAGGACAGCACTGTAAGGAAACATTTCTGGAAGAGGAACAGATTTCTCCTGGTGAAGTCCTGTGTAAGAATATCCCATCCGTATTGCTCACAGTGCAGACAGTACCTCATTTGCATTTGTGTGGCTTAAATGTAGGTGGTCTAAGATAAGTCATTGTCAGACTCCTGTAAATATTGATGACTGCTCCAGGATTGGTTTGCAATCATTTCTTTCTCTTCTGTCACAATCTGAAAGCAACATATTAGCCGAGATGCCAATGGGAGGGAAATAAATACCTTTGCTTAGTGGGTGACAGCAAAAGAAAAGAAGAAAGGGAGGAAAAATTTCCAATGAATAATGAATTGACCCAGGTTGGAGGCTGGTGAATGTTAATTAGAAATCTGACATACCATCGTCCTCCCGCCTTTGTGCTCCCTGCACTCAAAGGGGTGCTTGGTACCAGCCACATGTGTGTGTGTTCCCTACCTGTTGGTGACCCTAATGCCAGTAAGAAAGGCTGTTGTGGGACCAGGTGGGATGCAGCCACCCGGGCTGGGGATGACAGGTAGACTAAAGGACAGAGAATGTGCCAGCAAAAATAATACAGAAAGGTGACTGTGGCCACCCTGCCTCCCTCCAGAGACTATCAGCAGGTCTGGTGAATTGTATCCATCTTGTCTATTGTGAATAGATCTTGACACTTCTTCCTTCTGCTTTTATTTTTTTTTTCGTAATTACAGTTTCAACACTCCTATTTGAGATGTCTTGGTGAAGTGCCTGAAGTTACAGAGGGAGTGAGAACATCAATCTGCATCTGATCTCTCCTGCAGAGTGTTGTCATCAGTCATCTTGTCTGAACTAGCACGTGAGGGACAGTATGACCCAAAGGGCAGCCCCCAGAACTAGAAGGCAGGTGAGGTCCTCCCAAACTATGCTATGAGGTCATATCCTTGGGCCTCTTTTTCTCCAGCTCTAAAATGAGAAAAACACTTATTGCTCCAATTTGTTTCATGTCTTAGAGGAAAAATACTTGGTAAGTGCTATGGTTTATTATTCTAATGTGACTGTAAAATCATGATGTCTTTATTGCAAAATGATCTTTAAAACATGAAGCATTAGGATGGTGACTGAAATCATTAGTATCAAATTGTTCTGCTTTTGCCCTGTCACATTGCTGCTTCAAAGCAAAATTGTCCTGTGGGTGTTTATAAGATTTTATGAAGATAACTTGTCTTTTTGAACCTTGTTCAGGAGGGCAAAAAAGCCCCCAGATGTCTTCTTAATGAAAAAGGACTAAGGTATCTGCCTGTTTAATTCTGAAGCTGTCCCATAATATTTAAATTCCATACTCACTAACAATCCATGTTATGAACAATCAACAGGATAAGAATTAATCTCTGATTGTTCAGAAGTGGTGCAGGCAGATGTTCCCACATCTTAGTCCCATCCAAGGCTGTTGAACATACTGAGACACTGAAGGGGTGACAGCCAAGGTGTCCCATCCCTCCATCTGCCTGCAGCAGGGGAGCTGAGGTGTCTCTGCTCTCTGGAGTGAGTGTCTGCTGGCAGGGACCACATTTCTCTGCCACTTTGGGGTGCTTGACATCTAGCACAGGGAAGCCATATGCAGGATGCAGTTCTTTTGGGTACAACCTAAGCAGAAATACAGTACAAATAAGATGGCACTGTGCACTGTGCAGCTGCTGGGCTCATAAATTTTCTGGTTCTTCAGAACTGTCCTATCTTCTCTGTCTTACAAGTTATATTCCCACCAGGCTGACAAGCATTTGAGGCATTGTCCCCTGCCTCCATCTTTGTTCAGGCTGGACTGCATTACAAAATCATGTTTCCTCTTCTGACAGAAAGTCCAAAGGCATTTCAGGAGTCTTGGTGAGTGCACTCTGCTATGTGGGGACACACCATGAGCAACCTCCCTCCATCAACAGCTCCACTGGAACAACTTTCTCACTCCTCTTCAACTTGCCATTCCTGGGTCTTTGCTTCCCTTGCATACATGTTTTGCAGACCATGATCATGCTCATGGTTGCCTATAGTTGCCCTATTTTGACCCAATCCACAAGTGCCAGGAAGAAAGATTTCTTCTCTTTTTCTTTCTCTTTTTTTTTTTTTCCAGCCCAGCTATTTAGCAAAAAAAAAAGCTATTGGCAAATGCGTTTACTTGCTTTTTCACTCCCTTTTCTCTTCCTTGCCAGCTCTCCCAAATGACCTTGCAATTTGCAAGGCAGTTTCCAAACAAGTTTGATCAAATGGAAGTGGCTTCGTATGCTACAAATAAAGCAGTAAATTAGGTATGTCTGGAGTTGTTCCCTGGCACAGAACAGTTCTTGTCCATGTGATTCAACTACCTTTTTCCCACATTGTGTATTTGAAATGGTCTTGGGCTTTGCCCTTTTATCATGTCCAGGAACTGCTGGGAGAGTGCTGGTCCGCGCAGGCCAAAATGGGGCAAGGGATCACCATCATCACTGTGCCGTGTAGATGACTGTGTGCCCATAGCCACAGCCTAGGTTCCTAGAATAGATGTAACCAGTGGATGTGCCTGCAAATTGAACAGAGGTGAAAGCCAGATAGCAGACAGCCAGAAATCTACACCAAGTTGTCTCCTGACACCAGAGAGCCCGGCTGCAGAACACAACCTCATGACAAACCAGATTTCATCAGCTCAGGTATGAGTTGGTAGTGACTGGCTGAATGGAGCAGATGCTCCAGGTTTGTGCAGATGGTCTGACCCAGGGACTTTTGCTTGTACAGCACTGCTCATGACTGCTTCAGAAAATGTGTGGGAAAGTGCTATTCCCAGGCCCTCATACCAAAAGTTTAACAAGGTCACTAGGTGTGTGCTGGGCAAAGGAGCCATCTCATTATCACCTCTGTCACATGGTCTGGGGCCCAGCCCTAGATGTTGTGACAGAGGTCACAGAGACCACGCATTCCAGAGGTGATAGTGTAGCTGGTCCTGATTTAAATGGAAATAACCTCCAATGGGCTGTAACACAACCACACAGGGTGGGAACTGCCTGTGGTCCCCGAAGAAGTGCAACCCAATGGACCTGCATAAAGCTGATAGAGAGATCTGAGTAAGACTGTTTTGAGGTCTCTGAACTATAGGGGACATCCCATAGGCAAGTCACCAGGTACAGGGCAAGAGACAAGTACTCCTGCCTTTAACTCTTCCTCAGGATTCTGCAAGTTTGTGTTTGGCTCTACAATCAGATTTTCAAAGTTCATATGAACAATTTCAGTTTTGGAGAACTAGGTTTCTTCAGGATTTCAGGGAAACACCTTTTTTACACAAGTCTGTGATACACAGCAACACCTGTAAATTTAATGTCATAAGTGAAGCTCAACAAAGGTAAGTCCAATACTGTGGCTCTGAAGCAGCTATTGAAAATTACTATTACCTAGTTTTGTGGCCAACCAGTTCATTAGCATTTAAATTGATTCTTAAATATTTTCCTAGAAATTCACAGAAATATAAGCCTTAAATCCAGGACCGGTAAAGTTGTGGGGTTTATGTCTAATTTTAGATGTATTTTTTAGTCCAATAGATTGCACTTATATGGCCACACAATTTCAGAGACCTCCTTTAAAATGCACAGATTTGTGTTTTGCCTTTAATGAGTACAAGAAACAATAAAGAAGGAAATAGGCATTATCCCATGTCCCTGTGCAAAACCAATGGCAAATCCTGATATTCTTGGACATAAGCCCCTCATGCATGCTAGTTACACGGCTTTACAAATTAAAAGCCTAGACAGAAGATATATCTTTTAAGCTGTGTACAGGATACAAAATATAAATTCAAAGGATTTGAATAACCCTAATTTGGATGGCATAGAAGTCAGCCAGTGACTACCCATATTCACAGAATCATAGAATCACTAAGGTTGGAAAAGACCTCCAAGATCATCAAGTCCGACTATCGACTGAACACCGTCATATAAACTAAACCATACTGTTTCGAACTTGTGCAAAATACAAGTGAAAAGGCTTGAATGCCCTCTGTCTGCACGTGATAGGGTTCAGCTATCATCATACTCTCTGACCTGACAGCACCTGCCCCACCAGTGGCTCCGTCTGGAGAGGAAACATGGATTGCAGAGGGTAAGTCACACTCACAATCTGCTCACACTGATGCTGTGCATATAAGAGATGGCCCTTGTCTGTCTCAGCTGTGTGCCTCAGGCCATTAGTTCCTCCGCTAAATTTCACCACCCACTCTGGAAGCATTAAAAAAATATTTCTTATGGGTATAAAAAGGCAAAAATCAGCACAAGCCAAACTTATGTGGCTTTTCGGTGACCTCTGTGATTGGGAGCATATTTTTGCTACATTTATTTGATCCTGGTAGTTAATGTCACCCCAGGTCAATCCTTAAGAGTTTTGTGTTTCTGAGAGGTGTAATTTCTCCAGATGTGGTTTCCACGGCTGAGAACTCTGCTGCCACTTACGTCAGTCATGACTGAAAAGTGAAAATCTTCAGGGACTGACAAGTTAACAAATGGACACTTTAGCAATATTGCTCATCTGCTTGAATCTGTATTTTAATTAGCTTGAGGAAGACATTGAGACTGCTTTTTCAGGTGTGAGCTACTACAAGACCCTAGAGGAAAAGAAAAACTGTTGAAGGGAAGGATGTGCTTGTGCTATTACAGCCACAGAAGACTGGCTTCACTCAGTCCTGCCGTGCTGAAAGTGCTGCTGACATTGTATATGAAACATCCTTTCTCAGGCTTCTTCAGGACCTCTGATGAGGGAGCCATTTGAGATGATGAAGTACCACAACACTGACAATCACACATCTTCAGTGTTGCATTAAAAATGAAAAGAGATGCTTGAAAACATCCTTGTTGAGCATTACTGAAAACACCTGATTTTGCTATGAGAAAGGCTAGGTCAAGC
Organism: Sclerurus mexicanus; assembly: GCA_013396755.1. NCBI lineage: Eukaryota > Metazoa > Chordata > Aves > Passeriformes > Furnariidae > Sclerurus > Sclerurus mexicanus. Next base: position 891,713 of record VWZF01002269.1, on the reverse strand, counting down.
TCTATGTCCTTCTTATGCATGTAACAAGCCTTACTGCAGGGAATCTAAGGGTAGACAGAAATTACTGTCATAGAATTTTATTTTACTGAACTAAATCTTCAATGTAAAGGGTCTGACCACGCTTTCTCTTTAACAATAAAAGTTTGATTATGAACTGGATGTCACCAGATCAGCAGAGTGCATTTCACTAAGTGCTAAGTTCACTTCTTTGCCAGGAACAAATATCTGTTCATTAAAACATCAGGCTATTTACACACAATTTTGTACTGTATCAAAGGGGACACTGAACAGATAAGAGATGCACATTTCCTCTCACACACTTCTTTTACAAAATTCACTGTACTTGTAAAAATCACAGTTAAAAATTCAGAAAGTTATGTGAAGAAACAAGGTTAAATCAAAAGCTTACAAGCAAATCCTCTTGATGTGACTTGAATTCAAGGTTACACCCAGGTGTTCCAGACCATTCAACTCAATCCATGACTCCAAACCTTTGAAAAGGAGTTGATCTGAATGGGACTGTGAACTTTCCATCTTTGACTGCCTATATGGTTTATCATAAAAGATAAAATATTTATTTCCAAGAACCTAATCCAAACTCCAGTACAGTCAAGAGAAACCTCACCACTGACTTCAAACACAAAATCTAATACATTACCAAAAAAAAAAAAAACCAAAATCAAAACCACACAAACCAGAACAAAACAAAACCAGTCAAATGAATGATGGATTGTTCTGTGGAGACAGAGCAAAATGTGGCTTCAATTTTAATGCTCACACTTCAACTCCCAAACCTGTCTGTTTTGTGCATGTTGTGGAATGCCATATTTATTAAACCATTTTTCATAGGTGTGCCAGCAGAATAAAGTAAAAACAAAACCTGCAGTGTAGGGCTGTGCATAACTCTGACACCAGAATTCTGGTGCTGTGCTCAGGGCTTCATGCAGACTGGTGCAGGGATGAAGAGTGAAGCTCCCTCCATGGTTTTAACCAGGGTTTGATTAGGCTCTTCACTTTGAGTTTGTCAAATGACTCCCAAAATCAGACAGCTGAGCTCTTTCAGTGCTAATGTTTCCATCATCAAGAGATGTCTGACATGGCTGAACAATGCTTCCCTCTCTCATAGCCCCGTCAGAGGACTGGGAAACAACTAAAAGTGTCAGAAGGAAAACTTGCAGAGGTGCTTGTACATCCCAAACTAAGATAAAGCAGAACCCTTACTGAATATAGCCAAAGGGATCTGACCGTAAAAGAACCATTACTATCTACCTAAATGATCTTGATAATATCTCTTTCTCTCAGTGACTACATCTTTTTATATCTTATATAGTGGGTATACCAAACGCATAAACCTTTTCTCCTGATAGCCCATTAGGTATGCTTTTGAGGTACAACCTCAGTAATGACTTCCTTTCAATGTAATTGTATTTTAATTACACATTTAAGGCCAAATTCTTTCCTCATCTATCCCAACTAGAACTCTTTGAAACCTTATTAATTTTAATTAAGTAGAAGTTGATGCAAAATTTCTAAGTGCTGAATTTTGCATTAAAAGTTTTAAATTCATTTAAACATGGCTTTAATTTCCATAAGCACTTCAGTTGGTAGTGTCCTCCCTCATTTAGTCTTTCAGAGCAATAATACCAAATATATGAAACATAATGTCCTTTCCAACAGATGATATTAGGACACAGCCCACCTTTAAATGCTTCCTCATTTGCCACAGCTGCCTGAGGGATGTTTGCTACAGGCTCCAACAGGACTTCTCTCTTATTAACACCAGAGGCCGTGCTACTCCATAAGGGATTGTAGAAATTATTTTTGAGTTCTTTTACTCAAGTATTTCTATATGCTCAGTTCCAGAGGAGGGAGGATCAGGTGTAGATTTTATGCAGGAAGCATTCAGAGATGACACCAGGGAGTGCACAGCAAGGGGTGACCTGCTGCTGGAGATAAGCCGTCCTTTTCTAAGAGGTGAGACAGAGCTCTGTCATCAGCCAGTGCACTACACACATCACTGCAGCAGCAGCAGCCCTGCTGATGAACACCCCCTTGTCCAGGCAAAGAGAGACAGCCTGGAAATGAAGCAGGCAAACTGCCAGAAGGGGCTTGGGTCACCGAGACCTCAAAAAAGCCAGTTTGAAGTGTCCATATGAGCATGAGTTGGCCATGAAAGACACTGAGAAAACATGGCAGTAAAACCTTTTTAGTGTCTCACTGAGCAAGGCAGACAGGAAGTGACCCAAGAGAGTCACTTATTATTTTCAAAATAATGCTTGGAACAATTGAATCATCGAGAAAGTTATTTGACGACTTGACCTGAACAGGATAAGACTGTAAAGGGACTTAGTAATTGTGCTCAAAACTGAGAATAAAAATAAGGGGCCATAGAGCCTTGTTTCAGATGTGAGATCTCTGACACTATGGGTATCTTCAGACACAATAGGGAGCCCCTAATTAAAAACAAGGGCTACTTGTGGGATTCCAGTGTGTAAGGAAAATTATTGAGAGAAACAGATCCAGCCCTGGAGAGATTAGCCAACATCACAAAGAAGTCACTTCTGAGTGTTCAGACAACTATAACACATGTCACTGGGACTCCAAAGCTCTCAGGTGAGGAGAGGGTACTGCCCTGCAATATCTCTGGCAGTACTGCAGGCAGGGGATGCTCTGTGGAGTACCACAAAGATGTCTGTTTGCAAAACCTTTACAGCCCAGAAGGGAGGCCCAAGAAATCGCTCTAATTTACTGCCCACAATGGCAACTGTGGGATGTGCCTGTGCTTACTCCCAGCATTTTTCTTAAGCAGCCACCCAGTAGCTCCAGCAAAGAACTTGCATTGTTTATACAAAATACATTGAATATGTAGGTGGCAGCCTTGCCTGAGCAAAGCCACAAAGCATATCCTTTGGCCAAGCATGAGTGCCCGCAGCAAACACTGTCAGACAAGGAAAACAGTGAGCTGGCAGGGAGATAGCCCAGCCTGACCCCTGGGATGAAAAAAACAACACAAACAAACCCAGAAACCAACAACAAAAAAAAAACCAACCACACAAACAAAAAAAACCCACCAAATCAAACCAAACAAAAAGAACACAAAAAACTGGACAGGTCTGCTTGCTTTTAATAACAGAAAACTTGTACAGCTACTCCAGCTCATTGCCCCAGCTCCACAGAGACCAGCTGTCTTGGAATAGCTTTCTAGGCTTTTGAGAGCCTTAAGTGCAAAGGGAGTGAGGTTGCAGGTTTTGATGTGGAGCAAAACAATGGTGAAATCAGATTTGAGACTGAATAATGGAAGAAAAAGTCTGCCTAAGAGGAATTTCTGGAAGAAAATTTTAAAAAGCAGGAGACAGAGCTGCATCTGAGTAAGACAGATGACATTACAGTCATGTTGGACATTATATGCTGTATAAAATAGCATGCAACAACAGGTTCAGAAGCTTGGTATGAGTTTCAGGTGTACATCTGTAATTGTCACTTGTACACAAAGTCCCATGACAGAAAGAGGAAAGCAAGACCATACACATCTGTCTGACCCTTCTATAGCTTCTCCACTTTCAGTTCAAACGCTCCCAACCATAGAGGGTCAAGCAGTCTCTTACCAGTCTCTGTACCAGCTTCACACAAATCCTCAATGTCAAAATCACTTGGGTTGTCATTTCTAAAGCAGTATGGACAGATACAGGGCACAGGAGGCCTGAAAATCATTGAAAAGTCTGGGGAAATACTGAAGATGTTTGTTATAAGTGTTGTCATTTATTGTTATAACCATGGTATTGGCCAGATGTTACAAACCTTGTAGTGTTAAAGATCCCAGCACCTGACGCCACCTTCAAGTCCAAGGGGAGAAAGTTACAAAGGCATTTAGCTTGTAAAGCCTCGAACAGACAGGAGACTCTGATAGTTGAGACCTTCTGTCTGAGACTGTACAGCCACTTGTCTCACCAGATCACCAAAGCCTTAAAAAATCATTACTCTTCCTCAGGAAGGGGCAGCCAGCTGCAGTCACATGAGGGGGGAACAGCATCTACACTGTGGATGTAGCAGGTAGGGAGATGCAAAAACTGCAAGATCTTCCAAATGAAACAGCAGAGCTGCAGATGAGTCAGGAGAGAACTGGAGGTCAAAACAGCACAGGGTGTCCCAGTGGCTCTCCTGATTTAGCAGACTGTGAACAATTAAATAGATGTATTTTATTATTGCTTGTTTCATGTTAGAATTTGCTGCTAGTGTGTGTTGTTTGGGTAATGAAGGTGTAAAGAAAGGTCAGATGCTACGGCACAAAGCACCTGTCTCCTTGGGATTGCAGTGCCCCTGTTATACATTACCTTGCAAAACTGCTAAAAGCTGCTCCCTGGCAGGCTCCTGGGCTCTGCCTGATGGCTGAGAAGCATGGCTACAGCATCCTCTGTAGCTGTAATACCTCTTTTCAAAAAGGAGCTTGTTCCATTTTTACGAGAAATGAAGGGCTTTTTGACTGTTCCTCAGCGTGTGTTACCTGACATGCCAGGCATTCCTGGCCGCCATGAGGAAAGTCAGGCAGGGAGGAACTGCTCTGAGTACAGAGCTGAACTTTCTCATTTTGCCAAGTCTTGGCAGACAGGTAAATTTTTTAAAGGTAGTGCTTACTTCTAAATGCAACACATAACTCATTTTGCTGCAGTCTATCCATCTAGTGTGCTATGATGCAAGTACAAAGTTACCAGTACCAGTTAGCATGACTCAGAATTAACACAGAAATATGTGCTTTTCTATCTGAGAAAGAGTGGTTCACATTAAAATATTTCAAGTTCTGTCAAAGTTTGAAGCTTACTGTTCCTTACCTGCTTAAATATAGAGAAGTGGAGCTTAATGATACATTTCTGCGTAATTGAAAATGTGCAAACACAGGTAGAGAGACAAAAAGAGAGCAAGCTAACTGGAAGCAGTTTCCCAATATGTGCAAGTCACTTGATCTTGGCCAACAGAACCTGCAGTTTCAAGCCATTTAGGCACTCTGGAAAATTCTTTCTGGATATGAAACACTCTTACTGGGCAGCTGCAGCGCCTGTCAGTTCTGTGCTGCAGCCAGCCCTTGGGAAAGAAAGGTCTCTCAGTGCCTGCAGCCAGCGTCCTGGGCAGCTTCCAGTCCTCATCTCCTTCCAACAGTACATAAAAGCATAATGAAATAAGAACAGCTAATGCCAACGCCCAAAAGCTGATGTTGGAACAAGGAGTGTGAGACCGGAGAAGTTCAAGAAGCATCTCCCCTCTTCTCCAAGTACTTTACAGCCTTTTGCAGCGCAGGCACATTCCAAGTCAGACTGGTTTTCTGTGTATTCAGTAGCCCTCAAGGGGTTTTCTCTTCCATGAATTCATCCAGCCTTGTCTCAAGGCTGCACTAGTGATCAATGTTTTCTATGCAGCCAGTCACACCAAGGAAAAAGAGAATCAACATTCACTTTGGTCATGGCCTCTCTGATACTCGGCCATTCCCTTATGTGTCCTTGTGTTAACAACCACATGTGAGGGATAGGAATGAGATCAGCAGCTGCCAGCAGGGACCTGTGCCACAGAAATTTCCAAATACTTTTTCTCTGTCTCTTAAGGACACAGAGTGCAGTCCACACTCTTGTCCTGTTACTACACCTTTTTCTGTGCATACAATGCATCTGGCAAACACACAATAAAGTAAATATAAAGGAAAAAATCTCACAAATGAAACCAAAAAACCAAATCAATGTGAAAGGTGCATTGCTGAGATTTTGTTCCATGTATATATATGTATGTTTGTGTTCAGTAATATGAAGAACCTACAGATGTGACTTAAGCCTTCTAAGACTTTATGCTAGTTTCTCCCTCTGCAAAACAAACTCTTCAGTGGAGAAAGTATGACATGAAAGAACTAAGAATTGTAATGAGAAGGTGGTCAGTATTATTGACATTTTTCCTTTCATATTTTAATTTCGCAGAATTAGCTAAACACCTTTCATAACAAAATTAACCTGAATTGAATTCAATTGAGTTACTGAGTGAAAGAACGAATTATTTTCTTCATTTCCCCTAGGAAAAGAAGGTCTCTGCATTATTTGTACATGCCATCAAATTAAAATGGTGTGACGAAGTACAAGTTACTCAGCAATGAAATGTTGTGGAGTAAATGGGAGGCAACTGTTAAAAATCCTCATCGGAGCAGCCAAGGAGAAAATTCCTTCATGATACATGTAGGTGACATAATCCGGGGAACACCCTTCCCACAAGTGTGGGCCTTCTTTTCAGATTTCCCACAAGAAATCTGCACATCATTTGTCAACATGGCTGTAGATTTATGTCTTTGTTTTCTTAAAAATATGAAACTTGGTAAATTCATTCATTTTCAGTCTAGAATTAAACAATTACAATCAAGTTGGATATCCATCCTTATAAGCTTGCCACAGACTTTTAAGGCCTTCCCTCATATTTTCTAGCTGAATTGAAGCATGTCTTCTGCAACTTAAAAAAAAAATAAAAAAAAATCAAGCATTGATTAAAGACATTAGGTGTTAGAAAAAAAAAAATCAAGCATTGATTAAAGACATTAGGTGTTAGAAAACTGTCAGACAGAATCTGATTCCTGGTCTGAGTTGTCTCTTGGTTTTCATCATGTGGTTCATCGGTCCCTGGACCTCTGTGAACTACCCCTAATGTAATCATGAAATGTGATTGAGGAAATTAAGTTCTTCGTTTTTACATAGCAATTGACCTGTGTAAAATGTCCTTGAAAACCTATATTTCCACTGAAAAAAGTTGAAGAATCTATAAATTTAAAAAATTACTTACCTAGTGTCTAAAAGTACCAGCACAATACCCTTCAGAGAATGATGCCACAGCAGTCCCATATTCTGCAGTTACAAAGTAATGTGCCAGAAGGGGATATTATTCCTACCCCAACCATTCATGAAACTTGCTTATGCCCTGAAACACAAGTTTACTTCACTACTTTTTGAGACAACTTTTACTCCATGCTGTAAAGCAGGGTGTCTTGTTGGAAAACACTAGGTTAGTGATCAGTTTTCTAAACTCCAGCACAGTATCTGACAGCGCTTTCTTCAGCATTACCCTTCAATAAATTACATAAATGTATTGTATCATAGATACAGCAGTTACTGCATGTCAAAAAGAAGTAAAAATTTTCCCAATTCTCATACTGATGTCCAAGTCTCATCTGGAAAGGCAAGGATGGGATGTGTCATGCTGGAAGCTGCCTCCACAGGTGTTGGGGAGAAGACGCTGAGTTGTAAGAGAGTTTCACTTCCACTTTGGTGGAACTGACTTGTGTGGAGACCTCAGCAACTTTCCCACTCCTTCTTTTCTGAAGTCTGGTCACTTTTGGGTTTGATCCTTGTACTGGCATGCTTTCACTGTTGTGTGCTGGACACCTCATTCGCCTCATGTTCTAAGTCTTGATGACATAGGCATGCTGATGAGGGAGGCACAGGCCCAGATGTAGCCTTTGGGGAGGGAAAAAAAAATTGGAAGTGAAACAGATTTTGAAGTGGGAAGCACTTTTCCCATGTTGAAGAGTCATAACTGTTCCAAAGTGAGAAGGCATATTTTAGTGATTAGTTGCAGTTAATCCTAACAATGCTTTAGGCTTGGTAATAAGTCAAACACAATATCCTCTCCTCCTTGGAGAAGTGAGAGGTGGGGTTTCAGAGTGGAAGAACAAAAGCATTACAAATGAGGTATTTGCAATAATTTCTCCACAGTGGCTATGCACATCACATAATATTTCTCCCTAAAACAGAAATCTGCATTGAATAAAAGGAAGAAAATGATATTAGGAGAGAGAAGTCATATCTACAAACTGCATGTAAATCAGAAGCTCGTTAGGGGAGTATGCAGAGAAGCTTTTGGAAGGTAATTTTACTACTAACTAGTTTTCACAAGAATTAAGTAAGGCTTTCAAAAACATCATTCCTCTAAGTAATTCAAATTATCTACTCTACCTGATACTATGTCTTCTCATAGAGATCACAAAGCACTTAAATTTTTACCCACTTTGTTACAGAAATCCCCAAGGATGGTTTAAATCCATTTGCAAGCACTGCTGTGAAAAGGAAAGAAATGATACTAGAAGTTTTCAAAACAACCTTCAGCACATCTAGAGTTAAATGCTTTTTGCAGTATTGCCTCTGTATCATAAAGTTCTTTGTTCAGAAACTTACCACTGAGTCATGCAAAAAACCCACTCTGGACCAAAACTCAGTCTACAAGAGTTCAGCCAAGAAACAATATTTCCTGGCACTTTGTCCCCTTCTTTTTTCTAGAGCTGAAATAGAAAAAGATTCTAAGTGCTCTACTGTTTCCAAGCATGAATGTGCTTCTGTTACTCTGAAAATTACTTTAATTTTAAGATGGAATGGTGGGGGCTTATAGCTGAGATTGCTGAGGATGTTTCAGGCCACAGATGGCTCAGCTGTTCAGAGGCGTGCACATCTCTCTCGGACATCTCCTATTTTGTAGCAGTCCAAAGTCTCACTTTTACTTAGGTAAACTCCTCTCTGGCATGCATGGGTGGCAAGGGCCTTTAAGGAAGGCAATGCTCAGTTTCTGTGCCTCCCCATAACAAGTGAGACCCACATTGTGAGTGTACTTTGTAGAGACTCAAAAGCACTGGGACATCTTATCCCTCCCACAGTCCAGAGCAGCATTTTATTCTGGCTTGCCACGGAGCCACACCAGACTCGGCCGCTTGCAGCCTTTTCCAGCAAGGTCGCTCCTCAGGGGAGCTGAAAGGGTTATGGATCAGTGCAGGTGAAAGCTGGCCCAACTTCAGTTGAAACCATTTCTTGCTACACTTTTGTACTGACATATAAGGGGTTTCACTGCATTCCGCTTTGTGTCCTGAAGTTAGAACAACTGCAAACATAAAAACCCAACCAAACAAACAAAAAAATCCAAGTTGCAGAGAAGAAAGCCTATGTGGAATAAAAAGGCCAAAGAATGAATCTTCCTATGAGCTCCCTTACAAGCCTGCTGTGCTTTGAAACGCACACATGAACCAAGCATTCTGTGGACCAGAAGAGCTTTGCGTTCAGCTTTGGTATATTTTGCTGTCTTACAGGTCCTGCAGCTTCTACCTGCCTGCAAAGTTCCTGTAGGTCACAGCAGCTGCATAAGGAACCCATGTGCCATCCTGAGCAGAACAGGACGAAAGGGGCAGCAGACAAGTTAACAGAAAATGGTCTAGTAAAAGATGTCCCTGCCCATGGCAGGGGAGTTGGAACCAGAGGTTCTTTAAGGTCCCTTCCAACACAAAACATTCTATCATTCTATGAAAGTACACCATTGTAGTAAAGTAGGCAAATGTCTGCATTACTGTGTTTGGCTGCTTCCTCTCCCAGTTGCATCCTGCTGCCTGCGTGAATACACAGCCAAATGAAGAGTAGCTATGAAACTGATCAACAGCACACCAGAAGAAAAGGTGACACAATTAGGGTTTCCTGGTGGCCTACCTTCAATGCATTAATCTGGGAGATGAAGTTGTTTACCAGCTTCCAGGGGGCTGGTGCATGAAGGAGTCTCTCAACACAAAGCACAACCTCAAGAAAGACCAAGAACTTCTGAAAATGGCTGTACTGTGTTAATAACTGAGGGAATCACAGAGCTAGAGGGACAAACACACAAATGTCTTAAGTTACGACATCTATGACCTCTCACAGAAATACTGTTTTTTTCAGAGAGAAAGCAAAACATTTTTAGTGTTCTTCCAGCTTTGCCTCTTGCATTTACTCCAGCACGCTATATTTGGTATACTTGTTTCTGTAGGAGAGCTACTCTCTAACAACTGTCATCACGTAGAAGCTGCAATCATCCTGGGAGTTTAAGGCAGCTTTTATTTAGACCCACACTTTGTTATGATACCAAGTTTAGCCTCAGCTATGCTGTATACTGAAATCGCAGTGTTGGTGGCTGCTCACAAGCTAAAGGTCTATATATCTTTGCTTTCACTGTATTTCACAGTATCATTGCCCATGCAAAATTCTGCTTCTGTTAATCCAGATCTTTAACTGTAGCTCAGTTGTCTGGAGATGGAGAGAGCGTGGTGGCAAAGATAACATGTAGTGCACACTGATGAGGACAGGAAATAACTGTGTAATTGTCAGCACAGAGAAAGGGAGGCTAATATTGCAGTAACATTATTTGGGACAGAAGACTGGAAGATCAATTTAACTTCTTTGATGTGCCATATCTTGCTGGTAAAGGTTTAATGCTATTTCTGGCTGCCACATTGATTTTCATTACCAAGCATCCTCTTTTTGAGGTGAAGACCTCCTCTCAAGGGAGTTTCCTAAATGTTTTTAGCTTGGGATGATGTTATATTTTAAATTACAACACAAATATGCTCACACACGTATGTGCCAACTCATACTATCTGTAGGAGATCTGTGTATGGTACTGTGCAATTTTAGTTCTCCATCACAGCAGCATTTAAATTACGGATTTGCTTTAAAAAAAAAGGAAAACAAATCATAGCTCATCTAACATGCAAATACAGCACCCTGTCCTGTTTGCTCCTGTTCCATTCATCTGGAGATTTAGGAGGTATTAAGTGACACAAAACCTTTGAATCTGCCCCCTCCGAAACTCTGACAGCTCAGAACATGGTGCATTCTCCATTATTCTTCCAAAATATCAGCTTGCACACTCCAGAACTATTTAAGAAATACTGATTTAATCGTACTCCCCCACATTTTTGCAACTGCCATCTTTTACTGTGAGTGTTCATATGCTGAGTGGGACAATGGTGGTGCTTTGCTGCTGTAAAGAAAAATCTTTTTCCTCGTAAATTCCAGGAATGGCTTCTTTCTGCTGTTTTAGCTGTTTCACATAACAAATAATCTTTGCAACAGGAGAATTTGGCTCATCATGCAGATTTGTGTCCTTTATAAGTGGAAAATAATAGCAGACAGTTTTCCCTCTGTGCCAGTGCTTTTATTCCAGTCAAAGTTGATAAAATATTTTTTGAAGAGAAACGTAGAAATCAGCCTGTGTAAGAAACTGTGCCATTGCTGACAAGCACAAGTTTGGGGGTGATATTCTGATGCAGTGCAGTCCCATTCCTGTACAAAGCAGTCCTCATGGAAATCTAAACTGGCACAGCCTAGGTAGGGGCTCTCTTGAGACACAGACCATCATATAGGCATGTATCACTCTCCTCTGCCTCCACTGCACGGACAGACAAAGGTGATGGCTTGTCCAGAGGAAAACAACACATCCCAGCAGCAAACCTTACAGTGGGCATTGGGTCAGGTCTGCGAGTCCGTGTCAGTGCTGTAATGGGGCTGAGGTGGTCTCAAAAATGGCCATTAAACCTCTCTTTCATGAGAACAAATGAGCATATGTGCACGCATCCATATAGACATACACTCATGTGGACATAGTCACACACCCACACACACACATAACATTTTTTATGTCTTACAAAAGATCAGCCAGCACTTGGGGTTTGGCTGGTGGGGCCTGATAGGACACCAGTGAAAGTTCTTACAGCTGAGATGAAAACAATCTTACCACTAGAGGAGCTCTTCGGAGAAGCCTGAGTGTTCCTAGAATAGCACAGTTTCTCTAACATAGCTACAAGCAACACATCAAGCTCCAAAGAGCTTCTTTTTTAGGCTTGGATCTAAGGAGGTGGAGGGGGGTGCAAGTAGTGGAAGGCTGACAATGACAAGCAGGCATTCATTTGAAGGAAAATAATGTCTACTAAACTCTAAAAGACTTACAGCATAAATTCTTGGGAATCTCATCACTTTTCCCAAATATAATAATGTCAGGATTCTGGTGTTTTTCAGAATAAAGAAACAGCACAATGCTTAAGATTACAACAGAGCATTTTGAAACATTGTAATTACAATAAATACAACCCTATCTGGAAATATATTAAATAAGTGCTTCTTTTTTTTTCTTTTATTCTTTTTACTTATTTTCTGGGCTGAAGCATTGCAGTTGCTCCTACATAATCATATACACCAGCCACGTGACAGTGCATGAAAACCCTGACAGTGTAAAAAACACCACCATATTCTGTGGTAATTGCATTGTAATTCTAAGAAATGTCCTGAATTCTTAACATCCCATATCATACTTATTGTTTGTATATTCACAGATGTTTAATGCCCCTGGCCTGGTTTTTGACAAGGATTATCCAGGTGGTTGTTTTTCACTGTTCCCTGAAAACTTCACGGACCTGGGCAGCCTGGTGAGTTCAGTTCAGCATGTCCCGGTTCCTCTATGGGAAGAAAGGAAAGATCTTGTGATAAGACTCAGAAGCATCAGGTGCTTCCCTACCCTCTAGACAGCTCAGTTCTCTGGCCTTCAGCTCTGAGTTTTCCACTGCCTTGGTCATGTGCAGAAAGTACAATCCAATTACTTCTTCCCGTGGAGAAGATGCAGAGAGTCAGCAGTGATAAACAGATCCCTGCAGGGCAGAAAGACCCATCCTCTGCAAAATAATGAACCCTGTAGAAAAAGAAAAAGGAAAAAAAAAAAAAGAAGCTTGGAAAAACAGAGCTTACAATGAAAGAGCCCATAGCCCAGAGTGAGCTGAAGTTGAAAGTTCACATAGTTTTGAATCATTGCTTCAGGCTCTCTTCAGAGTCAAAGGGATCTCAACTCACATATTGGTTATATATTTAATCCCACTTTAGCAGCCACAATCAAGTCAAAAGTTTTTACTGTTTGGGAGGGGTTTGAGTAAAAGTTGATACAGCGTGTGGGGAGAGCTTTCTTCAATTTAACAAATCTGAAATAATCAGTCCCACAGCGTGAGCTCCATTTTGTTCAGCTGCAGTGTAGGACAAAACTTCTTTCCTAGTCCTGGACTGCTGTTCTGGATATTCTCCACAGAAGTGTGAGCACAGACAAGCACTGGCATTATCAATCACAGCAGCATCTGAGCAAGTGATCTGGTTTTAAAAATGATGAAATGAAAGCTGTTGGTGCTTTTCCACCTCTGAACATCAGACAGTGTGATCACAGCCTTCTTTGGATGGAGGTATTTGATATTAGCCACTGTTTTGAAATTTCTTCCCTCTTACTATGTTATGAATGTGGGTGCAAAAACCTGAGTACCACTACGGTTTCCAATAAGAAGCAGCAAATATCCACTCAATACCGCTGCACCATGATCACATTAATTATAAATACAGGTAATGGCCTGTCTTTGATGTTATTGCATTCATTATTATGATTTCTTTTCCTGCTGTGGAAATCAGGGTATTTGGGGATCTTCCCAATGCAAGCAGTGGTATTTGATATGTATAAAATTGTAGATCTTGCAAAACAATTCTCTGACTGTAGATTTCTGAACTCTTCCCTCCTCCCCAAGTCTAATTTTGCCAGTTGTGGGTCTGTGAAATATAAACATCATCTGCTATGTGGCAGAGCACTGCTCGGGAAAACCTTGCCCACCCTGTAGATATGGCGATGTTCACTCTCTCAGCTTACCAAGAAGCCTGAGTAGATGCTATAAACCCAAGTGCCTGCTTTATATTCCACATGGGCTGGTGTAATTCACAAGCAACAGTGCATGCTGTGCCCTCAGCAAAGCCTGGGCTGGGTGATGGCAGCCTTGCCCCAGTGGAGTAGCATTTGCACCTGCAGATTGTTTGAGAAAAACCAGAGGGTACCAGAAAAAGACTACGCGAGTGTAGTCACCTCTTCCCAAGTGACTTGCACATTAGAAAAGCTTTTATTTCTGAAGAACCTGGCAAATGCATTTGAAACATACACAGAGATATTTTTCAGCCAGTTTAAGCCATGGAGAACTTCTGTGGACTACAGAATAAGTGGGTGCAGTTTCAAAAACCTCTACCCTCTTTTCACAGTCTGACACCTAATAACAATGAGTTTGTCAGCCTTTCCACCCATGAGACATAAGCACCTGTCTCCATCCATCATAGGCAAACTGAATTGTCTGCAAGACTGCTGATCCCCCCCATCAAAAGTCATTGGCAGCAGCTCAGTGGGATCAAAGTATGGTGTGGGGCTTGCAGAAAGAGCACCTGCAACAAACACACATCCTCACCCAGACAAGCTGCATTGCATAAACCTCATTTCTTTAGGAATCCACACCAAACAAATATTTTATTTTTGCCCTCTTCATACTTTGCATTTCATTTAGCTGTGCTTCAATCACTCTTTGCCAGCCTTTCTTGCTCTTGTGAGGCTGGAGAAGTCATAAATATGGCAGCTCCCTTTGAGCGTTAATGCTGGATGCTGTCCATGACTGCTGAGCTGCAATATGTGAGCCAGCGATACCACAAAGTGAGAGTTTATATTCCTTCCTTATTACATACTTTTAGTGTGCAAATCCATAGAGCAGAAAAAATTTATAGGGGAGTGAGTGGTCATGGGGAAAGTAATCTCCATATAAAACAGTGGCAGATACCTCTTTCTGCCTGGGACTCCTTCTGTTGGGAAGTTTCCCACCAGGCTGAACGAAACCTTCAACCATGGGTGTTCTTTGCTTGTGCCTCAGTTAAGGGCAAGGGGGAGGTCATTGACATTGTTTATCCATTATTCATCTAAGAATGGCTCTGGGAAGCAACTTAATGTCATGTATTTTTCACTTACATGAATTGCAATAAACTGGCTTCTTTTTCAAGCCTGCCTGCACTGGGAAAATTTTCTAAATTGCTTTATGGCCAACATAACTTAAATTGTTTGGGGGCTGCAGCAAATACCTGCTTATAGACAGTGTGAGGTGAGTGATCAGTTTTACCAATGTGGCTCAGACTGTGGCGCTAACTACACTTATTAAAACCTGAATTATTAAGACTACATAACTCAGAAATATCTGGCTTTGTTGAAATACACAGTATCTATTTCCCTTGCACTGAAAACACTTCTATTTCACAAATTGCCCGTTCTCCCTTGAAAGGATTGGCTTTCAGTGGGAGATTTGAGTTTTTCTTGCTTTGCTTGCCTATCCTTCTTTAAAGCAGGTATTTTAAATCAATATATCACTAACAAGCCCAGATGAGATTTCAGTGCAGCCTTTACTGTCAGAATCAAAATTACATGAAGTATTGCACTTTGAGACAGTGATATGTGTGCAGCCAAGAGGAGGTAGATTCTGATCCGGCTGGGTGAAATGTTTCTGGTTAAATCCCATCACATGTGAGGCTTTGTGCAACGCACACACTTGTGCACTAATAAAACTGAGGGGCTGGAAAGAGGAAAAAAATTCTTTTTGAATCTAACAGGAAGGACATGAATAACTCACATATGAAAACATGGAGAAGAAAAGCTTGGTTGAACCTCAAGAGATGGAGATGATAGATCCTCTGTTGAAGGAAGGCACTTGAGAAGAAGGAGGAGCTACACAGAAGGGAATATCCATCTCTGCCCCCAAGGTCTCCTGTCCCTGACCTGAGCAGTATCTGGGTCATTGGATGTGGCAGATTAAAAATTATCCTGTAGGCACAAAGGCACATTTTCTGAAGACTAGTGAGATTTGCTGAATTTCAGCTGGAATCAGATGCACATGCTTCACTCCATTAGACAGTCTCTAAAAATAGTAGAAGCAAGGTGGGTTGTTAAATCATGAGTCGAAGGCCTTATGTGAAAACACTTCACTTGGCATAGCAGGCATTCCTATTTCAAGATAAGGTACTGGCCAGGCAAGGGTAGCAGAGACCATGCCCAGGGGTCCATGGTGAGTCAGATGTGCTCAGCTTGTGTCCCAGAAGCACAAGAAGACCCTGGTTTTCCTGCAGCTCCTATATCCCTACTGGGCTTCTTGCATGAGGAGGCAGGGGCTGTGCTTCACAATGTGCCAGGGAAGAGGGCACAGAGAAGAGGATAAGAAAGGCAGGGAAAACTAGTTGCTTCTCAGCCTTTACCAGGCCATTAGACTGCTGAGAACTGATCCAGGGTTCCCTGTAAAATCAGGAGCCATGTGGTCATATGATGAGGCAGTAGGTCCATCCCAACAGAGAGAGAGAGCCTCCTCTGAAGCAGAAATTGGCTGTATTTCCCTTCGGTGCTCTCCTGTCTTCTCAGGTGGGCTATGGTCTCATCTCAGGCCACCCCTGGAGTGGGCTTGGCTTCCAGGGTCCTCACAGCTTTGAGGGACAGTAAAAGGTAACTGGAGATGTTCAGTGATGTCTGCAAAGAGGCTGCTTGGTCGCCTTTTCTTTCCAGGACTAGCCAGAAAGGAGATTCAGTAGTCTGTTGGCAAGGTTGCAAACCCTGGTTTACACCAGCTAGTGAGGATCATTCCGTACACTGGGAGGCACTAGCTTGTTCACATCTCCATATTCTCTATCAGCCCAGGATGCCTCATTCCCAGGCTGGAGTTTCTGGCTGGACAAGCAACCCAACGAAGGATGCTGCCCTCTCTGCTGTGAAACCCCACTGGAAGGAAGTGCCTGTCTTTCCCCACCAAATCCCCTCCCCACAGCCAAACCAACCTCACACCTCAGAGTTAAAGCTAGGTGCTCAAAGTTAGAGCCAACAAAGACCGTGTAAAAGTCTTCCTTGAGCTCTGAGTGTGAAGGATGCTTGAGAGCACAGGCCACCTTTCCATCATCTCAGAATTAGTTTCTGTGCAAAAGAGCTATGTACCTGCGGACAGTGGAGAGTGTCATGTCTCTACTTGTCTTGCCTCCCAGAAGCTAAAGTTCTCATATTATATCCAGATGAAGATGATTTTGGTGGGATACTCAATAAAAAGCATACTGAATGGTGAGGCAACGAATCATTTATGTATCTGAGAAATGATTGTATGGGCTTCTTAGTGCTAAGTCCAGATTGTCTTCAATCTAATGAACCCTTATCTTGTCTCTATCAAACATTTAACTATAATCTCGACTTTACACATTTGCTTTAGTTTATTCTTACTCCAGCTGACACTGTGGTGTAGAATTGCCTTACTAGCTCTCTTGAGGCATTTTTGGTGGCTCTTCAGACTGCTACATCACCCTCCATGCAGATCCTCTCAGAACTGGTGGCTGAGACATACCTCCTGTGCTCTTTCTAGGCTGGACTGAAGGATGGGGACCAAGGGATTACACTGACTACCGTGACAAGGGCAGCAGGCAGCCCTCATCCTCACACAACCACTGCTCACGTTCAGAACTCTGGAGTGAGTTCTTCTCTCCCTATGCAGTCATGCAGCTTATGGGCAGCACAACATGGATCACGAACTGTCAGAAAACTTCCCTTCATTTTCTCCATGACAGACAGATGTGTAGGTGGGCTTTTTTTTTTTGGGTCTCAGAGGCCTGCAGCTTGATGATTCACCAGCACAAAGTTTGATGACTCTTACCCTCCAGTGTTGTTTCCTCTTCTACAGTTAGACTGGATGGTTGTGCTGCCCAGTTGGAAAGCTGAGGAGGAAACCTGCACAGAGAGGGTGTGCTGGAGTCAAAGGACTCTTGCAGTGAACAAAGCCTGTGTCTTGTGTGACATCTACTTCTAATATGGTCAGGCATCCCTTTGGAGAGTCTGTGTCTCCCCCAACCACATTACGCAATACATTCCTGTGGCACACAAAAATATTGGAGGGTGAGACCCTTTTCAGGCTCTGTTGGAAGCTGTTTGTCAGTGTCTTCCCATCCTGGCCACAGATGCAACCAAAGATTGAGCTTTTTCCCAGTATCTGAACTGTGCTGTGGTGTGTCACAGCCTCCTGCTGTGTCCTAAATGGAGGTACAACTCCAGCTATGGCCCTGTGAGAAAGGGATTGCAGGAGATCCCACACTGCAACAAGAAGCCATCCATATAGCCAAAGCTGGGAATGGCAGCAGCATATCCATGTTAGCTCTCTCAAAAAAGTGCAGGACCTCCCCAGAGAGAAAGGAGGCTGCAATGCGCTATAAGTGGGAATTTGAAGCACCCAGTGGGGATAACATAATATCAACGACAGACTAGTGAAGAGCAAAGAGCAACATTACTTCTCATACATGCAAGGTTAATACTTTCTATCCCATTTATTAGCTATGCTTAATTTACATTCTTTTTCATTTGTCTGTGAAAACACTGGCATAAAGGGAATGCAAACTCCATTTAAATACCTGTATTTATTTTCATTCTTTCCCTTTCAGTGAAAGTTTTGGTGGCAGACAAAGTTGTAATAGACAGCTTGAATTCACATCTCTGTGGTTTTTTTGGCCTGTTATAAATATAAATTAGTTCATAGCCAGATATTGCCTTAACTTAATTGTTTGCATACTAACTGAGGACAGAAAATGCATAGTCTTGGCGTTTTTAGCAATTTAAACTTGAAGTTTTCTTGAGTTGTTTGTAGACAAAACATTACACTACGAGGTGTTTGGGTTTTTTCCCTTACCCTATAATATTTTACTTTGATTAAAGCTGTACTGAGGTAAAATTGCATATCTCACACAAAAACCAATTTACCTCGGTTCTTATTGAAGTTAACCATACTTATTTGTCCTAGCATAATGTATTTTTCTAACTGCATTCTAACTGCAGTGCTTTATCATATGAACCAAGTTAGATTTAATCAAATTCAGTTTGTGTTGTGAATTTTAAGACATTTGTTCAATTAGTTGGAATAAAAGCAAAACATTTCAAAGGAAGATTAAAGTTAAAAAATGCTGTGGCTGAGGTGGGCATACAGTGCTCCTTCTGCGCCTTTCTCATCCCCAAATATTTCTCATGCTTGAAAAGGCCCCCCAATAATTTTTTTTCTGCTTCTCGGGTTGCTGGTGATGCTCATGGGATGGGGAAGGTAAGCCATTTTATCAGGGTCCAACACCCAAGGGTAAGACCTGATCATTTTTCCTCCTGTTGTGTCTGTCATAAGCTTCTTCTGGGCTCTAGTACATGGGACCACATTCAAGATGGGTCTTTTTTAATGTATTGGAGTCCACTGGGAAGTCACAGTGCTGCTACCCTGTTCCTCTCTAGTCTTTCCAGTGCTCCTTGACTATTTTCCTGTTACTCTCCTTGTTGCCACCTCATGGAGAAATTGCCATCCTCACTCATGTTAGTCCTTCAGACTTGGGTGTGCAGATCAGGGAGACCAGCACAGGAGCTGAGGGACATCAGCCCCTAATGCCCCTTTCCAGAAAGCAAACTACTTTGTCCTCTCATCCTTTCTATTACTTCCACCTAAAATGGCTTTTCTGCACATGTACAAAGTAGTTTTCGGCTATCAGGATGTTTTTACTGTGTTGCTCTGCATACTAAATACAACATCTTCCAGCATTATTAGCATGTTTACCTTTATCAATAAATTTTGATGCTTGTTGTTACTATGCTTTATTTTCCTCATCTGGGAATTCTTGTCTGACTTGGCTTAGACTCATCAGCCTGAATGACTTGAAAAGGCCACTGCAAAAAAATTGCAAGAAATAAAAATGTCTTAGTGCAGTCAGAGTCCACTCTCTCAACTGAAAAGTGTCGTGCTTTTATAGTTTGAGACAGTTTCTCAGACAGCCAGACAAGGTGACATTAAACAAATCATGCTAATTACAACACAATTTATGTAGAAAGATTTTACTGGCCTGCTAATACTTGGCAGGACCTGTCAAGTACTAATGTTTCAAAAAAAGAGCATTTCCAGCATTAACTTTTTTGTTTCTTAGGGAAATTGAAGGATGGAGCCTGTTGAGCTCCCTTGCCTTTGCCAAGGGAAGCAGAGCCGAGCCCAAGTGCAGGAGCAGGGAGGAATCAGAGACCAGAGTTTGGGCCATGGCTTTCAGACAGAGTTGCACAGGCTGCACTGTGGCCCTAGGCAGATGACTCCTGAATGCACCCCATGCCAAACAAAATCAACAAGAATTTCTGCGGTCCCTGGAGGCTTTTCATCTGTCTGGCTTTCATTATCCCACACCAGGTGTCCTGCTGTGTGTGCATCATGCCCAGAGGTGCAGACAAGACTCTGCCATTCTGATGTGGAGATATTTTGCATGGTTGATGGTACATTGTACAACCGAGGGGAAGATCACACACTCTGTGCATTAGCTGCCTTATTAACAGAACAAGGATTAAACACTTACCTATAAAACTTGCCAACAGCACCATGAAATTTATTTCCCAGGAGGTTGTAAAGTGCTTTAAGCTTAAACCCGAGAGATATGTAGGGCTTTGCCTTCTATTCACTTACTTTAAGACTGTGTTTATGTAAGTGCTGCTTCCCACCACGCAGCCCTGGTTAGTGATTACCTTCACCTTCACAGAACCAACACAAAGGTGTGGGGTACCCACTCCTCACCCACATTGGTGCTTACACTATAGCTTAAGCACTGCAGTTTGCAAGAAGGCACTCTGATCCTCGGAGGTGTTCAGGTGCCTCATCCTGATTTTGCTGCAGGGACAACAGAGCAAAGCTCTGGGTTAGTCCTCTAAAGGAGAGTGAGATGGCATGGAGAAGGGTCCTCAAAACCCTGCTACTCAGAGCTAAATGAGTTCAGATGCTTCCTCTGCTTCTCTGAGACAGCCAGAAAGAGAAGCCAATCAGATAACCATCTCACTCTCTGGAACAGTAGAAATGCCCTGGCAAGCTTTTCCTCACGTGCTCAAAGGAAGATGGTGTAAATAAATGTGATTTGGAGGTCCTCAAATAGGCTGGTGGGTCAGATGTCTTGATCTGGAGGTGGATTCAGATCCCCCTCCAAAGCAAACTGAATCCAACTCTCTGAAATGGGCTCCCCACACCCAGCTGAGTTGCTCTCATTCTTTCCCCAATCATTTGTGTAGCCCATGCTTGGCTTTGGTATCACTTGGAAATGCCTGTAAGCATGGGCATACCACTGCAGAGCTTGGGCATCTTCTTTCTGGGCTTCTTATGTTTTTCTCCAAGGTAGATTTGCAAGCAGCTCTGCATCTATGCTTCAAGGGCTTCTTGCTGCCAGTGGGAATTTATGATCTCTGGTGAGTACTGGATACTTGTGGAAATTGCCCAGGAAGTAAGCTGTATTTTTGAGAGGGTCATAAGGACTCTAAATGGTATATTTAGCATCAGCTAGAGACAGGAAGACCTTAATGGGCCTTGGTGGAGGTGGCACTTTTTGCATGAATAAAGGAAATGCAAACTCCTGCTAACCATAATAGCACCATTAAGTCCTGCAGTGCTTGCACATCCAGCAAGCATTTGCAAAAGTTACATCGAAGAGGTTTGCAGGACGAGGGTAAGGTATTACAAGGGATAAAGCCTCTGGTCTCACTAGCCACAGCAATTCCTGGAAACTGAATGTGGGCAGCACCTCTACTCTGCAACCTCAGGGAGCTACACCTTAGCACCTGCAAACAGTCTCCTGCAGTGGTGATATACAGAACTCATTCTCCTTTACAGCTGCACCCAATGGCATATGTGACTGTCACTTGCTGTGTACAGGCACATTTTCACACTTGACTCACAGTTAGTCCAGCGCCACAAGCCAACACTGTCCGTGGTCACATGGAAATTCAGTAGGATTTGGAACACGTAGAGCAGGGGACACAAAAAGGCCAGAAGAGTTATTTCAAGCAGATGTTGGTGATAGCTGTTGGTACTGACACTAAGTTATCACAAGGAAATACACATATATATCTTTTCAGAATGAAAAAACAGCTTCTGCATTTGAACAGGGTTTCGTGATTTCTAAATGGCTCCATAGGTGAGAGAAGAGCTTTATGAACAGAAGGTTTTGCATGAAGCAGTTGTTGTTTACACCTGAAACTGGCACACAAATAAAGCCATCACTCTTTACTGCCAAATTTCCACTGCTCCGAGCCAGAGCAGCCTGCAGAGCTGCATGACAGCCCTCCCTGCAATTGTTCCTCACAGGTGTAGCTTTTATATGTGCTTGCCAATAGTTGTCCAGGTCAACTCACACACTGAGTTCCATTTAATCCAACAAAGCAACACATTAAGAAAAGCAGAGAAGGCATTATTCAAAAAGGGGAACTTTGGCCTTTGATGGAAAAAGGAAAACATGGAGTTAATTTTCTGCTTTGAATTGTCCTGCAGAGGAGTTTAGTTTTTCCAGTGAGTGTCAGGGCAGCCCACAGACAGAGGACACCATGGACAGAAGTTTTCTTCTGCAGCTGCCTCTTTTACCTTCCCTTCTACAGGCAGCAACCACAGCCCCATAGACTAAACTTCAACTGGATAAAAAATGAAGCCTAAATTGTAAACCACTATTAAATATTAGGTTTGAAATCCAACCATTTTCTCTCTGCCCATTTCTGTTCCTTTTATACAACCACATCATCATTCATTTGTTTCCCCTGTATCTTTCTCCTTGCTAAGGCAGTTCAGGCCATGTTCCTTCACCATGAAATCAGTTTTGGGAGTTGTGACCCTCTGGTACCTCTTGCTGCAGCTGCACATGTTCTGCGATGGCAAACCCCAGCTGCTACAGAAGTACCAGGGAACCCTGTGTACCTCAGCACCAAAACTGTCCTCTGCCAAGTGTATGTTTGACTTGAAGGAGGCAGCAAGCTCTGGGTGATTGTGCCCCTGAAAACCACCAGGAGCTTGGAGTGAGAAATAAATGCCAGTGATGGAGGGGACATGAGAAGTGGACCAAGGGACTAAAGCCCTGCTGGTACTCCCTGGGTGCTCACAGTAACTGGGAGAAGCACAGGGAGGTGGTGAGGAGCGAGGAAAGTCTGGGAAAGGCAAAGAAGAAGGGAGGATGGGAGCTGGAGTAACCTCAGGAAGAAGGAAATGGAGAAACAGAAAGGATTAGCAAGGTAAAGAGGTAGTGATGGCAGTAGGAAGCATTGTTACACTGTGCTGCATAATCGTAGTGCAGTGTTGTCACAGCTACACTTTAAAAAACACAAGTTAGATCTTAGAAAAACTTAAAATTTACTATGTAAAACAATAAGTTTGACCCTTTTTCTTTTCACTTCTCATTGAGAAAGCAGGACTCTGGTCACGTCTTCAGGCTTTTTTTCTGGAAGTTAACATTTAAGAAAACAATTCTTACCAAACTGTGTGACTCAAAGAACTGGGGCACTGGGGAAAACAACAGTTATCGCAAACTTTACCACTACATGGCAAGCACTAGCAAGTGGGGGATTAGGTTTTCTCTGGACCTGCCCCTTGAAGTTCCTGGTAGCTTTGATCTAGCAGGAGAGAACTGAGGTGGGAGGACAGATCACATACTCCCTCCTGGATACTTTCCTTTTGTAGTTTCATGTGATGCTGTCGTTTAATCTTGACTAGCAATGGGAACTGACAGTTTCTCTTTGCATGGGGAGCATGGATACATCCCATGCAGGCATTCTCAGCCATCCTTACATTTGAAGAGGCAATGGGAACGTGGGTCCATCCTCAGCTAACATGGCTTCAGGGGACAGTTTCCAAGCAGAGGTTATGCTGGGATTCACAATCTGCTGCCTGGGCACACATGCAGCAAGAAGCCATGCCACAGACCCATACCCCAGCTGTGAAGCACCACAAGGTACGGTGTTGCCCCCTTGGCAAGCTTTGTTTAGCACTTAGAAACTTCTGACAAACAGCCAAAGTCTCCAAACTGTGTCTGGACAAACTTTCCAAATGGACAAACAGGTTGTGTCTTAGAGAAATGTGGACTATATCCAAAGCCAAAAAAATCCAGTTTCCCATCCAGACAACAAGTGATAGCCATCCCCAGCCTTTAGATTCCCAAATGCAAACTCAGATCTCCACATCCCTTTAGACAGTGTGAAAGCTAATTTGGGCATTTGCAAAAAATCCAGATAAAATCAAGTTCATCTTAATCTTTCATCCATTGAGACATTTTATGTATTTGAAAGTTTATCTCATTTTTATAATCACCTGTGGCTCACTTTTAAAGTCAGAAATCATCACACACATAATGAATCTCTTAATGGAAGTTCAGTTTCTTGAAATTAAATTAGAATAGGAAGTGGATGTATAGAGAGACACACAAAATAAAACAGACAGGCTCACTTACAGTGATATATACTGCCAATAAGGAAATATATCAGTGGTCCCCTATATAAAAAACACCTTTCTACAACCATAGCATGCATTAAATGACACTTTTTAATGCATTTTTTTCTTCTCCAGTAAGAAAAAGTGATTTGCCTGGATATCTCACTTTCCTGAGCCAAACCCCAGAGTTTATATTGTCATCTGTGTCACTGTAAATATTTCTATTAGATCTCTTTCTGAGGACTCCAAGCTGACATGATCAAAAGCAACAAATAATACATGACTTAAGTTTACTTCCTTGCTTACATGTTTTCTGTCCTCTGAAACATATCTTACAAGCATGATGAGTATGAACTGGAAGAAATAATCTTTAAATTCATGAAGATATACATGTATATATTAGTCCAATGCTAGATTAGACTATAGATCTTTCCATTAAAGGTAAACCACTCACTTTTCCATTTTATATCTGTTTTTTCTTTAAGACTGCTGTATTTTCTGAGATTTGTTAGATCACCCAGAGCCACAGATACTCACATCAGCTCTCAAGCAAGTCTTCATGATTTCTTGGAATTCTACTTTTTCCCAGGAAAAAAATAAACCAGTAGTTTTTGCCTACTATGTAAAACTATGTTTAAACTGTTTATTATCCAAGAGGTTTACACAGTTAAAACTCCACTAGATGCAAAGCAGCTCCTGATGACGCCAGGTATCACTGTCTAGAGTCATGCTGGTTCTGTTCACCTTTTTCACCCCAGAGAGACAAAATAACTCCTCTAAGAGACACTGCTGCACAGTTTGAAAGATTTCCCATCAGATACAGTTTGCACAGACTTGCCAGAGGCCCTTGTTGGTACAGTCCCTTGTTTAGGAGCACTCTTGGGCTCTTGGGCTCTCAGGCTCTTTGGGACCCTGCATCACATTTTCCATCACTGAAGGCTCCCTTCCCCTCTGCTCCGGCTCCACTGGGTGACACTGTTTGTCCTCTGTCTTCTACCTAGGCTGGCATTTAGCATCTTCTGAGAACCTTATGCTGACTGATTTTCACCGGCACATTGACAGGGGATTTATGTGTGCTTCTGCATGGCTTACTGGCTCTACCAGCTCTGATTTCCCACTCAGCGTCTTCTTCTGCTTGACCATGAATAGCAAGAGAAGCAGGTCAGCAAGCCCTTTCCCTTTTCAGCAGTTTCTCAGCAAAAGAAACATTAGCATGTCAGACTGCCAGACAAAACACCACAGAGATTCTTCAGCATACTGCTTCTTTCTCCCTTTTTTCATGTCAAGAGCTAAAGAGGTGGGTGACAGATTTCCAGTGGGAGTGGAGGGGGAGCGGGAATTTATGCTGAGCTCTGCTACTGCGACCTCTCTGCCTTTTACACTTGAGCGCAAAGGGGCCTGCAGTGAGGCACTAAAACCAACAGCCTATCCACAAAGCCCCTGGATAATTAGTTATTAAAAAAAAAAAAAAAGAATTGCAATCTGCCAAGAGAAGCAAGAGAGCTTTTAAATGATATACCTTTACAGCCATAAATTGCTAAAGAAAAAGAATTACAGGATAATGTACAAAGGGTCAATTCAATGAAAGAGGGAAAAAGACACCTGAGTTTCCTTGAAGTTACTGGGAAGGCAGCTGTGCTCAGTGTGCTTGCTGCACATATATGTAGCTGGATAATTGCTTGGTTAGAAACTGAAATAGCAGCATGTGGGCATCATCCAAAGGAGCAAGTAGACACATAGAAAACAAAATCACCAGTCCAGCCCTGGACAAAGTTTCACTGCATGCAGAGTAGATCAACAATTTATTTCTGAAATTTACACTTTGTAAAGCATAAATAAGCAGAGAGGATCAGCGTGTGCCCCAGCAATGTACATACCCTCTGACAGACATTGTATTTGGCTGTATCTAATGAGTGCAGCCCCAGAAACGAGACTACAGCCCTGCAGGAGCTGTGTGCTCTCATATTGCAATTTTTTTAGAAAGCAGCTCAATTAGTCTGAAGGTTAACTTAAATTAACTAAAGCTCACCTCCTTATCAGGTTCTTCTAGGCTTTTACACCATATCAGGTACTGTGAAGTCATCCATTAGGCCCTACAATGTGCCTCTCAGCTAGGTAAATATGTGCTAATTTATTTCACTGAGAGTTCAGAACAAAAGCAGAACTGTTAAGCTGAAAATTTTGAACCTCTGGCCTTGGGAGTTGTGTAGGGCCACAAAAGAAAATCTGGGTCAGGGGAATGAATCCCAGAGCACCCATGGAACTGTGGGAGCCAGACAAAGGAGAAGGTGACCAGAAATGAACCCTCGCTCGAAGCACTGACAGGTGTTCACTAAGCCTCAGTTTGTGTACTGCACATTCAGACTGGGGCACCAAGGCTCCTGGAGGTGGGATTGACTGGAGAAAAAGCACAGCCACCCCATCCCTGCAGCTGGAATGCCAAGGGCTCCAGGATACTGTGATACTAAGGATCATTTCCAACCCATTTTAGGGTCTTGCTTTTCTCTTAGAAAAACGGAGAGCTCACACCAGTCAATGGGTGTCAGCCCCAGCAGTCACAGAGCAAACCCCCATGGAAACCCTACATGGAAACACAACTGGTGCCACCTGCATGCAGTGAGCAAACCAAGAGAAAACAGGCCTGCGCTTCTCATGCACGCCAATATGTTGGTGACAGTGCAACATGGAGTCGGTGCAGGGATGCATGCATGTGAACACTGGAGACTGGGGGGAACTGTCTCTTATTCTCATATGATGGAGAAAGGAGTTTGTCTTCCCATCCTACAGTGACATGCACTGCAGCAGAAGAAACCGAAAAGAACTAGACACGGTCACAGAAACAGAAAAATAAATCTGAAAGAGGGTTTCAAGGTATTCTGACTTGAATCCATGTCCCAGTTACAGTCTTTCTTCCTGTCTTCACATTCTCAAGTTATAATTCCTTACCTCCACTTTTCCTATAAAGGAACAAAATGAATGTAGTATTTATTGTTACAAGGAGTGCAATGCCATAACCATATTAAGATAACCATTGACTGACTGCTGATGTATATTACTGAAAACTTAATTCTCAAAAGCTTTGTTTGCTCATTGGGGACACTTGTCTTGTTTACAATGTCACTTTGTTACAAGTGTTTTTAAGGGCATATACTTCTGGGAATGAGAGGAGCCTGGCAGTCTTGTGAACTTGGTATGCAAATTTGCTAGGCAGATTCAGCCTCTGTTCCCTGCCCTATCAGTGCAATAAAATGCATGTGCATTAGCCTCGTTTGAAGAAAGAGAGAAAAAAATGAGAGAAAGAGACACTCAAAGAGAGGAAGAAGGAGAAGAGAAAGCATGTGGACCTGAAGCAGCTGGAGAAGTTAGCAGCAGAGGTGACAAGAGCTGTTCGTACATCACTGCTGTCCTGTCCCTATCTCTGTTAGCACGCCACCAGTTCTCTACCTGCCTTGAAAATATGTACCTTGGTGTTGCTTAATTAGTGCAGTCATTGAAGTTTCAGGGACAAACACATGTCCCAATAACCCTATATTCATCTTTTCCTATTCTCAGCATTTTCAAAAATGCACCACCTTCCACCCCAGTCAAACCAGTCATATTAATCTTTTTCCGTCTTATTTCAGAGCTTCCTCCACATTTTTTACACCTATTTACATGAATAAGAGTCATTGCTTTCAAAGCTGATTTTCCCCATTTGCTGCTGTGTTGGAGGTATCAGCCCCAGGAGTGTGTTAAGGTTTCCCCTTTCACCTACTAGAACCCAGTCCATGTTTTTCCACATTTTTCTCACCTTCATGCCCATATTTACCTCATTTTAAACAAGTAAATATTTCTTTTGAAAAAACCCCTGTATTTGTAGTAGGCCCAACCTCCTCAAATTTGTCCTAGAGGAACAGCTATGTGCACTCTACGCAGGAGATTGGTAGTTGATACCCTGTGGAAGTGAGCGTCTTTAAGAAGGCTCCTAAATCTTAGCCGTTTTTGAGGGACTTTAGTTGATCTTCATTTCAGTGTCTCTGTCTTCAAATTAAATCCCATGTGTTGTGAGCAGCCTAACACAGCTAGCATAGCTCTGCATGGTGTGCTGTTTTTCTAAACCTGGAGCCTTTGGCATGTGAAGTCACACTCAGCCAACAGCACGGAAGTGTCCCCTCTATAACAGGAAGGACCTATTTCATTGGCAAACCACCAGCAGCAAGAGATTACACTAAGACTGCAAACTGTGAAAGCATGGCAAAAGCATGTCCTGTTTTCCACCACCCCCCTTTGATCCCTTTATTATTTTTTCTAGTATAAAAACAATAACCTGCCCCCTTCCAGCACTATGTTCATTTATAGAAGACTTAGAGTCCCCCTGAGTTTTGAGAGGTTGACTCTGCGGTAAAGAGCCATGCAGACCTCTCCTGGCTCACTGGGAAAGTCAGGAGGAGTGCTTAGGATGGTGTGGCAGAAGACTGGAGCTGAGAAGTACATGCTGAAGTAGTTTTGTAAACAGCCTTGTGAAGCAAAACAACAGCAGCAGAGCTGGATGCACTTTGTTGAAAGAAGCGTTAAGTGGAAACTTTTGCCAAGCAGTGTGGGACTGCCAAACCCACAAAAAATTTGAGACTACCTCCTAGGCCATGGCTTGGAAAGTGTATTCTACGTAAAGAGCTACACATCTCCTAAGAGTCCACAGTTTAGCCTAAAAGTCGGTTTGATTAATTCATGCACAGGCCCGGAGTGGGAGCAACAGAATAGAGCTGGGGGGGGAAAGAAAATAATCAAAAGAAAATACACTTCAGTGTTCTGTAGTGCTACGTGCTATTAACAGTCACTGGGACTGATGCTGGGGCACCTTTAGAAAAGCCAGCAGTTAATAAGAAACAGCATTAAGAACAAATCAAGATGGGAAAATTTACTGTTGTCTCTACTGAGACTGTGGATAGAAAATTTGGAGAGACATGGTGAAAATACTAAAAGAGGCCAAACAAGCAAATTCCACTAGAATACCAGCAGAGTATTTTTAAATTATGTCCTTTAATAATCTACCATTCGCATTACCGTAACATGTCTCTGCATTATTTGGGTATGCAAACAATTGTTGAGTTCCCAACTTCTGCTGCTGGAAAAAATGATGACCTGAGGGAAAGAATTTCTGTAGTAAATACCTCAGCATGAATAATAAGATGAGGTTATTTAAGCGACAGCTCCCTGAAAAATTAGCCTAACTTCCTAATAACTGTACTACATAGCTTAAAGAAATCTAATTTTATCTCTGCCTCCCACACAGTAAATCTCCCTATCACATTCTTTCCTTGCTTCACTGCTATTTCTTTGCTTAATGATCACCTACTTAAAAGATTGGGGATAATGTTAATAATGGGCGAATTAGATACACAGAAAAGCAATGTTTTCTGTGCTTTCAGAGGTACCAGCATGACTGCCATTAAACCAAAACTGAGGCTTGAGGAGGGAGCACAGAATCCTGGGCAGACTGCAGTGGAACAGGGCAAGGACTCTGGCTAACTTAGTGTGGAGCAGACAACATTACTCAGCGCTGCAATGCTAAAATATCTAACAACGGGAGCAGCTCTCCCCTTCAGCATTTTTCTCCCATAAACTAATTAAGCTATAATATTATGAGCGCTTCCTTTGAGGCTAGGCTTTCCTCTTAGCATGTCTATGGGCAGGCTGGGCAAAGCTGGGTTATCGCTGTGATGAAAAAATTGGCACTACATTTTGCCTCAGTCTCCTCTACTATTTTTTTTCAAGCTCTACACAAAGCCACTCACATGCCCAATGGCTCAGTCTCACTTCCAATTAAGTCAATGATAAAACTCATATTGACTTAAATGGGAGCAGGTTTGCATCCCAAAGGCTAACAGTCAAGGCTTTTAAGAGTCAGACTACTAATAGGGAAAGTAGAAAGAGTTAGAAAATGTCATCATCTTCTCTTTTCTGAGGAGCAGTAATTCAAAGTGAATAGAGTAGGCATGTTCAGTTTGAAATTATTTTCCGGGAGAAAAAATACGTAGTGATTCTATTTATAATGCAGTGATTCAGCTCTTCTTAAAATACGTGTGGATGGATCTGTTTCAGAGAAGAAGGCAGCACATAAGAATTGACTGTCTCCTTAAATAGTTTGCAAAGCCTTTTTTACCCTTATTATATTCAGCCCTTACTATATCACCTAGCCCGTGCAACACTGTACACTGCTAATAAAAGGGCTTGGTCAATTAACTTGGTTATATTGAAGTCCACAGCTGAAAAAAGAGCAATAGACCTGGAATGCTCCAGGTGCTTCCTCAGCACTGGCCTCTGCTAACAACAGATACAATAGGAGGCCCAGGAAAAAAAGAGAATTTTGTTTTTCTTTTTACAACATTGACAAAATTAAGGAAAAGGAAGAGATTAGAGTAACAATGACTGCATCAATATTGATTTCTCTTGCATGGACAAACATATTTTTGAGGGAGGAGGACTAATCCACAAACAAAAAAATATGGAGAAAGGGCTTTGAAGACAGCCTGCTAGAGAAGCCCAGCATTTAAATTTCCCATGAACCTTTCAAAGGTAGATGCTTCCACTCAACCCAGCTTTCCCAGCCTCTGTGTGATTCTTACTCCTCAAAGAGGCCAGAGGAACACACACAGCAGTGTAGCCCTCTGGGAGCAGTGTTTTAGGTGGTGACAGCAGGTGGTCATAACCAATTTCTTCTCCTTTCCCCACTCTCCCCCATCCTACACCAGCAAAGGAAGAGGGATGCAGGTTGCAGAGTGACTAAGCTGCGGTCCCCAGCACACAGGCACTTCTGCTGGCAGGGAGAGAGAAGGGAGGACATTGCCACCGCCGACAGGGCCTTGAATTCTGCTGCCTTTCAGGTCAGTGTGCAGCAGTGAGCCAGTGCCCAATGGATACTCAGTTCAATCCTGGCATGCAGCTGGAGGGCTGCCACAAGAGCCCTGTGGCTCCCTGTCTGGAGCTGTCCCAGTACATACAGTGGGCCATTCTGGGGAAATTGACACCATGGAAAGTTTGGAACCCTCTGCCAGCTGGACTTGGTCTTTCTTCAGGATGCCCATGACAGTCACAGTTGTAGCTGCACACCATGTGTGGGAATAGGGGAGCCTGCCCTGTCACAGTTTTGAAAGTATTTTCCATCTATCCTGGGTATTGTTTGTTTGTCTCCTGGTGGATGCGTTCCACCTGTAGTTATGTCTATCTTCTCAGTGCCTTTTGTACTCCTTGCTTTTCTCCTGTTAGCGGAGTGGAAGGAAATGTGTTTGTCATTTGCAGTGTTTATGATCAAATTCAAACAGAGAATGCTGAACTGTAGCACTGCCTGAGGAACCTGGTGTGATACGCCCACACAGGAGAGAGAGGTAAAGGAAATAGCTTTTGTGAATGACATTCAAGTTCAGCTTGCAGGTTTGCCACTCTTCTGAAAATTTGAAATGGCTCATGTAGCAAAGACTGTGAGCAAAGTTTCATGACCCGTTACTCTAATGGGAAGTCAGGTGGCTCAGCACAAGTTGATGGGCTTGCTCTGGATGAACACGAGGGAAACAGCATCTCTAACATTGGCTCCCAAATGTTTGCACTTGTCTCCTCAGTCCATGATCTGGAGAGTACACCTGCACACACCCACACATGCTCTGTTTTCGTCTCCTTTTCTGTACCACTGTCCTTTCCAAACATTTTTTGATTATCATGGCTTCAAAATTCAAAACAGTCCCAGCCTCCTTCTGCAATTAAAGCAGAGATTGTGGTTTTTCATTTCTGCGTCAAATGTTGAGGGCCAATGGCATTCCAAACAACCATAAAATTGACACTGAAATAGTAGCTTGTAAGTACACACTGCAAAACCTCCTGGAGGGGGAGGCAGTGCAGTTCTGAAGGGTGTGGGTCTGGATCTCCTCTTCCTCTCTCAGCTCTCGACTCTTCCTCCTTCCCTCTGTCACTCTCTCCCACCCCCTCAGAGTAGAATGACCTATGCTGGAGGCCTTTGTCCACTCCCATGCTGTCCTAATGGAATGCCCTAATTCCAGCACTGTTCCCTTCTGTTCCAGCTGCACATATGACCTACAGAACCCTTCTGGATTCATATAGTTCAGAGCCCTTCTCTGTCACTGCGATGGTGAGGAAAAGATGTACTGATGGCATTGTGTAGAAAATCCCACCAATCTCCCTTCTGCTGCTGGTTCTATCTTGTTTTTGGAGAGCAGAAAGAAGGAAGAAAACCATCAGAAGTGTAGTGGGGCCAGGCAAGAGTTCACGTTTGGGGTGAGAGCCAACAGCCTGATACCACATGCATGATGAATGGCAATGCTGCCATGGTGTCACTGTGTCAGCCAGCAGCAGGATGCAGGAGGGTTCAGGACAGCACTTGTGGTGCCACAGAAGCCACTCTGTCTTTAAAAAGGCAGACAGCTTTGAAAAATGTCCTTTAACAGCTAGCTAGCTTTGCAGCCCAGTGTGAAGAGGGAAGAAACCTCCTCCCCATTCTCCTGCTGCCGCAGGCACTGACCTCATTCACACATCAGTCTGACTGGGATTCTGTGTCAACCCTCTATCAGAGTTATGGGACTGCTCTGCCAGATCTTGCCTTGCTCCCTTCCTTCGCCCACAAGGAGGAGGAATGTCCCCCCAGCTGGCCAGCCTTGTCCAGCCTGGCCCCATTCAAGGAGCACTATGAGGACCTGCATGATCACCATGCCCCTTTGGCCAGGCTTAATTCACAGGGCCAATCTCTTTTCTGACTATTGGAAGGCTCTTAATGGATGTTTCCCCTGCATCATGACTACTGATAAACATTCTTCATTAAAGTAATAATTAATCTTTGCTGAATATATGTGACACAGTCTGAAGCCCACCTCAATCTCCATTAGCTGCATTGTTCTTGCAGCCAGGAGAAGTAAGATTTATTTTAGTTAGTAAACTGAATAAACACCACCTGTGAGCCACTCAGGAAGCTGACCTCAGCTAGAAGGTGACATTTTTACTGTTCCTTTTTGACTATAACCAAGCCTAATGGTGCATGGATTATTGTGCTTCCAGCAAAGCTGCCTTTTTCAGCTGAAAATGAGGTTTTTGTCAATTAAATACCCAGTGAAACAAAAACGTGCACTATACTTGTAATTCAATTCAAAAAACATACTGAAAGAAAGGAGCTTTAAAGAATGGTCCTGTAAGTGACAGGCAAGGGTTTTTTTGTGATCGGAGGGAATTGTCACTTTTATTCTGATGCTCTGCATAGTGATCACAGACTGAATCAGCCTTTGCTTTCCACCCAACTCACTGGCTAAAGTAACTTATATAATGCCACTGTTTTATGGATAAACAGGCTAAATCAGTTCCTTCATCCTGTCACTATGCATCTCTGACAATCAGTAAGTTCCATGTTTTGAAGAGGGGCAGAGAAACTCTTTCAGTGAACTGCATGGGACTTTCAAAACATAAGCAGAAATTAAATGAGGACAAGGATAGTTCTTTATCACATCTATTTTTCATAGTTAATGCAAGTCTTGGAAAATTCAGAGCCTGTAAGAATGCAGGCTTTTTCCATACATGTTGCAAAGCAGGTTTCCTCCACCAAAGTCAAAATAGTATGTGCCCAGGAGACAATACCTTCCCACTTTGTCCTTCAAGACATACTGTGCTGAATTTCCTGCACGTGGATGACAATTAAAATTACAGTTGAGAATTATGTATTAGAGCTTGCATTCTGCTACATGCTCTGTTCTGGGACTGTCTGCGGGTCTGAGCCTTAATAGGCCTTAACAACTTTAGTGCTCATTAAAACAGAGGGGCTGAGGGTACCCAGAGAAGGTGGAGGAGGAGAAAGGAAAAGCAGGGAACAGAGGAAATCACAAAAGGTTCAGGCATACTTAGGATAATCCTTGAGGTTTTATGTCCCACACACAGTCTCCTTTTCTATCACCATCTGGGAACACAAGATGAAATCAGAGCCTCTATGGGGAACTGGGATGATTGCGTAGACTTGTGCTGATCTGTGCAAGAAGTCAGACAAGATGTGAATCACATGCTGCAATTCAGAACCCAAAGGATGGATAAACCTCATGTGAAAGGAGAGGAGAAAGAAAAGACCCTTTTAAAGGGATACTTTAGGTCTGTTCAGAACTAAGCTTTGGTTCATTATTTGAAGTAAATCTTGTGAAGCAGATAAATTGCAGACAGTAAGACTAATGCTGTAGTGATTATTACTGTCAAAGGCACCTAACTCCTTCAGATTTCCCAGAAAATCCCTGTACTGGTGCATGTTGGACTGACAGAACTGAGTAAGGGCTCTGACAAATACAGGAAGAAACAGCTCACACCATTTTCATGTTTCATCTATGGTTTCCATAGCAGATTTGGCAACTTCTCAAAGCTTCCTCAGCCTTCTACCTATTATCAGTTAAGTTACGTTACTGTGCTGCATTTTAATTGCTGGGTTTTCTAAGGCAGAGGGAGCTGAATCTAAATATATCTCAAGCGCCAGCAGTGATATTTAGTACAGCTACTGTAATTAAGTATTCAGCCATCACACACAAATAAACTTCTCACTTGAGCAAATAACTTCTCTGAAGAACACCTGAATGTTTGACAAAATTCCATTTTCTGTTATTTTAATATCTTTAGGAGGCCTTGGCTTTCTTGATTGGCGGGGTGTGCATCTATATAGCCAAGAAATTACCCATTTTCTATCACAGCTCTTTTCCTTTTATGAATGCAGACACTGACACCCCTAACAAAGATGCTCAGCTAGGAAGCTTTTTCTCCTGAAAAAGAAATGAAATACTGCTGAGTTAAAACCACTAATTACAGTTTATAATAACAATACTTCCTGGGGGGAAAAAAATTAAACTATACTTAACTGCTGGGTTGTTGTTTTTTTTTTCTTTAAACTAGGGGTTTGTCTATAGTCTGATGGCTAATGACTAGCAAAAACCTTCTCAGCTGGTACAGTCTAGCTGGTAGATTCCAGAACAAAAAAATACCTCTTCCTGCAATATAGGCATATTTTTCTCTCAAACCATTTGCTTTGTAATTTGAGTGCAAAACTTAATGTCTGTAATAGGAAGAAAAGTATTTGAATAAAGATCACTGAAAAAAAACCCAAAGTACATCCTTCACTCTGAGTATTTTAGAAAGCTCTTGGAATTTTTACTAGCTTATATGAGATAGTTCAGAAAGGAAAAAATCACTAGGTAAAATGCTTAGGCTGTAGTAAACTTTGCAAATGCAGAGATTTACAGCCAGAGCTCTGCTCTTCTATCCAAGTGCATGTGTTTCTGTCTTCTTCTGAAGTGTTGACACCTCCAAGGTCTTCCATTGGGATGGGAAAGTTTTTCTCACTCCCTTTCCCCTCAGAATATGTCTGATCATGACTTGTATTTGAGAATACTGAGAAATGGAGCTTCTCTAGCAAAATTTTCAGATTTTCAGGTTTTACACTCCCAGGATTAGAAAAGATGATGGATGTGGAGACATGTGAACACAGAGATGCAACAACTGGATTTTTCAACTCAGTGGGAATTAAAGGGGTACTAGATGGCAATGGACCATCAGTTTTTAATGGGTTATTTTGCTAATTCAGTCTGCTGAACCTGTACCAAAGCTCAGAAGAACAAACAGAAGAGTGTAAACGGCATTGAAAACTAAACCAGGAGTACTGACCCAGAAGGACACTTCCTTCATGAAAGCATTTTCTCTCATTTAAATGATAACTGCACAGAGTGTGCAGGAAACACCAAGTCTGATCAGAGAAGTGAAGGTAAGAATATTTATTTACATTTCTTATAACCATCTCCTCCCATCCCCCACCCCACTCCCCAGGAAATAGCAATCTAAAATGGACTACACAAAATAAAACATTTATTTTAAAGGCAATGTTAAAAAAATCTGTCTTGTGATGATACAAGGTTTAGCTCCTGCTATTCTTAACTCCTTGAACAGACCTTTGTTTTGTGTGTGTTGCCACCGAAGTCAATCAATACAGAATGGGGCAAAGTCTGAGTGACCAGAGACAGTCTGGAAACATACTCTAAATTATTCAGCTCTTATACCAAAATCTAAACGTGTCTATTGCCACATGAGGAGACATGTCTTTTCTAGCTTCCTAAAAGATGTCAAAACGGAAAGACTGGAACATGACCAATTTTAATCATCCTTGTTATTTTAACAAGTCAAAATACAAATCCAGAGTCCTCTCCTGAGTATTTCAGTATTTCAATATATTTTATAATGCATATATTTAAAACATTATATCCCAGTATACCCAGTCTAATGTAGCATTAAAAATGAAGTTGAGTATACTTTATTAGATAGGACATAGAGGCATTCAATGTTTTAAACAAGTGGCAAAGTTAAGCCAAAACAAAGAAAGTGTTGCAGCTTCCACACAAGCTCAGGCACACCTTGAAGTCAGCTGCTGAAAAACTGAAAAATTTGTCCTGGTGAGAAACAAAAAAAGCTGCATGCTAATCATAGGCATGCACTCAGCTCAGAACCCGTGAGCGTACTTAATTCTATTTCTATTCCTATGGAAAATTCACACTTACAACTGCTGAAGTACAGAAGCAAAATTGCTGAGTTACAAAAACAGACTGTGAGATACTTGCAAATTGCATAGTTTAATTCAGTGATCCTAGTCAAATTTGCAGAAAGAAACAAAAAGATCAATGCCAGTGGCATTGCAAGTACAATAACTTTTACTACCTGATTCAGATCTTTCAATCTGCACTAAAGAACAGGCAGAAATCTGATATGTCCTCTGGATCTAGGAGAAAGCTTCAAACGCTAATGCCAAGGATCGCATTCCTGGGTCTGCTTCTCTTAGATGTTCAGTGAAGTCCCACGCCTGTACCCGTCTCTCACTTTCTCTTTACATCTCTTTCACGTTGGTTTCTTCTACTTGTCTCAGATTCAGTTGAAAAGATGTGCCCCTCTGGCTGCAACACAAGACACGAGGGTTCAGAAAAGCTCCCATGTCCTGTGTTGTAGCCGGAGGTCTCACAATAGTTTAGAGCAAACCCTCTGGTGTGCAGGTTCCTTTCGTAGGCAAAGCTCTTTTCCTGCACTTTTGAATTCAACCTATGTGTCAATCTGTGAAAGAGAAGTGGAGAAGAATGGAAATCACGTGCACAGATAACACTGTGTGCTATTGCTACTGTCAACACAGCAAATGGAAAAAGGACCCAAGTAGCTGCCAACCTGAAGCAGAAAGGCCAAATTCTGACCTGGAATTAAAAGCTGCCGTTCAATTGACCTCAGCAAAGTCACAGCAGCTCACAGTGGTTTGTATCAGCCCTACTGCCTTTCCAGCACAATCTCCAGATCCTGAAGTCTGAAAGCATTTCTTTGGTAACTTTGCCACCACCTGTTCTTTCAATAGTAGATAAAGCTAAGCAAATAATTAGCAACTAATCATGTAAAAACAAATGCTGTCTTTTGTTTCTTGTTTGCAAATTGCCCTTACACGGATCACAACATTTCCAAATTTGTTATGCAGAATTATTTATGAATGCCTTCATAATTAATAGTTCCAGGTCTGCAGATCCCTCATAAGGAGTTGTGAACATTTGCAAATCGCGCTGCATTTCTTAATTATATAAGCCATGTAAAACTTATTCCTGATGAGGTTAGTTGTCTAATTAACTAACTGACACTGTGGATACACAGCTCGACAAATCACTTTTGGTGAACATTCAAACTTATGTATTTAAAAGGGGCACTGCTGACAAATTTCTGTTAATCAAGGTCGGTACCAAATATCCACAGAAAGCAACGCCTTGAAATAGTTCAAAGAGTTAAATTGAAATTCACTTGTGAATCCAAGCGGATATTCACAGGACAGCGTGTTTTTTTACTGCTTGCTCAACTCAAGTCATAAATTAATGCTAATGAAAATATTCGGAGCTGTTGTTGAATTTCTTATGAGCACGGTATTTACTTCTATGTGTTCTTTTCCTTGTGGACTTACAATTCGTTCCCAACTGAAATCCTCTGAAAAGCAGAGCTTGAAAATCCCTTTACGTGTATACATATATATAAATGTCAATCCAGTACAGTATATTGCTGTGCATTACAATAAAGATCAGCACTTTGGAGCCAGGTATACAAGACAAGGTTATTGCTATCTCTGTTCAAAATATCTTTGGCAGATTTATTGGTTCTTTGTCCCTGACTCTCCATATATTACTTTTATGCTGTTGCTGCTTTGTTTGGTACTTTTGCTTCTCCAAACAAACTCAAAGAAGCGGGAGACGTAATGAAGTGTACTTAGCTGCTATTTTTGTGAAGATGACCAACTGAAAGTCTGTACCAGCACTCTGATGATAGGTACTCACATTAACAGAACTTAGCAAATTACATAAGCTGTTTGCTCTAAAATGTCAAACTTCTGTTCAAAAGATTTTAATTTTTATTTAAGCTTTCCTATCTACTTGAAATAAAACTCATGGCTATCAACTTTGTTCATTTTCAGATTTATCTCACATGGAATAAAGTACAGGTCACAGCTCAGATTAGGCAAAGGACAAAGCTATGAATTAAAAGATCTTTCTATATGAGGGCATCAAAAGGAATGCCATAAGTATTTTTGACAATAATATGGCTCTTAAGGTTGTCTAATAAGGAGTGCAACAGTTTTCAGCCATTAGCCTGTAGCTTGAAGAACCCCCAAATCTTTTTGTGTGTATATTCTGAGATTTTTCCTGTGAATTATACAGTTTATCTAGAAATTAGTTATTTCCAGTCACTTGCCTTTCTTGTCTCAGCTGCATAGTAAAAAAAATCCCAACCACTTTTACATTCAGTGTGAAAAAAAATCATGCCAAGCTCCATCTGTCTTACCAATTCCCTAAACTGTGCCTATATAGGCACTAAAAGGAAATCAAAACAGAGTACTAGAAACTTGGGACCCAGAATTAATCTGCTTTTTACAGAAAAATTATGTTCAGATAAAGCTAAATGATTCACTCTATCCCATTTCCACAGCAAGGAAATTCAAGGTTAGAGCTGAAATTGCATCCTTAAAGAATTGCTGCTGCCCTGTGGGAAAAGCATGAAAATCATTTGAGTTAGAGAAGATTTTACTTAATTATTCTATGTTTCCTTCTCTTGTTTCCTTCTCCTCATTTTTGTTCACTGAAGGCATTTCCGAGAGAAGCTGGTCTGAGTCCACAAGCCTCTGTGGAAGGGTTTCATTGTCTGCTCTTGCAAGATCTCACATAGTGAGCAGGATGCATTAGCACAGCAACCTGCTCTATACAGTGCATCCTTTTACCTGTTTTATGCTACCAACAAGGGTAAGCCGATTTATGGATAAATGGGAAACCTGCTCATTCCTCAGGATCCATTTCCCTAGTCTGACAGTGCAATCATCTTTCACTCCACAGCTATAAACTTTGAGTCATGATGAATACTGATGGAAGGCAGGGAGAGATTTGCAAATTACTTCTTGCCTGTTGTTTCACTCCCCTCTCTCCTGATGTGAGAGGAAGTTGGAAGCTGCAGTGAACGATCATTGAAATTTGACCTCTCAGTTAAACTGGCCAGTGTAATCTTCACAGTGAGCCATTTGAGAACAATCAGTGGTGGTATCATTAGCCAGACAGCCATAACTTCTGTGGTTTGCATAAGGAGAAAGAACAGATATAACGCAATCATGTGACCTCAGAGGCGTCCAAGGGGTACTTCTCTGGGGTGAGGAGATGCCATTCCAGACCTGACCATCAAATTAAACCTATAAACTGGAGGTCTGAGAGGAATTCCGACTTCTACCATGAAACCCACAGTTAAAATTTAGTGGTGTGACTGGACACAAAATGGGAAGGGGGTTATTTACCTGTTCCAGAAACACGTCACAGGAATACTGAAGACACAGAATGTGAATATGAACTCAAGACAGGATGACTTGTCCTCATTTTTAAGCCATTAAATGTAAACTAGCACTTTCCTTTGGATCTGGATACTGCCTTCTCTGCCCACTACTATTAATAGTTAAGGGAGAAATTTCTTCCCTGTTAGAATCAATTTTCATTCCCAGTCTTTGTTACAATTTTTGAGTTTGTGGCAAATAGCCTTTAGTTCTTCTAATTAAATTCACATCTGTTCCACACCAGTTCACCTTTTTCTTTCATGAGGACAGTTTTGCTGGGGCACACTAAAAATTTCAGTCATTTCACAGAAAAATAAATGTGGGTATGTGTTATAGATTACCTAACCACTGTGAATTAATTTGCTGTTTAAGGTGACACTGTACTAATTGCATATCAGCACATTAATGTAGCTGCAGGCTGTAATCATTTCCCTTTGAGGAAACAGTGCACACTTCAAGCAAAGTCCTCAAGAATTGTTTTGGAATGCAAGAAAGCAATAGTCAATTCTCTTGTTGCAATACAGAGCAAAGAATTGGCTAACTTTATTTTTTAAGAAGATCAATCTCTGTTTAGTAGTAGTAAAACAATTTTGACAATGAACACAATCCCTTGTGGTACTCAATATGTACACATCACCTCAGACAGAATTTGGCCCTCAGCTCTCCATGAGCCTCATCTTGCCCTGATCTATATCCACAGTGGGATTTTCCTCATTCTGAACTCCAAAGCCTATAACCAGGCAACCTAGGACAAGGCCTCTGTGGGACATGTGGCAGTTCTGATTGACATGGTCATGCACAAGCATGGTCACTATCAGTGACGACTGTTAAACTTGAACTAGCAAAATTTGAGAAAGCAAAAGAAAGGAATTTACTTTTAAACAAGGAAAGCTTTGTATGATATTTTCTGAATTAAAGACTGTGATTTAAAATAATCCTGTAAATTGAAAATCTATATCTGATGTGGCTGAAGGGGGACTTCTAGACCTAACT
The DNA here is from genome assembly GCA_013396755.1 of Sclerurus mexicanus. NCBI lineage: Eukaryota > Metazoa > Chordata > Aves > Passeriformes > Furnariidae > Sclerurus > Sclerurus mexicanus. The sequence continues at coordinate 850,983 of VWZF01002269.1, read as the reverse complement.
GTCTTAAATACAGATTTTAAATCAATATGAGTAGTTTGGGAGCATTACCGTTCAAGGATTTTGTGCCACTGCTGTTAAAGCATTATTAATTCATGCTCTTATCTTTCTCATTTCATAAAGTGTAAGGGTTTTTTTTCTGCAAGTCTATTAATGTAGGAACTATAATCCATCTTTTTCTATTTCGCCTTGGTATTGTCTCTCTAGATCAAAGTTAGATTATAACATAGAGTGAATTTCATAAATTATTTTGAATGATTTTAGAGAAAAAAAAAAAAAGGAGAAAAAATGCAGGTTAAAGTCAGAAGCACATCACATATCACACAATTTACCAAGAAGCAGTCAAGACTGCTTGAAATTATCTGCTAAAACTCAGCAATAAAAAGTTTGTTTAATTTCTAAAGATGGCAGATGTCATAAAAAAGAGGCTGATGCAAAAATAAAGTCTCCAGAGTCTGGCAGTTCTGTTTGGATGTCAATAAAAGATAATGTAACCTGTCAAATTTGCAAGCATGTTTTATCCAGCTATCGTATTCTACCTTCACCACTCAAGCATTACCTTCCAAGAAACATCCGCATCTGCCTGATTTTCTTAAAGTAATTCTGATGAAGAGAGCAGGTTGCAAATTAGAAGTGTCTTTCTCTTACTAGTTTTCTCTCTCCCCCCCCCCCCCCCCCTCACTTTTTAATCCTTCAATTTTTACAGTTCAGCTAATTTTTTCTTGAAAGGTTAAGGAGCTAGCAATTATTTCAACGGCTCTTGCAGCTTTAGGGTAAGTGTCTCATCTGGCCTTTATTTTAAGGAGCTTCCCTTCATTCTTCATACTCAATGTCTCTTGCTGAACGCTGAGATCACTCCAGAGTTGTGTAACTTAGAGATACTGAGCCTTGTTCCTACTAGAGCATACACACGTGGTATGGAAATGGCCTGCAGTTGCCATGGATGGGTTGTCATGTCTCATACCCCACTGAGCTGGGGTTGCACCCCAGACAAAATTCTAAAGGCTAGTGGTTGTTTTATGCTGATTTAGATATATTGCCTTTCCAGTAAGAGTTTTCTATCCCTATGTCCATTATGAATTTTCCAAACACTTTGTCTCCTATTAGTCAGCCTTCACTTTCTTTTACTATCACTTCATACATTGTGACTTTGCAAAGTTTTGGAGATCATTTGACTTTTTCCATTGTATATGTTCAGTTCTGGAAAGAGGCCCAAAAAAAGCACGCAATCTTGACAAATTGAGCATTTATTTTGAGGCTTCTGCTGACAGTCCTCATCACTGAACTGAGAAAGTTTGCATTATATCCCCATGATATCTCCTCATGTTGTTATGCTTGATGGATCCAATCACCCTGGACACTGTGTTTCTGGAGAATCTCTCCAAATTCTCCATCAACCTCCAAAAAAAAGTCTGAAAGTCATAAATTCTTGCTTGTTGCTTGTTTTCCAGTTGTACATGCATAAAATGTTTGAATTAATCAAGATTCCAGCTATTTCAGGAGTCCAGAGGGATGGAGCATTGGGTCAAGGTGAAAATGATTGTGCTAGTGATTTTTTGGCATCAGTATTTAGCAAACCCATGCCTGTGCAAGCATTCCCTCCTTAGGCAGAGATAGTTTATGCTGTGAGAGGGCTGCAGTACATTATCAAGGGCAGTGAGTGGCACAGAGAAAACCCATCTTCACAGACAAAACCAAAACTGAGTCAGGCATTAATTCCTAAACAAAAAGAGATTCTTTCCTAAGTCAAGGAAAAAAGAGCGGAAGCTGGTCCACCACTTCCACTCACTGCAGAAGAAAACCTGCAAAACTTCCACTTTCACTGCAGGACTGGCATCAGTTTTGGAGAAAGGCCACAGACAGAAGCTCTGTCTTGTTGGGCAGTGCTGTCCTCCCATGGCCTTGCTCTGCACAGCCACACTTTACTCTCTGAGCAGCCACCAGCACATGCCTGCTGCTGTGCATACACATCCTCCAACGGGATGCTGTGACTCACACGGTTCAGGCTGCTTTGCCTCCCTGTTCCTGCAGGGTAAGGATGCACAAGGAGACTGTCACTGTCATTATGACAGGCCTTAATTTTTTTTTTTCCACTTCTCATTCAGCTGTCCTTCTCCCAAAGAAACGTGCTTGTGTAACAGCATCAATGTCCTGCCTGAGCACCCTTAACACCGTCCTTTCACCATGTTCTGGGTACCAATTTACAAAGCAGAGTCAGGTAGTCAGTTATTAAAACCAACCTAATTAATTAAATGAAATAGTACCAAGGGAAGGCATGTGGCTATACACATGGACTGATATAAAAGTTTCATCTAGTGGTACCCTTAATGGGTACAGTGACCCGCACACCAATGTCTCCACAGGCTGCATACATGCCACTGAATATTGCTTTCTAGAGAACTGAGCAGCTATTACAGGTTAGCTATTGCAGTTTATTCCAGAAAATCTGGGGGCCCTGCCTCTCACTAGCTTATCTACAGTTCTATGGAAAGTGTGGGGCAGAATCAACAATGAAAATAAGATTTTAAAGGTGGGACTGAACAGGCATCTGCTGCTGTATGTAAAAATGTGTGGCAGGCTTAGAGATGGTGTCCAGACGGCACCAGAAAATAGGGTTGGACACAGCCTGAATAATGTGCCACATTGACATAAAGATACAAGGCTCTCAGGTGCCGTCAGCCACATGCAGCACTCACCACGTAGTTCCTCCCAGCCAGCCTATAGATCCGAAATGCAAATAAAGCCTGTAAACTTCAATTTTGCAGAAACTTTTTTCCATATTCACTGTTAAGCCCCTGTCAGTGTTGTCTGTAGTATGTAACTGAGACATGGTTTCATGAAGAATGAACTGATGATAGATTTAGAGATGCTCTAAATTTACCAGTCTGCAGGTGGTTTCGTCCACTGCTATTTCCTTCTAGTACTAAGAACTTACTATTGCTTCCAGAATTAAATACTCTATGAAAAAATAGTTCCAACAGCACAACTGACAGAAATTTGAAATGAAATAATAATAACGTACAGTCCATTTGCTGTCTAATGTATGTGTGGGATTGAATAGCACTTTACAATACATTTCCTTCTTGCTAAATTACTCTAACTTCAAACTGAATTAAAGTACTTAGCTGCCACTACACCATTGAACTTTGATAGCTGGATCAATTCCAAAAGTTGGGACTGCAGTTGATTTTCTTGTGGAAATTCACAAATAAGGGAAAAGGACAGAATCTATTAAAAAATAAAATAAGTTATTTCATTCTCTGAGCTCTGCTTCCTTCACCAGTCTGGCAAGTGTGATTAGGATGTGAAACATGTATCAGGTGGAAACATTCCACCCAGGTGGGGGCCTGCTGTGTATAGGTTTCCAGTCTCTTTTTCCCTTGCAGTAGTACAGCTACAGCTCTGACTGAAGCTGTGTTTAGCCATGCACCAATCGATACACTCAAAAACAACAACCCTGCTGGTAATTTTTGGGAAACCATGTGGATACCTGCTACCAAATTCAGTGCAACAGGTTCTAACACCATTAGCTCATGTCCTTCTGTCTTCCATTAGTGACAGCTATGCTGAATTGTGTGGGAACACACCAAATTATGGAGAATATAAAACTACACTCAAGTATTATACTATACAAATGTTACACCTAGTTACACTATACAAATATTACACTTAGAATTGTAGCCACAGGGCACATGTTAGCTCTAGCTTAGTTGCTGTTTAGGCAAGTTAGGCTGTAGCTGCAGCTGTATTGTCAGGCACTCAGGCACAGCCACTTACTAAAGCACCTACAGTACCGTTGACTACAGTATTTGCTTTCGAATGGGTCCTACTGAGCCACATTGGTGAAGGAGCAAAGTCAGTAAGAAACTGCACTCAACATGTCTGGTACCTGTCTGCTCTGTACAGACCTCCTGCTTTACTGCATTTGCTTGTGAAGGATGCAGGCAGATGCAGCCTGATGGAACTGGCTACCAGAGAATCATCTTGCTGTATTTTGTGTCATTGATTACTCTTTAATTCAGGGGAAATTTTGTGCAAAGTCCTTCTGACTCTGAAAAAGCATATGTATGTCCATTCCAGTTCTTAAGAACATTAAAGAACATAAAAGACCATGCTCCCATCCTGTCCATAGATGTCCTCCTGTTACCCAGCCCCCACAGAGAACAAATGCTTTCACTTAAGGAAGGAATAACATGCAAGACATTTTTTGAAGTTCAGACTATTGAAGTACAGTTTTTGAGCACGTCATATACTTCAATGACTATTCTTGCGGCTAACTGCAAAAGAAGAACAGACGAACAAAAATAGTAAGTAACTAGACTGAGGTCACACAGACCATGGCTGCAGTGTCTGGCAGGGACGGGATCAAAGTTTAAACATTCTCAAAACTAAACATGTCTGCTATACAGTGGTGAGCCTGAAAGCACATTAGCTGGTACAGCTGAGAAATGCCCTCCAGAGCATGTGCCCTGGCAAGACCAGCACATTAATACATAGCTTTCACAGCCTGCTCACACACCCCATCCACTGCCTGCCTCCAAGGCAGCCACATCAAAGAGGTGAAGAGGAGGTAAAGGACATCATCCTTGCACCTGCTCTGGAGACAGCCCTTTCAAAGGGCTGTAGACAGATCTAAGACACTGAACTTGAAGGTGATTTAATGTTTTCCCCCCTTCCCCAGGGTAGGGTTCAAAGGCGCTTTAGGAAAACCACAAATTTTGGGCAACTTCAGGGTCATCATGTTCAACACTGGGGATGAAATCAACAGATAAGAGAAGAGAAGGTTCCCAAAGATAGCTGCATGAGTGAAAATGGGAAAAGGAAAACAGAAAACAAAGGACTCAAGCATTTATACATTCCTTACAGGAATCATTCAGTAGTATAGCTTCTGGTTGCTACAGGTATCACTAGCTCTTCTGCAATGTCGTTCATAAAAAATAGCACATAAAAAGTACTTTGGCCAGACTTCGTATTTAATGGTTTAAATTGATCAGCAACATGCATTTACACAGAATGCATGTGCCATCTGAGTCAAGTGTCTCTAAGTAAATCCAGATTAAAGCTTGTGGTTCAATTTCAATTTAAGTGAATTGTCTGTAAATCAATTTAAATACAGTAAATGGTGACCAGAGCATGCTAAAGATGCTTGGTTCTTGGTTCTCTCTGCTGAGCTCCAGCAGAGAGGCTGTCCAGTGATAGCAAACACAGTTGAGTTGGATGCCAAGGGACAGCAGAGAAGTGTTTGGTGGGACATGACATAAACTTAGAGTTCTGAAGAGTTTCTACAGTCAGTCAGACAAGAGGACAGAGCTGGAGAAGGTTTACCGCTATGCATTTATGAAACACAGTGAGAGTCACTGGTAGTTTTCAGTGAGATGCTTGCAGCAGTCCAAACTGTCCACGTGTGAAAAGTAGCACAAGGCAACCAGCACAGGTTGAGGGTGCGTATGATAGAGCAGGGGAATGTGATGCTGAGAGCTGATGAGCTGGTGGTGAACTATACTGGTTCAGTTTTTACTTGCACTCCAGTGCATCAGGGCTAAAATCCACCAGGCACCAGCCTCCTCTCAGCTTCAACAGAACAATATGTGTTTAAATTATCTTTGAAGATTTGTGTATCAAATGGTAACACTGCCGTCATCTGTAAATCCATCCAGGGAATTCTTCATCTCCATCTTGGGAAATACTACTTAACAGAGGTGGGAGAAGGTGGAGGACTGGGAAATTTGTAAAAGAATATATTTGTATATGCAACAAAAAGTATTACAATAAAGGGAATACTAATATTCAGCAAATGAGGACTTGTATTTCTCCTTAAGAATACACAAACAGGTAAAATTAGCCCCTGTAGCTGTTTTAGTGCTCAGACAGACAGATTACCTTTGTAGACCCAGATAAAAGAATGTGGGTAAAGGAGAAATTAGCTATTGAATAAAAACCTTCTCTGGGGTTCAAATGTTCAAAAATTTTCCCCCCTGTAAATACTGTTTTTGTAGCTCAAACCTATGCAAAAAAGAAAAGCAATCTCCATCACTCAAAATTACACTCATTTACAAAACATATACAGAAACATGCTCTACAACAAATCTCTGTGTCTTGTTATAAGCAAGGAGGCATCAAAATCCATAATAACTGCATTTATAAGAGAAAGATCAATATGGCATCTGGTATTTCAAAGGCAGAAAATGATTCTATTAAATTTCTACTGGTAGAAAATGCACTGAACAAAACATCTAAAACCCAGAGTGAGTTTTAGCCTCTCACACTGCGCCACTGGATAAATCACAGGGAAACCATCAAAATATTCTTTGTAAAAGATGCACTAGGACCTGCTTCACCCTCTTCTCATTGAAAGAGCAGCTCTTCAAGAGAAGACTGTGGCTCAGGATGTTACTGACATCTTCCAACTCACATCTTATCGGAGCATCTCTGTTGCCATTGGGATGTGGGGGTAAAGCTTAAGGTTTGGAGTTTTTTGCCCTGAGTGCCACTGTTCTAATATTGTCTGTGTGTGTGTGTAACTAATAGAGTTGTTTTACTGGAAAAAAAATAAAAATGGTAACTAGGAGTGAAATAGTCTGATTCTCATTTCAGACACATAAAAGCAAAAGCTAAGAATTACTACAGTGCATTAGAACAAAAGTCTGTCCACTCCAGCAGATTGCTCTGATTTTACAGAATTGACATTAAGAGAGCTCTGCACATATTTTTTTTTTTTTTTTTTTTTTGCTCCTGGGACTGTTGACAATCTCTTGATTAAAAAAACTCCACAAAGTATGGCCATAAGTGGATGATTATTGAATCACAAGAACAGGACAACTGTATGTGAAACAATCTCTCTGACTTTAATGATTTTAGCTCAGGACCTTATTTCTCTGAATGTGGGCTTCAAGTATTTGCAATGCTTGGTAGATTTATTTTCATGAGCTTCAGTCATCCCTTGTAAATTTTTAGAATCTACCATATCCTTTGGCAAGGACTTTCACAAGTGATCTACCTGTTATGGGAAGAACAGAATGAGACAGCCCTAGCTGGTGGGAAGTTATGGTGTCAGCCCACTGGCTGTCAGTGTTGTCATCTACTCTGTTGGTAACTCATAAATGGAACTACAGAGCAAAATAGTTTTGAAGCGTGATGATGAAGCAGATGTTGATGGATATTTGCAGAGGGTACTCCCTCAGCATGAGAGACATCGGAAGAGAAAGCATGAAAATGGTTGTTTGCAAACCTTAGGTGGCCTGTAGGCAGGTTGGGTTACCTGCAGGGAGACAGTACCCAATGTAGCACTGAAGAGGAGCTCAGGAGGGGCAATATAGAGATAGGCTCTGTTTCAAATAAAAGACAAGACAGATACCACTAAGCCAAGAAGAAGTCTGGAAAGTTGTATCTTTGTTCTTTAACCTTTATATAAGTGATAAATCATATAGTTTCTGCAAGATGTGGAATGACTCTGCAATCAGAGAGGAGACTCGATCAAAGTATTAGCTCCACTTTTCCCTTTGAAACCTGAGTGAAGGACCATGTCATTGCAATAAACTGACCGTTTTTTACAGTCAAATACAAATATGGCTATTCATGACATCTGTAAATGATTTTGTCTTAGTGTAATCCTCAGTGCTGAAGACAGTGACATTAAATAAACCTTGGATTTTTTTAGATGCATCTGAGATAAAAACATAGCAACTGGTATGGGGCCTTAGAAATTTGTACATTGGCAGCAATTAATACTAGTCATTAACCTGGGAGCTACAAGCGCTTACAGGGTCTGAAGGCCTCCAGTGGTTGCTAATAAATCCAGACTTTTATACAAGGAACAGAGCAGTTATGGATAAAAGCAGTAGGATGTATGTGACAACCAGCAATTTTAACTTATCACCTTGGAGCTTTATTTTTGAAAGCCTTTACTTCCCACTGATTGCAGGCTTCCAATTTTGTGTTGTCATGTAATAAATTACAAAAATTATCTTTTTTTTTTTTTTGGCATAGTGCTTCATAGATAGTGTCTAAAAAGCTTCTTTTTTAACAAAATGAGTTAAGTATTGCTGCCATGGTGATTATAAGAACAAATCAGCATCAAACAGTAGCCTAGAAATCTAGATACAAACTCAAAATTCTCAGTAGCCAAGGTATTTGGTTTGAGTCCCTTCTAGCAGGAGGCTTTTACTGTGTATATGAAAGGGATGGGGGTGGAAGACTAGAGCGGAGGTCATTTTCAAAAGCAAATCTTTAACCCTTTTCCTGAAAGGAGAGTACTGTCTAACTTACCAATATGTCTGAAGGAGATCTGAAGGATATCACTTCTAGCAGGGAGGAGAACCTCCTCCTCTCAGCAGGTGTGTTAAGGAGAAGGTATCATCATTCCTGACGTGGCTATAAGGGTGGCACAACTGTGCCAATCATTTAAAAGCTGTCCCCTTTGACCAGGAACTTCCCTATTTAGTCCTAAGGTAGTTTCAACTCTTGCATTTATTAACATTCACTGCCATATTTACTGCTCACTGAATTAATATTTTAAATAAGAATTCTAGACCAAAAGGCCTACTTGTCTACTCTGCTGACAGTGCATATGCTTGATCATAACCATCATAAAAAGTCAGTAATGGATGCAAAGAGAAACTGTGAAGCTGGTAAAAATGTTTTCAATATTTAATTAATTATCTCCTTTGTATCACACACAACAAGAGGACAAAGATGTTGTGGGTTAATTAGAGACCTAAAAGCACAAAGCCATAAAAAAATGCCTTACTCAAACCTGTAACTTTTCTAGAGCAGATAAAAAAGCAGCAATAGGCTGTTAAGCACCTGACTATAAGGTAAAGTCTTTGCATCAGAAAAAGGTACTGAGATCAGAGATGCAAAGTTTCTTCCATTAATGTCTCCATGGCTGGCTTGAGAAGGGAGTCCAGGGACTGACAGCTAAACAGACCTCTTCCAGGGATGTGAAGGTGGTCAATTCAAACTGCTCTGTTCCCTATCATGTATGGCATTTAAGATAGGTCACATTTTACAGTCAGTGACATTAAACTATTTCATAGTGATGCATGTGCTGTAAGTTATAATATATTATTTAGAATATTTTAATCACCTAAAGTTCAGAGACCTCAAAGCACATATTAATTAATGCTTATTTTAATTAGCTCTGCCTCAGAGAGAGGAAGAAGACAAAACTGTGCAGCCTTATTAGCACAACACTCCAGATCCATAATTAAACTCAGAACACACAACATAATACATATCAGAACTTAAAGCAGTGGAAGGCTGGTCACCACTATGGCAGCCTCCCACTCTTATAACTTTCTTTTCCCTTAACATCATATTTCTTTCCTCCCCAAGTTGTCCTGTGAATTTCCACAAGGGAAAAGACAAAACATTTCTGCGCCTCATGGCCAAACTCAGCTCTGTTCTTGCAGTAACATCATCTTTGGTGAAATTATTCTACATTCCATTATACTCAAAGGAATATACTATTATCAAGTGGAAAAATCTTTTTGTGCAGGTATCTTCACAAGCAACTTTTCCCTCTATATGGCTACCAGCCATGTGGATGTGTCTGCAGGCATAGAAACTTCTGCTTTGCTGCCTTCAAATATTCTGCCTCTTTCCCCATCCAAGAATTGCTGAGGATGCTTTATTTTAAATTCCACAGCTGAAAGGCAAAAAATTAGTTCTTCATATTTTCTGACTCTTCATAATAAATTAACTGTATCAGGTGAGTCAGTGTGCGAGGGTCATAGAGCCAGTCAGTGGAAAGGCATTAATACAACACTCAGTAGGGCCAGTCTCTAGTATCCTACCCTTGTCTGCCAAATGACCAAGCTAGGAAATTCCAGTCACTGCTATTCAAATGTCTTCCTATGTACATAAAGACACTTAAGACAAACAAAGCTCAGGTAAACTGAGATGCTGATTCTAAGACCCTTAAAGTCAGTAACTGTTCTGTCAACTTCAAGGTTTTTAAGATAAGCTCTTAAGAGCTTAATAATGATACCAGAAAAAAATTATCTAACTCTCTACTGGTACTATCATATAGCATTAATTTTCAACCTTTTTTCGTTTGCAGCTCTTTGAAATTTACTCAATAGACTTCATTTTCGTAGCAAAGTTCTACAGACACCTTAAGAGTGGATCTCATACTGTCAGATAGGTATGGGTCATGCACTGAAAACATCTACTAAGGGTAATGAAAGGACATTCATATGAAAAAACCTGAAAATCTTACCAGTAACTAACTACAGGAAAGTTTCATTTTCTCTCTCCTATTTCATATTAATTACCATTTTCTTTCAACACTAAATTGCAAAAAATTCCCTCAATTTCACTCCCCCTGCTCCATTCCATAGAATTTCTTCAAATAAATAATGAAATTGAATAGTTAAGCTTGCAGAAATTGCTATTACTTTATCAATGCCTGAGCCAACAAAAGCATTTTTCTTGCACCTGCACAAAAGGGAAGGAACTGAATAGCTTTTAAGAAATGTGCTACATTTTAATATGTCCTGGTGACATGCAAAAGCGTATCTACAATTCTGAAAGGAGTAGGGATGGAAGAATGGGTGGAGAGGGAAATTTTGTACACTCAGGCTCCTTTGTAATGAATTTACTGATGTTAGAACAAATAGTTGTGCCTTGCTCCAGAAGCAATTCTTCACCAATAAATTTTGCATCAAATCCTAAATCATCATTTTAGTAATTTCTATAATGAAACCCAATGTTAATGTTTCAGTATCTTTTACTCTTCAATGTAATATTTCACTTTATTTGCATTTGCTATTTTTTGATTTACTGTATTATAATTTATTTTGCAATTGTAACTAATTTTGTGATACATTTAAAGTGCTTTAATTCTGATAGTTTTGCTAACACCACAGCATATTTAGTGGATTATAGCAGGTTTCCTTCCATTTCTCAGCATCAAGCAACTGTAGAAACATTAATGTATGCCTATGTTAAACCAAAGCAGCAAGTGAGTTTAGATTGGTTTAACCTTCCCTGAAGTTTTAGAGGAGCTCATTGATATTACTCTGCAAAGCACCTATAGTCTTATAATGGAGCCATTATGTGATATTGTTGGGATACTTTCTTGCCAAGCTCCCAATGCCTTGCAAGCAATGACTTTTTATGCCCTGTTATTCTCACTGACAAATTTCAATTTTCAATCATCACAATGCTTAATTTTGACTCCTCCCATAAAGCAAAGTTTCCTGAAGTCCTCCTTATATTTTGCATGTTTATTAGAAGGACCAAGAAGAAAGCAGGAAAAGAAAAGGCCAGGATGTCATTACTCTTGTTCATATCCATGAATAATGCTTTGCTCCATAAATAATCCACTGAACTCATAGAATATGGTACAAGTGTTAGCTTGTCATGGGTTAGCTTCATACGAATATAAGCAATATATTCATGAACATTTGGGAATTGGGAGAAGACTTGTTTGTCATTTGAAGATGAAAATAACAAACATCAATGAAAAATTTAGGAAAACTTTTTACAATGAAAATACACAGTTTCATTATGTTTCAGTAGCCGAATTCCATTCTCAGGACTCAGCTTAAGACAAAAGTCTCCTCTCAGAATGGCTTACATTTGTACACATGCAAAACTGAATGGGTTCCTGGAGACACCTTTAAATAGAGCATAACAGAGTGTTCAGTTTCCTAGGGGCAAACTCTACAGACAAAATTAATTGAAAATCTATTTCATTTTTTCTGCTTTTTTATTAAAGCATGTCCACCTATAAATTCTGAAAGCCTAGCAAAGATATTAAAGAGAAAACAAACCAAAACAAATGGTTTCAATCACCTCTGTAGAGCATTTGCAGAAACTCTTGGCTATCAGACTAGAATCTTTTAAGTCAAAGAAAGGTGGGTGGAAGGACACAAAGACTGACTTTCCACAGAAAGCTGACATTTTTGAAATACAGAAAAAAATAATGTAATTATTTTTCCCCTATGTCCCCAGCTTCTTTCTTCTTTTAAACCCTCAAGGAAATAACTTCTTTTTAACCATGAACCCAAGTGAATTGGGGCAACTTAATTTCAATAAATTAAGCAACAGCTGTTCATTTTAGAGCTCCAATTGTAAAAAAATATTAATTAAGCATTAAACACTTAATCATTAAATATACCTCCTGCATGTGTGCCTGCTAAAATGCAAAATGCTGGACCCACTGTTTTGGCTTTCTACATTCAGGTGGCAGAGGCAGAAGTGGGAACTAGGACCAGATGGAACATGGCAGATGGGTATTCCGCTGCTGCAAAGAAGTCTCTGGAGCTGTAAAAGGTAATGCAGTCCAGTTTCTGAAAACTATACTTCAGGCAAGATGACTAACTAGAATAATCACAAAATCAGGAACATAAACGAAAATATAACTTCCTGCAATAAAATGAGAAAGGCATGCAAAGATAGAGTCAAACTGGGAGGTTGACTTTGCAACCCCTTGTGGTAATGAGTGCTGATCAAGATTACAAAGAAGAGGTTCATACCTGAAAGCTGGCCGGCTTCTTTCAAGTATAGCAGTTGATCTAATAAAAGATAATATCTCCTCTAAAACCTTGCCCCTCTTAGATTTTTAATCCGTTCTGAATAGAAAAACTATTGCTATTTCATTTTTCATTTGGAGATTTTAAAGAGCTTTACAAAGAGGTTTACAGGCACCACTGGGATTCTTTATGTGTAAAGTATGATGGACTGCATCCTCAGAAATATTCCCTGATGCTTTGACACTTTACAAACCATATCCTGACTTAGATACTGACGTGCTATCACACAGTACATGGGGATGGTCAGGTGCTTCAGCAGGGGATGTACGGAAAGCCAATCTGATGAAGCTGGAAGAGTGGCACTGCTAGAGATGGAGGTGCTCTTCTCTTTGCCCCCTCGTCCTCAACACAGGTGCTATCCTGAGCTGCAGCTGGTCCTTCTGCAATTCACAGTTACAAAACATCTCATGAAGATGGATACTTAAGCCATTCCTCATTCACAAAATACAGACAAGAATCTCTCCAACCTTGGAGCTCTTACTTGGGATCTCAAATTCCAGATTCAAATCATTCAAATATCTGAAAATGTTTGTCCCCTTCTCCTCTATCCGTTGGTACAATTCACCCTTTCTTCTCCTGCCTCCTCCCTCGACCCTCTTCGCCCCCCCCCAATCCAATGAACATTTAATCAATATCATAGAAATTGGAACAGCTACAGCCAAGGGGAGGACAGTCCTCCATGTCCCATCACTCTTTCTCAAAGCTTACCCTTAAAACCTACTGTTTAAGCACTTCCCATGTAAGACAGAAAATGCAAATTTGTATCTACTCAGGCAGAGGTGGGATTTGAAGTGGGATCTCCCAACTACTGGATGAATGCCACTAGAATAGACTGAGGGTGTCAGTGTCATTCTCAAAGACTATCTGTAACATTGAATTTTGCAGGTGAGCCATCCATTTCTAAGTTTGAAATCCTGACAGGTCTGAGGTGCAACACATGATGAAGTGCTCAGTGTCAAGGCTGGAGACATACTGAGCGTGTAGAGGAGCAAGAGATAAGGAACATCAGGAACAGCTTAACATTAGATGCTTAGACTACACTTGATATTCAGAGACAAGTGGTTCTGCCCATATGTGATTGCAAAGACCTATATATTTTCTTATCTTGGAAATAAATACCTTCACACTTTCTGAATGTCCAAGCACCACCAGGTTCCAAATCTAGAGGACAGAGCAGAAGAGAAATCTATGGCACATTAGTTTGAGCTTTGTAAAATTATAACTAAACTGCTCAATAAGACCCTGAATACTACAGAAAAGTGGAGAAACCTAGTGATGGCATGAAGGTGTGCCAGGAGAAAGAATATACAGACAAACCTCTTCATACCTTCTAAGCTGTCTCAATTAAGTTCTGTTCATTTCATATATATACACAGTTTCACATGTGTTCATTACCTGTACAGCTAATCACAGCCAGGCATGAACTCATCTGAATCCGTTCCCATTCAAACTGCAGGCACAACCTGTGAAGACCATGAATTCTACTCCGAACTTTGCACAAATCTCTCTATATAAGTAATTTTACATTCATACGAAGGGACGCTTTTAATATCCTTTGCCAGACAGCTACTGAAATTTCATGGGTGTATGAGATGGACACATTTTATGACCCTTTAACTAATTATTGTGCCATTACTACCCTTGGTGCTTTCTACAGTTGCTGACCTCAAACTACACTTACATACCTCTCTTCACATGATTTTAGACTGTGTGACTTTCCTCTCATATCCATTTTCATTTAACTCTGATCTGTCCCTTCTTTGAAATTCTGAGCTGGTTTTCATAAAAATCTTATCTACAATCAAAGCTCTGTTTCTCTGTAATGCTTTGGGATATGGCCTTATCTCATGCTATTATTAAAAACAGAAAGCTCTTTTATACAGGTATATTTTTGACCTCTGCTCTTCTCTATTTGGAACAAAATCTGCAGCAGCATGGCCAGGAATAGAAGCAAGCATCATTCAGGTCCCAGTTCTATACTTTAACCACTAGATGATGCCTCCTGCGAGTATATAAAATTACATTTAAATGCAAAATCTCATCATGTTTGCTTACACTTACAATGTGCTAATATTATTTTTTATATCCTGCCTCTCCTTGACCTCTCCTGTCCTCCAGGGCTCAGCAGACTTTCAAGGTCCATTACAATGTGGAAGAAGGTTTATGTGACTTGCCACTCAGACTGTATGTGAAAGGTTCCCACGAAACAGCTGGGGACACTTAGTACACCACAGTCAGCTCTGTTTGAACAAAGGGCTCCATGACCCTGTATGAAAAAAACTTCCAATAGCACAGATATTGAAGGAGATGAGCAGAAGCCTTTTGAGGATATTACCACCAGCCAGCCACTTGTATTATCCAAGAGTTCAGAACTTTCAGTATGTGATGAAATGTCAAAAAGTCCTTTTTTGGCAGCCACATGTATAAATTGGGATGCATTCCACTTAAATAGAGGGCACTGTATTTGTATAAAATAGTGTAAAGACAGCATTAATCCTATATGATCACCATTACAGTAAAAGATAAACAACACTGTGGCTCTGTAGATGAAGTTACCAGGTAAGTGGTAAGTGGATAAAGAGTTGTTGTTAGTATATTGTGCTCTGCCAAGAAATTAAGACTAACAGAAATTAAGAAATAAGTAGAAATTAATAAAAGGCTCAATAAAGGAGCCTATATTGCACATCAAACTATTGCAAAAGCTTTTAACTATGACTTATTTGTGGCTGTGGGACTTACTTGGGGCCATGGCTTACTTCTGACTCTATGTCGTGAAGTTGTTTTCTGAGCGGAGGAAGAAAGTAAAAGGAGCATTCTATTTTCTACAAAAGCTTGGGTTCTATTTAAAAATCTTGTCAACCAGAAATGGGGAGGAGTGTCTGAGTAAGAGCAACTGTGAAAAGACTCATTATCTTGTGAAAAATCAAGGCACCACAGACAATGTATTTGTCCAGCAGTATGATCATATGTTCATGTTATTTTGATCAGGAATAACATTAGCCAGCTAAACTCCAAATTTGAACAGCACTTTAGTACCCAGCTTTTCATTGAGTTGGCAGTCACTGTGAATTAAGTACTCACTGCACTGAGAGGTGGTCAAAATTGAAATTTCTGTTTTGCAGAAAACCCTGACCCCTCAAAATTTAATTATGTTCTAAATCAGAAAGAATGTCACTACTTCAGAATTTCCCATTAAACAAATGTCTTGAAGAAAAGATATTCAGGAATCTAACACAAAAGTATTTTGGTAATGACAAAACAATTTATTTTTATATGATTGAAAGGTATAGTTTGATATAGTAAGAAACCTTTGCATCAATTGTATCTAAATGATGTCTGAACCATTTTAGATTACATTTCCTGTCATCATAGTAATATGGTTAACATTAATATATAATGTAAAAGGCAGAACAAAAATAAAGCACTGGAATTACTAAAGCAGATTTTTACAAAACTGAAATCATTATTTTGGATCATTCTCCATGGACATCTGCACTGTATCTGCTACAAAATCTTAAAATATGACTACCCTTCATTCACTGGTGAAAAACAGCAATCCTCCCTTTCCTTACTGCAAAATAACTCCATTGAAAAATGTGATTAGGTCTGGCCTTTCTGAAATGACTGGGAGTTTTGGCATTGACATTAATTAAGTCAGAACTTTATTCGTTGATTTCAAAAGGACTACCTGTGTACTTGAAAATATGCAAACATAAGTCCTGTATTGATCCGGAACCTTAACAATAAAACTTCAAAGAAAATGATCCCATCTAAATCTCAGCTGAGAGGACAGAGCATGAGTCTTACACAAAGACTCTCAAAATCACAAAAGTATTGTCTAGCCAGATTCTGAGACCATTTGACATTAATTTTCATAATCTGGAACAAAAGCAAAAATAGAGTATTTCAAAATCAGTATGACCAGTCCACCAATTTTAAAGTATTTTCAACCACAGTAAAATAGTGACACTATTTTTATCCTACACTTAGAAAAAATCATTACTGTTACTGCATTATTAAAATCTGCTTACCTATAAATAAGGTAGTGATTTCCAACATTAAGGAGATACTGTTCTCAACAGTCAATATAATAAAACTAAACTATATAGTAAGATAAACAAGAAGAGAATTCACCAAATGTGGGCGAATATGCCTCAGGCACCACCTATTATGTGCACATCTGCCTACCGAGCAGATTGCCATCATCTAGTGTTATCAAAAAACTCTATGTATTTCTAGGGAAAAGCATACACACTTCCAATAAATTATGGTGCTAAATATATGTTCCTCTGTCAGTAAGACATTGCCTTCCATCCTGGTTATGCCTGAGAGAGAATGTTTCTTCTTTTTTCTTTTTTTTTCTTCTTTTTTTGTGAGTTCAGATTAAAAAAAGAGACTAGATTCTCCCCTTCCTTCCTGCCTAATCCCTTGAGCATGTGTTTTATTGAAGGCTTGAAAAGCCTCGTGAGGCTCTTTGGTCATGGAACAGGCACAGCTTCATTGCCAAGCCCATCTATGCTGCTCACCCCTTTTCTGATGGTACCTAGGGAGCAAATTCTTTTGGTTATCCACTGGCCTGGATATAAACATGAAGATAAAGGTCCTTACATCATTTTAGGCCAATATAGTCTGAAGGGACTTTCCCACTGCTGCAAATCATAAAAGACTAACAACCATCTCTATCTACCTCCAAAACTATCAGCTAGTTCAAAGTAAAAGATTTCTTAATTTCCAACAATAAAGAAGCATATTTAAATGAAAGTAGAAAACAACATTTCAAGCATGAATCATGCAACGCAGATGAATGCAAAATAACATTGAAATTTTCAGAATGATCACTTAAAAGGCTCCTTGTTTTCTTTAAATAAATGTTTATTTTTGGTACATTGAGTATTTTTGCTATCAGTAGGTGGAATGCATACTCCAATCTAAACTTCATAAGAGTGTTAGCTGGAGTTTTGCAAATACTTTCATCCAAACAGGTGACTGTATTTAATACTGCAATATAACCTTGCCTAGTTTCCAAAATAAATTTGCAAAGGGAGTGGATTACTTTGAGGATAATTAATGTGATAGGGAGGTTTTTGCTTTTGTTTGTTTTGTTTTGTTTTGTTTTGATCTTGATATCATTATTTGAAACTGACTAAAGTAAATTGCTGTTTTTAAGTAACCTGGGGCACCAAATGGAATTTGAACCTTGCTTCCTAGCTACAGCAATATAGTAGCAAAGAAAGCTGTGTCACAAAGCAGACTATCCAAGCATAAGAAAGTAGCCCTGTCAATCCTGGGCAAAGAGTGTCTCACTTATGTTCCCAGTGCAAATATACCACAGAGATGGAAACTGAGCAGGGATCTCCTGACTACCAAGCTCTTCAGTACAAGTCGCAGCCATTACTATGGAAGAACCTGCACTGACCCCACTGGATCTATATTAGAACCATGACAGCCAGACCCAAAAGAGATGGGAAACAAATAAACATCCACAGAAACGCTAGGCTAAGGACCAACTCTCTGTGCTGACAGATGTGATGCACTATTCTGACAATGCAATCCCACTGGGATTCTCCAATCTCCATTAAGTATTTCTGAATATTGTTAGTGAATTTTCCACATATTTTAAATGTACAAAGAAATATTAAAAACCTTGTTCTATCAATGCAAATTTTTACCTATGTTTATTAATTATTTCTGTGAACAACAAAAGCAAATAAGACCAGAGGTCAACATTACCACAAGCATGACTACAGTAACTGCAAGGATGATTCCAGACCAATTAAGGTTCACTAAACATTCAGCATCTGTGTGTTCCTTATAGTTTTTATTAAGCCAGAATGAAAGGGTTATGCTCATAATTCTGTACTCTTTTTTTTTCCCCTTTATGTTTAAAATCTTTCACTGCATTTAATCACTTTTGGTGTCTTTCCTTCTTCTTTGCAGCAATTTTGCCCAAGCACTCCTGGGATTGGTGTTGCATTACAGATTCATCAATGATTTGATGCTTACTCTACATTATCCCACAAGTGCTGAGGCAAACAGTTCTTTGCCAGGATCAGATGATGTTCTATATTCGCCTGTAGTTTAAAATCTTGTTAATGTTGACACTTCTGATGAAAGCTCGACAGACACTGAAACGAGTGTAACCTGCAGGCTTTGGTGAGTGCCAAATAAACAGATACCCAGGGCACAAAGTTTTTTCTACATCCCCTATATACCTACAGGGGCATCATTGACTTAGGCAACATCTTTACCAGAAACAACATCCAATAGAACAGCTGTCACACCCGGTCTGTAGGTGATGTTGCTGATGGGTGAAAGGGTCACTCTTTGCTATGTTGCTAAACCAGTGTGTCTGAGAAAGAGTTTTGCTCTAAAGTCAATTAACTTTAATGGAAAGACTCCAAATTACTTCAATGATCTTTGGACCAAGCTCAATAACAACTAATTAGGGCTCCATTCCAAAGGTTAGTTGTCAGAATTATTTATGGCCTTTTATTTGTTTGTTTTTTAATATTGGGCAAGAGGGTATTTTTTAATTATTTAGAGTAACTAACACCACTTTGAAAGTCATAAGTTGCAAATACAGGTGCCAGTATTAAAAAATTTAATTTCAGGTAGAAAAATTTTATACACAGTGCAAATGCAATCCACTTCATGTGGACAAAGGAATTACAAACTAGTTAGTGACACCTGTCATTTAGTTCTGTGGCATTTACTACACTCCACAGCCTTACCAAACCTTATCATGTGTTCTATGAGAATACAACTAAGTTAACTGACTATAGCTTCCAGTTCTGACAACAAAATCTAGGACCAATCCAGGGCTGGACTTTTCAGAACTCATCTCACTCCCTCTGCTTAAAACCCCTAACACAGAAGGTTATGTGTCTGAAAAACTTACCACTGGAGAGAACATACTCGAAGAAAGACAGTGATTCAGGTTCCTCATGTAGGAGTGATATCACAGCAAATGGCTGAGCAGTCTCAGCACTATCTATAATTTATTTATTCTGTCAGCAGATCATTACCTGCAAATCAAATAAAGAAATGCTCAAAATCTGAAAGTCACAAATTAGACTGGAGTGAATTATATGATGTCATCTCACCATTTTCCTCCTATTTTTTCTTCTTTTCTTTTCCTGGAAACTGCAGGAAATACTTAAAAGTTGAAAGTACAATAAGAATAATATAATCAAATTGCATTTACAGCATACAAGACAGAAAAGAGAGATGTAGTTCTTCACTATGAATTAGTCAGAGAGCGAAATGATTTAACTTGGAGCGTAGTCTTCAAAAAAGACCTAAAATCAGCTTATGGATACTAGAGTCCAATCCTCACTGGTACTAACAAAATGTCAAGTCATTTTCTGGCAGAATATGGGTCTGCATCTTTGGTGCTTAGCTCTGAAAACCTCTGAAATAGGAGGTGAGGAGAGTCTGTCTTTGTGGTATAATGGAAAGGATGAGGGCAAAGACATAGCTCACACCCTCAAATGGTGCATACAAAGGCAGAGAGCCAAAAAGCTCTTCCTGTGGGTAGGGCCCTCCCTTCTTTCTCCGTGACAGGGACTAACCTCCCTGCAAGGGAGTAAAAGAGAAGGGTTGCTCCTCTCTCCTCCATCTCCTGTCCACCTTGTAGTTACCAAAGGGCCAAGCTCAAGTGAATTCTGGCACGAAGGTTTTCCACAGGCTGCTCCCACTTACCCCTTTGCCAGAGGCCTCATCAGCTGAAATGTGTACCTGCTCCGTACCCGCTCCAAGTCACAGGTCACTTACTGTCTTAAAGCAAGTTAGACACCAGGGTACAAATAGAATGCGCTGAAGGTCACCTGACAGAAGTCAGGGTGGGCACAGGTACATGCACACACTCCTCACTTGCTCTGTGTTTACACACAAAACCCTGGCAAATGGGTTTGGGCTGCAGTGTTGGGCTGCAGGGCTGGGCTGCAGGTAAAAGTCTCTTGCAGAGCTTTAGGTCAATGCACAGCTGTGCTGTTTAGAAACAGTGACACTTGACTTGAGCTGAAGACAACAAAGATGTGCTCCAACAGTCTTTCCGAAAATCAGTTTCTTAACAGTCATAGAATCATAGAACCATAGAATAGATTGGGTTGGAAGGGACCTAAAAGATCACGTAATTCCAGCCTCCTGCCATGGGCAGGGACACCCTTCACTGGAGCAGGTTGCTCAGGGCTCCATCCAACCTGACCTTGAACACTTCCAGGGATGGGGCAGTCACAGCTTCTCTGGGCAAAGTCTTGTAGTTGCACTGAGTAACAGTTATTCGGATTTCTAATTAACAGACAGACAATACAAAATATTTTGCATTAAAATAAAGAAAAATTGGAAGAGCTTAGATGCACCATGTCCCTCTGCCAATCTCAGCTTAAAGTCTCAATTATGATGTGTAAGTATTGTTGCAACTTGTGTTAAAAATAAAAACAGAACTGGCATTAATTTATGCCCAGTCAATCAGAATGATCCATAATGTGGAAGTTTTTAACAAGCTGCCGTCCAACATTTTTGACATGTTTTAAAACAAACCATCCTGATCAGCCCTGTAGAGGCTAAAGCTTCTAAGTTTAATGACTCTCCAAAGAGAAGGAGGCATAAAGACTTAGCGACTCAGTAGACGTGACTGCATAGACCTCTGAAGCCAGCTTGGAAATGACAAATGATTTCTTAATAGAGAAGCTTTCTTTTTGTATTATCTTTTGCCGATGAAGTGAAAACAGAGCATTGATTAAGCAATGCAGGCTGGGAATATTCTATCCAAATTGGAGACTTTTCAAACCAGCTGCTGGTTTCAAGGCTTTGAAATACAACTTCTGCTTGTTGCTCAATGCTTAAAGATACCTATCCTGGAGCCACAGACAGTAATTGATGTCAAGCTGACACAGATGAATTTCAGCTGTGTGGGCCATTCCACATGCACAACACTTGTGTAAAAAAATGATTTCTGTCTTAAATGCTACAAACTAAGAGAAAGGATTAATAGAGACAACAACAAAAAAGTTCTCCATACAAGTAGAGTATGGCTGAAGAATACCAATAGCCCAGTATGCTCTCGACTCACCATTACCCTTCTCTTCCACCTGTCAGATGAAATCATTTGTACAAAAATTCAGACTGAGCCTTTCACTCACAATGCTGTTTCTGCACAGTTCAAATTCTAAGCTCATTTCATGGAAAATAATTTTAGGGAGGTCACCCTACACGTTAAACAGTAAATAAGAACTAGGTATCTAGAGGGAATTAAAAATATTTGTGGAGTTTTTCCCCTGCAGGAAAGATTTAAATTTTCCAGGGGAGCTTTAAATATAAGCTTTTGGCCCTCACAGATGTTAAAAGTTTGAGTGATTCATATTCTCATTCCCTTGTGTAGCTACATTATTAGACTGTATTTCCCTCAATTCATCAGAGAACACACTATGTCCATAACCATAAAGCTGAGATAGTGGCGTGTCACGGAAGACTAGGTCCAAACAGGAAAACAAGCCCCTAAGCAGAACAGGAGCAAGAACCATCTAAATTGTAATACTCAGAAGGCATTATGGAGCCTTTTTTAAATTAAAAAATGTATGATTTTGCGGTTGAACATTTGGGATTTTTTTATGAAAATAAACATGCAAAAGGACCATGCCTTTCACTACAAATATCCTAACACACCAATAGAAAACTGCTGCAATGAGAAATTTTCACCCTAATCAGGTCAGTTTGTTTGGATGACTGCTGAGTAAATAGCTATGCCATGCTATTTGTATTGCAGCTCTTGCTCCAGAACTAAGAAAAATCAACACAGACATATAAGACAAGTAAAAAATATGCTTTATTTTTAACAAATAAGCATTACAAGAAATGGTATGTTTATTCAACTAGTGATCTGTACATTTCACACACCTGAAAATCAAGCCAGTTATTTTTGTCTCTCTGAATTATAAATCAACAACCATCACTCCAAAAGGCTGTTAATAAAGGGATTGTCCTTGATGTAGCAGAATTGTTTTCCTGAAAAGTTCATGGAGGAGTACAAGTTCTAAGGCTAAGATCCTGTTTTCTGAAAATTTTGCTTAGACAAGAAGCACATATACTGGAAGGGGCAGATTTCCATCCCCATGATTTAATATCCCTGTTTAACCTATTATCTCCACATTCTTGATGGAAAAGTTTCTAACAGTTTGCATGCCTCCTTCCTCTCTGAAAAGAACCCCAAACAATCAGGACAAGGGAACAAAGATTTGTGTTGACTGTTTCAGAACAGAAACTGGGGAAAAAAACATTATTAGTGATAAAATTATTAGGACTTTTTTGTTGTTGTTGAAAATGAATTACTGAGTGCAATGTTTGTTGGGTAACTGCAACACTGGTGTCAGTGGAAACCTTCTTGTAGTGCTTTTTCCAACACTATGCTGGTACCTGAAATTCTATTCACAGTCTGAGTACCATGTTGATCAGATTTTCCTTGAAATTCCTTAATATTATGCAAGCACTTCTGTGAGATTTGTTGCTCTTCTTTTGGCAAATCATTGAATCATAGAGTGATTCATAGAATCACGGAATACTAAGGGTTGGAAGGGGTCTTAAAGACCATATATTACCAACCCCTCCTGCTATGGGCAGGGACACCTCCCACTAGACCAGGTTGCTCAAGGCCTTATTCAACCTAACCTTGAACACCTCCAGGGTTGGGGCATCCACAACCTCCCTGGAAAACCTGTTCCAGTATCTCACCACCCTGACAGTAAAGAAGGTTGTGGAGGTTTGGGTTGGCTCCCTGCCAAAAGCCAACGGCAGCCACACGGCTTCCCCCCACCAGGAGAAAAGGAAAAAAAAAAACCAAAAGAGAATTGTAGTAAAAATATATATATATTCACATATATTACAAATATATACAATCAAACACTATGAATCTACAGAATAAGAACCCCAAACAACTCCAAAAGGGAAAAGGGGGAAGGGAAAGGGAAATGGGACAAAAATGGGTAAGAACAAAGCAAAGACAGATATACACACACTCGTAAACTCAGGGAAAAGCTCAATAAGTAACTAATACAATAAAATCTCACCAAAAGTAGCTTCCCTTAAGAGAAGCAGTAGAGATCTCCACCTCCGGATGAGTGAAGCACCAGTGTCTCCGATGGGCCTCAGCTCACATAGATAAGAGCTGAGCCAGCACAGAGACCTGATGTCCTCCCCAGCACACGAAAGGAAGAGAGAGCGAGGGAGGCAACTCCCCAATCTTATATACCCCTGATTACGTGAAGGAATGGTGTGGAATACTTCCTTAGTTATAACCTGGTTACTAGGGAAGGCCCAGACCAAAACCAAGAAAACTAAACCACCACAAAGGTCTTCCTAAGTACAGTTAATACTATTTCTTTCTTCCTAAATACAGTACATGGTTTCACTGCCAGAGAGGGATGTAATAGCTCTGTACATACATGAGATGACACTCTACAAAACAAAATTCTGCTTACTTTGCTTTCCTATGACTCAGGATCCTGTCTTGATGTGAAGATGGCACAGCAGCAGGTACATACTGAAACACATACAGATTCCTTACTAACCCCTCCTGAATCTTTCTGACATACAGAGAAGTGACATTCCAGCTGAGTTTTATCACTCAGACTTAGATTCACAGATGCTGCTGAAGTAAATGGATGTATTTATATACAAGAGAGATTTGAAGAGGCTTTTTTCATTCTCACAGCAAAAAATTACATTATTTAAAGTAGCTGTGTCCATTAGATTAAAAAAAATTCTTTTCTCATTAACTCATTATTTTAAATGTATTTTATAATTTATTTGTATCGGGAAAAGGATTTATAAGTAGAAACCACACGAGAGTCATAATTCAGGTCACATTTGTGCAGCTCACCAGCTAATCTGAAAATCTAAATCTACTGAGACTTTCTAATATCTTCTCAGAATTGTGTGTCATATTACTTATGAATAGACTCGATTCAAAGGGAAGCTTTTCAAATACCAAGAAAATATTTTCTGCTTTGTCATCTACTTCTTTGTTCAATCAGCCTAAGCCTTTTGTTTAAAATTTGTAAATTAACAGACAAACCGGGTTTTGACCTATTCACTGCCTCCTCCCTGTAAGAGATTAATGGCTAACATACAATCCCACTGGACTGACTAAAAAATACAATGGCACCAGCAGAGAACATATCATGCCTCCTCCTTTTACCAATTGCTTTGTATATAGTGACAGATTATCAAAGTGAGTGAAACAGCAGGAAAATAAAAGAAAATTTGTCTCCTTTCATTCCCAGTATCCTACTGTAATTTCCTACTCCTACTAATGACTCTAGTGGATGAAAATGGAAAAAACCTTCCTGCAACTGCTAGAAAGATCGAGAAGTTCAAGGGGACCGGATGCAGCTACTGGTCATGCCCCAGATGAGTGACGCTGTCTTACTTCCTACATTTCACAGTAACCATGAAAAGACTGTTTGCTTCCTTTGGCCCTGAATGTATTTTACATATTTCAGTTGCAAGCTCTTTGGGGCACAGCCTGCTGCTGAATATGCATTTCTAGCGTTATTGCAACACAGCCATGACATATCTTGAGACCTGACAAAAATCCCAGTAATAAGTAGTTACTAAGGAAGTTTTTCCATGCAACAATTTATTTCTGTGAAAGACCATTTCCCCAAGCACTCAGTATATTTGCAAATCACCAAGGTGCCAAAAGAAAATCTAATAATACTTAAAAGACAGAAATAAAACTTGAGTCAAGTAGCAAAAAAACTATTAGAGAAATACTGGGCACCTGAACAAATCCATGCATCCTTTGTTTTCCAAGCAGTTTCATCCTCCAAAATATTTTCCATTTTCTTTGATACTCATGCATCTCTCTTAAAGAGCTAAAAAAGCCACCACTGTGAAAAAGTGTTGCACCTGGTGAAAGTACTTCAAGGAATGTAGACCCTGATCTGTAACCCTTTTCTCACACATGTAGTCTTTATAGCTTTGATTATGACATGAGAAAGGTAGGCACAGGAACTTAAGAATTGCACTAACATAGTAAAGCATTGTAAAATGAAATATAACACTAAAATTTTGCATTTAAGCTCTCTCAAGTTATGTCTATTATGTAGTACAGGAAAAGGACAGTAAATTGAACAAGTAGCTTCTACAAAGCAGCAGCCAGCAGCTAGCAGGACCTTGTAAAAAGAAGGTACTGGAAATAAGGAGAGTTCACGCAGAATGCCAGAGGTACTGTCCACAAATTAGAAACATCTCAGAAGTCAAGAAGTACAAAGGTAAATTTGAACTCCCAAGAATTTAACTGAATTCTGTCCTGTAAAGAATATGAAAACATATAGTAAAAGGCTCTTTGGTTGTCTAAAAAGAAAACCAAAAAAACCAAACCAAACAAAAACCCAAAATCAATCCCCCCAAAAAAACCACAACAAAACCACACCAAAAAAACCCCCAAAACAATGAAAAATTATTTGCCACTGTGGAAGAAGGACGGAAAAAAGATTAAAGACAACACAAGGAAGGCCTTTAATAAGCATTTTCCCACAGTTTTCAATTAGAAATTTTTAGGTTAAATTTAGAGACAAAGTTAGGGTGAATAATGAGAATGTGGGTATGGAAATAGAAACTCCCACAGCTAACAAAGAACTTGATTCAAAAAGTTAAATGCATCAGTCTTGAAGACTGATTAATCACTGTCTCACACTCCTAAAAATTTCATTCACATGTACTGCTGGTCCAGTGACAAATATTTCTAATAGCACCATCAAGTTGGGAGTGAAACTGAAAAATAGTAGATATGATTTCTTTACTTACAAAAAAATCTGTGAAGAAAAATAAGAGGAGATGGCAGTTGGGAAATTACAAGCTATTTTGCTGGATCTCATTAGTATGAAAGGCCCTAAAACACATTTTGAGAGAGACAGTATATAAAGACACAGAGGTAAATGAAAAATGGGATGAAATGCAACAGCAATTTCCCAAAAGGACACCACACAAATCATCCATATAGTTTTCTTAGATGAGATAAGTGATTTTGTGAACAGATGAGGTGTAATAGCTCTCATCTTTCAGGACTTAAGGAATGCATTTGACACCATGTTATATGTTACTAAGGAATCTGAGGAGTAAGACTGTTTTGGTGGTTAAAAAAACAGCTAAAGGAGAACTAATAACAGGCAAGTGTCTTTAAGAAGGGATGCATCAAATCAATTGAGATTAACACTGAGAGTCTTCAGGATCCACCCCGGGGCTTCTGTTGTCCTTCCATGGCTCTTGACTACCTGCATATTCTTGTACTGTCAGTAAAGAAGAGTACCCAAATTACACAAACAGAGCAGCATGAAGATGGGAGTTAAAGAAATGGGGTAAGCAGCAAGGTCCTGGGCAGAAAATTCAAATGTAACCCAGGAGATAACACAATAGTGACAAATGAGGACTGTAGTTGTCAATGAGAGAATGACTAAACACATAACACGATATAAAAAGCAAGTGAGGCTGTAGGACTATGAGGACATAGATTTTCAGTAGAACCTGGGAGACATGGAGATTCTCCATGTCCAAAGATACTAACAGAGCTAGGTTGTTTAGCCCAACAATAGAAAAGTTAAGTAAGCACATAACTTCTGCCTAGAATGTCTTGAGGAAGATGCCTCCAGGTGGGAGAAGTGTTATTTAATTTAAAGAGCAACAACAGCATGGGCAGGGTGGAAGACAGTATATATGTCAAACATTCATCTAGGCTGTAAAGAAGGGAAGTAGCCATAAGCCTATGAGTTTCTCAAATGGTCTCCCAGATAAAAGAGTAAGGGCAAAATTACAGCCTTCAAGATGGAGGTCAAAATACAGTTGGAATTCCTGCTGGAATGCCCTTTACAATTTCCTGGACCCATTGATCGCACCCACATAGGGTCCTTAAGCAACTCCATTAATAGTGTGGTGGTGATATTTTTAGTGCTTTGATGTTACTGGTGTCATTTTGGGGAACATAACCAAGAATATTTACCATTCCACTTTTCACATATGGCTTTCATTACAAAATCCATGTAAAACTAATTACACAGATAAAGGCTTTTGCGATAATGCAGGCTACTTGCAAGTGAAAATAAATAAATAGAAGAATGTAGAGACCAAGATTATTTGAACAGCCAGGGCTCACACAAATGCAATCAAGAGGAGTTTTAATTAAGAATAATTAAGTATTTTGTGAAATAATCCAAGGCAAACTGTGGAATTGTTTTAAAATTGTTATTAGCTGCTTAGATGGAGTTTGTCAGATGAGTGCTTTAAAGCTGAGAAATTTAACAGAAACTGTACTTTCAGAACTTGTGGAGAGACATAATTCTCCTGAAGAGAGTGGAGATTTGGCATTCATATGAGCAGAGACGATCTGGCCCAAACATTCTTGTTTGCAGATGATGACTTTCCTGTATTATTCACTTTGCCTTGGCACAGTCAATCAACAGAGGAAGTGCAGCAGAAATAACAAAGCCTTTTCTCTATTTGTTCATAACATTTTTAGCACATTTAAGGAGAAATTTGAAGAAACACAGTAATTTCTACATCCCAGAAAATGTGTTCAACAGAGACAAAAGGATAAAGAGGATATTAGTACTTGCAAAATACAAAACAAAATGCAGAAAAATGTCAGCAAAAGGGGAATGTGAAGTACTAATCTTTAAAATACATGTAAGAAAGTATTTGAAACAACCTTTCCAGGAAATAGTGTCTATTTATATCCACTAAGTTCACACCTATTTGAAAATAAATCAGTGGATACTACAGTAGGGATGACTCTAATCCTTTCATCCAAAATAACAGATTCAGGGAATAGCCAGAAAAACAGCATTTTTATCAAACAGAATTCATTTGTATCCATCCTCACATTATCAGAAAAGCAGTTCTCCCATAATTAGCAGATCTTGAACATTAACCTTTTGTCTTGACTGCAATCTCTCCGATTAGTGGTAATGTTCAGCCTCCTCAAAACTTCTTCTTTCAAAAATTGACGATTCCCATGGTAACAGCTGCCACTTTCATTATACAAACACCAAGAAAATGTGATTTCCTTTATATCAGTGGGCCAGGCTAGGTGTGTAACTTTGGTCTTCATTGACGCTCCTTTCAGACAAAACTGTTTATTCCAGAAGAAGAGGAAACAGGTGCAAGCACAATTCAGGAGGCCGTTGTTGGCTGACCCGCAAAGTAGGATTGGCAACACTTTGAAAGGAAACTGTTGAACAACCTACCTGCAATGCCAGTACGTTCTGCAGTTGCATGAGGGACAAGCACATTCAACAGCAGCCATCAAACTTACATCAATAATTTCTGTGGGGTTTTGTTTGGTTGGGGTTTTTTGGGGTTTTTTCTTTTCGCTTGAGTCTTTCATGGCTCCACAAACAGTAGAAAAATATCAGCTTAATATCCACACAAGAATAGTTGAGAAACAGTTAATCAAGTAAATCAAGCATTCTCATTCAAAGAACATTGAACTTTAGCCAAAAAGAACATCAATTCATTGCTGAGACTCTGACAGAGCTTTAATGACCAGTGTCTTCATCTTCAACACTCACACCAGTCTATAACCAAAGTCTTTGTCTCAGCCAAAGTCAGTTCCCAAAAGAGCATCAACTTTGGTGGGACCAGCAAGCATTCACAACAAAGATACTTTGTCTCCAGCTAGTCAGGAAATTTTTCAGAAACTTTATCAAATCTGAGGCTTTTTCCAGAAAACCCATCTGTTGCATGTGAACTCATCTGACACCTTTACTGTCTTTGAAACTGAAGGTTTCCAAGTCAATCCATTAAGGTGAGAAGGGATAAAGTGAGATTCACATCTACTTCTCCAGCAATCCACTGAAATACTCAAGTTTTCCCTTAGTCACAAATGTAAGATTCTGTCAGAAAACAGAGCCGCAATTTTCCAAAGTTAGCACTGCATGTTCAGTTCCTTAAATTGGTTTTAAAAATACATTTTAAATTTTTTTGAATGAAATTTTTAGCATTCATGTAAAGGATTGGCAGAGAGCAAAGAGACTGAAATTTAAACACAACTCGAGAAGATTTTATTTTTTCCTCTCCTTAATTCCTCATTAACCCTTTCAGCACCAGACCAGGTAATTACTTTCCTTGCCTTACAATATTTTTGATTCCAGGCATACCAATACTTGTTGTTAACTAGACAATTTGAAAACTTGAACTCAGTTTGGATTTGGGCCTACTGCTTTAAGCCAAAATTATCCAGTGTTTGAGGACAGAAAAATCATGTGTCTCCTTTCATGAAAGTGAAGAGTTGTGCAACCTCCATAAACTCTTGTCTCTGCTCATTCCAACAGACATTAAGATTGTTTAGAAATGGACTCATTTCTGACCCTCATGTCTGAGCATTTATTATGCTTCTACATATCTGCAGATCTCATTACTATCAAAAGTATCAAATCCAGTACCAACAGTAAGGCCCACAGCTTCTCCCAATGTAGCTGAAAAGGAAAAAACACTAGTCAGAAATGAATAGGAGGCTTTAAACATATTGCAAGCACTAAGCTCGTATATTTACATGAGTATCACAGATGCTGCATGCCATTCAGACTCAAAATCTAATTCTGACACTGGATCATAATCCATAATGGGCCAAATTAAAACTCTTGGTTCTGGGTTCACAGTGGGAAAGTCTGGTTTTGAGTGTTCACTCAGCATCCCAAGCTTGTGTTTATTTTTACTCCAACTCCAAAAAACTTGGTGAATAATCCAGAACTGCTCATCCAAGAAAGAGTCGAAAGACTTGCCAAGTTCCAGACAACAGTCCATGGAAAAATCCAAGTGCACAGATTTGTTGGCAAGAGATGCCTCTATCCATGCTCAATTTGCACGTGTTCTAGGGCGGTTCTCAGAAATGAAACAACTTTAGGAAAAGAAAGATGAGGGATTTAATTGCACCCTAACTGTGAACAGCATGAATACCCCTCAGCTTTAATGCAAAGGAACACCAAAGAAATTATTCAAAGTAAGTAAAGCAGCCAAAAGTATTGAAAGCAACCAAAGTAACAAAAAAAGTAACCAGAAAATTACTGCACCTCAATGAAAAGGAGGCAGAAAGGGTTGCCTGTATGACTGGCAATACCATGGCAACACAATTATTTTACAGGAAAACTTGTATTCTGATGCCAGTCTTGCAATCATACTACAGTCTCCAGGATTGTTAAGGTATTACTTCCACACCCCACAATATGACCCCACAACCCGTTTGGTGCCTTCCTCTGCAGCCTGGCCCATCTTCCACCTTGGATAGGACTGTGACTTTACCTGCACTGGCCCTGGAGTTAGGAGAGGCAAAGGAGGCAAGCACCACTCATTTTCCACTTTCCTCAAGGTTTGTTCTTTCACTCCAGTAAAACACCAGAGCACAACAGCTGTTACCAGTATGTTTTACAAGGATTTGTGCATCCTAGAGCACTGGATGGTGCCAAGATGGAATGTCCCATACCACAGAAGGATGGATAGAGAGGAGAGGATCCCAGTTCCAATGCCTTCCAAACTAAAGCCTTATAGGGTAAGTCTTGGCTTCTCTCCTACCACCCCTGCAACAAGATCATGTCAGATCTTACAAGAAGCAGGTTAGGAAGGACACCACTGTACTGACCCAGAAGTCTTACAAGTCTCACTCATTCTTTGGCTCAGAAATGTTTATAGGATTGCCATATTTAGTGTCTTTACTTTAAAAAAAAAACAGTAATATGGGGGATTCAAATAGTGTTACTTTGTCTTCCCACTTCTTGTGTCTCCAACTCTTACCAAGCAGGCCCTACTTACCTCATGCCAGGGAGACATAAGCAGCATCCCTGCATCACTGTTTGAGTTTTGAGGTTTTCTGCATGCTTTGACCATGTATTAATCTACTTGCCCAACACTAACTGGTCACCTAATTGCTGTCAGAGCAGATGGGAAGATAGGCCTGAAAAACACATTTAGTACTGTTATATCATGGAAATTTTATATCAGGGAAATGTAAGAGGGAAAAGATGTCTTTTCCACTTCTTGTGGTCTGCAATAAAACTAAAGCAAGCTTTTATGATCAATGGAGTTTGAGGAACAATTATCCAGCTTCAGTGGATGCATATCTTGCACCTAGCTCCATCTGATCTCCTCCTCTGTTTAGTTTACCTCATGAGCATGCCATGTGCTGGGGGTTCATAGACCGCCAGCATGAACTTCTATCTGCTCCAGGCACCAGAGAGCAACGTTGTGAAGCCATTCAAGATACCAAAACCAGGAGAAAACTTATAAGGTACCCATGATAAAGAGATGACATTGGTTCCTATATTCCGTGCAGTTACCTTGGAGGGATGTTAGCACTGCAATGCCCTCAGTGGGAAACTACTGCTCAGTGCTAGCTTCCCAGTGGCAGCCACCATTCATATTCAAATGGAGATATAAATAGCATAGGGCTATAAAAAGTAACAACAGCAACAGAGGTTCGTGTGAGGATCAGACTTCAAAACGTGACACTGCAGAAGAGATACTGCATTGGAGCTATTCAGGCGCAAGGCTTCCCATTTGGAGAAGATGGGAGAATAGCTTGCCAATTGGCATTCCAGCAGTTAGTTGCTGGCCAAGATTTTCAAGGTTGAACTTTATACCCATAGTTTCACAAAGGTCACACTTAGCAAACTATTGGGGCTTAACAGACCAAGGATGCACTTGGCTCTTATTCCAAGGCTCTTTCCTTGATGTTAATATTGATGACAGTGGAACTAACATCTCAATAGCTGCACAGAAAGGCCAATGCACAAATGTGCAATACTCAACATATGGAAGAAGTCTGAAACCTTTCAAACCACTTAATGAGAAAGCTATCAACAGCAGAAGGAAAAAATCTAAAATGGGAGGAAGGAGCCTATATCCTACCTACCATGCTAATTTATATTATTAGAGAGGAAAGTAAGCTGCAATGTTAGCTATGCTGAGGAGTTTCAAAAGTTGTATTTATTTTTGGTTTTCTTTCATAAATAATGTTCCAATAAATATGCAGCACGCTGAGTTTGTGGCACTGGTAGTGTGTCCATCACCATGGTACCTGAGCACTCAAGCAGATGATTAACCAGCAGAGCAAATGAAACAGAAACTGAGAGCCATCAGACACTATGACAAGCTCTCATAGACCTTATATATGCCAGTACATCTCTGTCTGGACTTTTACTCCTTCAGGCTTCCCACTATCCTATCTTTCCTGTTCTTATGACAACCAGGTCTTTTTTTCCAAGCAGTGATAAAGAATGCAGAGATCTCAGATGGCTTTGGAGAAAGGAGGAGATAAAACAACAACCAACCAACCAACCAACCAAAGCCAAAAACCAATACACATTTTCATGAGGAAAACATTGCTTAAGGACACAGTAAGGATAAAAATAATTTTCATTTGCACAAACCGATTACGACTTGACAAACTTTGTTATGTCTGCCCTGCCACCAACCTAGCCCTTAAATTACTTTTCTGAAGAAGGAAAACAAGTCTTTCTTCACTGAGGGCCAAAATGACTTTTCAGGGGACTGATGCAGAGCATACTTGAACACTACTGTTAGCATGACCTAATAATAATGAAAAGAATACATAAAAGCATATGGCTATGTGCCTTCTTGAAAAAGTCCAGAGACTAAATCAGGCCCTCCCCACAGTTCAAATATGCAGCAAGTTAATGACAACTCTGCTGATTGTTTGTTTAATATATGTACATATAACTACTGTTAGCTTTTTCTGGCTTGGGATGCTTAAGCAGAGACCTCTGGAGTTTTAGAAAAAAAAAAATCTTCTGTTTTGAAGCACATAAGGAGCACTGCACCACCCACTTACATCTGACTGTGAAACTCTGGATTAGAGTTCACTCTAGGCATCAGTCTGATTCTGTTACCTCTCCTGTGTCTAAATTATATCCATCACTGTCATCTCTAAAGATTCAGATCTTCTGTGCACTTCATCAGGCATTATAATCAAAGCAAATGAAAGATATGTTTGCTTAGCTGTTGTAAATGGCTTTGAAGATCTTGGTTTCAGCAAGGGTGATGAATTAAGGATGTCAGCTGGGCAAACAGTTTAATTTTGAATAAACTTAGCTAAAATGGATTACTGAAAAACCAATATGGATTTTTAAAATTCATGTTATTTCACTTACTTTACCAGTAAATATTTCACACCTTCTTGCCATCTGACTCACCAAGCATAAAACTGCAAGAATTAGCAATGACATTCAGCTTCTTAAACATGAGACCAACTCTGGATACTACAAATAGGTTTGAGAAGCCACTTTTCCACTACAGCGGGGAGTACAGCCCTGAAACAATTTAGCCCTCAGCAGACTAAATTTCTGCATAATAACAATTCTGTAAAGCAGCCTGAACATGGTAATCAAAGCGTTTTATGACAAAATTCAGAAACCAACAACTGCAAAGAACTATTCCATAACACAGTTATTTATTGGCAGTACCTGTTTTTTATTCTCCCTGGTCCACGTTCAAATGAATTAAAATAATAAGGGTAAAGAAAATTAACTTAAAATAGTCATGGGGTTTTTTTCCTCTCTCAGGTAATTTGAAGTCAGGAAGAATCCAAAATAACAGCATGATTGTTTAAAATTACAGGGTAAGGTTGAAAAGCTCTAGAGGTCATCTAGTCCAACCTCATGCTCAAACAAGTGCCACCTTAGAACAGGTTGTCCACAATTAAAAGGGAAAGAAAATAATTTAAAGCAAAAAGAAAGGAAAAAAATAGGTCTTCCTCTATCCCCGTTTGCACCAGAAGGAAACAAACAAACAAAACAAAACAACAAAAACAAACACACAAAAACACCCAAAGAAATATTTTCTTGAAACGTATAGCTCTTCTGTGTTGTTTGTTAGTAAATATGACCAACATGGAAAATAGACTTCTAAGTTCTCTCCTTTGGTTGACCTAGTTCCCTTTCTGTCTTGTTGCAGGTAACATTTAGCACAATATGTGGCAAACTCCAACTCAGTTGCCAGCACTGCTCTGCCACACTGCTGGCCAGAAAAGGTTAGGAATGCTGCAAGTCCAGGCCAGTGACAGAGAAAATGCTCCGTATCACTCGTTAGCAGTCCCCTCCAAGCTAATTAAGGAACAAGCAGACAGCTGCTGAAGAGGGTTCCACCCCATCTTTCCCTGGGAAAGCAAGGCCTCTAGGGCAGGGCCTGGACTCTACAGCAGCTAATAGAGTGGGGAAATCTTACAAGATCTCAGCAAAACCCAGATGACTCATCAGAAAGTAAAACGTTTCTATTTTGGCAAGAGGCTGAAACAGCAGTCCAGGGTTGTGCTGCAACACAGCAATAAATGACCCTGAGCGCTTGGGACAAACTCCTGTGCACATTGATATTCCTAACAGTAGGGGCTATTTCACATCTCATTAAACAAAGAGGTTTACATGACAATTAACACATTAATTAGCACCATCTTTTTCACAGTTGGATCTTCTGGCTTGAGATTTCAACATTTTTAGACAAGTGTTTCATTTTGTGAGTGAAAATGAAGAAATAGTTTTTTATGACTCAAGCTGACAAGGACTCCTATGCAGAACTGGCAATAGGAGCATATTTGTTTATGTACTGAAGGACATTGCAACCATATGGCCTTTCCCATAACTTCCATGCAAGGAGGGCCTCCTTGTACAACCTGCAACCTGCCATTCAAAGCCCAGCCCTTAGCCTGGGCAAGGTGCCAGGCTGGCCATTTCATAAACTGGCCATAAACAAACACAGCGTTCCCCAAAGACACAGAGGAGCAAAGCAAAGCTTAGATTTCAACAAGCAGTAGTTCCCATTCCTCAGCCCCAGCGCTCACCTGTGTGGCTCCCCACTACAACAACAACTTTCACTGTATCTGTAGAGATACGACTGGTGGGAAAACACTTTAGCAAACACCAAAAAGCAACCATGCTAATTTCACTGAATAAAGGTAATAGCTAAAAGAGAATGTTTATTGCCCTAGAGCTTCACATTTCAGATACAGAGCTAATAATTTCTACAAGAAACCACTTCAAAAAAGTTGGCGCACAAGTATAGATATCCTTAAACTGCATGTATATTTTTTCTGAGTTTTTTGTTCAATACCATATTTAATTTCTATTTTGTTTTGAGAGAATGGATTTGGAAGTATACAAGAAGATGTGGAATACTGCAATTTGAAGGAAAGGAAGAAAAGATTGGAAACTGGAACTTGTAGCTTTCAAGATCAGGTGGATTCTGATATTCATGGAGTCCATTCCCTATCAGAAGGATGTTGTCAACCCATGGAAAATAGTGACATGGCTTGTATATGTTGTCTTTCACCTCCCTCAGGTACATACTACAAGGAAGTAAATATAAACAATAATAAACAATGTATAAACTAACAATAATCATATTAATCTTTTACATGTTTTGTCACTCAAGGCACAGGTAAATCATTGCATCATAGCCTTACCTATCATATCACTTACAAAATAAATCCATGCTCATGAGGAACACCAGGTAACTTTTCCTTTAATTAGTTTTCCAAAGCTGACTATATTTTTTAGAATATGATTTATTCCTTCTTATTTATCACCCTGCTTTATTTCAGATAGGTACTGTTTGACTGACCTCTAGATACCCTTGCACTTGCTCTGTGATATCCCCAGAATGTCAGTGCTTTGATTCTTCATCTTTCATTTCCTAAACATTTCTTATTGGTCACTTCTGCTACCAGTGGCAGCTGAAGTGGAAGTTTATCCTCTGATAATCTGTACTACTTTAATGGTTCCCACCATCCTGAGGATATTTTCCAAGTGTTATGGTGACACCAGATGAGATCTTGGCAACAGAAAAGTGTTTCATATGTTTATTTCCTAACTTAATCTTTTGTCTTTTTTTTCTGCTTTCCCAACCTTCTGTCATTCCGTTGATTTCTATGGCTTATCTCCTTTTGTTATTGCTATAGTCTTTGTTACCCCTTCTCAGTATCTTTCTGATTATAAAGCCTTTGAAGAACCTGAGGGCATTCCCACCATGCATCCAAAAATCTCTTAGTAAATTCCTCCAAACCCCCAAGTCACGTTTGTCCAAAAGCTGAACAAAAATCTCCACTATAAGGAACAACAATAGTCACATCTTATTTATATATTTATCTGTAAACTAGAGTCTAGGAACTGTAGCACGTAAACCTTGTAAAATGATGAGCATGTTTCAAACAGTTCTAATATGAAATATGACACATAAAACAGGTCACCAGTTTTAGCATGTCTCCAAAATAACATATGCTTAGAAACGCTTATCCTTGTAGCATCATTATCCTTTTTTTTTCCAGCAGAAAATTAATCTTGCACCAGCATGCCCGAAAAAGCAAAATTCTCATATAATTTCAATCACTGACTCAGTTTGCTTATGACTTTTATACGGCTGACTGAACATGTATTATCTCACTCGAAAGAGAAGCTGCGAGTTTGCTCACCTCGGTCACCTGCAGGATCTCTGAAATGCCTCCTCTTCTGTTCCTTCCAAAGAGTGCCTTTTCGCATTTCCCAGTCCATTCCCGAGTCCACTGAACATGCAGACATCAATAAGTTCTGGCTAAGTTATCCCACGTAACTCTGAAGAAAAAAGGAGAGACTTGCAGGTGCTGCAGAAGGTCTTCTTTACTCTCTTTGAAAATTTTGTGTCCTTGGTGGTCTGTCACAGTCAGGTCTCCGGTAGTAAACTGAACAACCTATCCTCCTGGCTCTTCTTTTCTTCTTTTTCTTTTCTGTAAACACATAATCAGGGCTTCAAATCCTTTAGGCATCACAAACTGTATTTCTCTATTGCCCTCTACTGACTGCTGGGTAACGCCGCCTTCCCGGAGAACTGGCAAGCAACAGATACACCGTAAAGCGCTCCCGCCGCCCTCCCCCGATCGATAATGATACACGATGGCCAGAAGTCAACACAAAGCATTCTATTTTTCACTTCGTTACAAAACACCGGGCAGGATTTACAGCTTGTTGGACAGCCGTGGTAGCTACAAAACACTAAACAGAAGCAGGAAACAGTAGCATGGCTTTGCTAATGTGTTGGTTTGGGGTTTCGTTTGTTTGTTGTTTTTTTGGGGGGAGGGGGGTTGTTTTGTGAACAAAAGCCAGGAGAAAGTAGAAATGAATGCATTCTGCCTTGAAATGAGGATGAATTCACCCCATTGATGGAATAAATAGTGGACCGGAGATCTGAAGGTTGCCTGGTTTTAAGGGTTTGGTACTGCCAGCACTGGATGCACAGCAATACTGACTTTTGATGGGAGCTCTGCAGGAAGGGGCTGGTAGAAAGCCATGAATTTGAGGCTGTGGGTTTTGGTCATTTCCCCTTGGTCTCTAGAGTTTTGTTTAGCACATTCAGCACCACACCTGACGTGGGAAACATCATGTGACAGGACCCAGGACAAGATACATAATGAATGGCACTGGGAGCGGTTGTTTGCGCTGCTTTTCGGACAAAGATGATCTATAACGCAAAAGGGAATGGCCCAGCGTTGTTTCAGGAGCAGAAGGGGGGGCGGGGCGGGAAATACACATTTCAGCCAGACTGGAAGAGACTGAGAAGAAAAATTCAGGGATAATAAGAGTGTAAGAGTGAGGGAGGGACAGGGGGAGCAGGTGGTGGAGAAATCAAAATGAATCCTTAGCTTGCATTAGTCACTGCTTAACAAGTAAAGCACAGTGCTTGTTAACCAGGTCACTCAGGCACTTGTTCTCACCAAAAAAAGTTAACACAGGGTGGTGATCCAATTGGTCCAAGGTCCACCTGCACCTCTCCAGGGGCAGGAAGGAGTCAGTTTGTCACCTCCAGGCAACAGAATAAATCCCCAGCACATTTCCCTTTTGCTAGGCAGAGGTTAGGACAGATCATGGCATTATCTTGCCTTGCCATTCTTCCTCTGCAACAAACTCTCCTAGGGAGCAAACATGGCTAAAAAATTATTAGAACAGACCCACACCTCAAAAAAGTGTTGAAACTATTTTTGCTTACTAGTGTTCAAAAATACTTTCATTTTTTTCCCCATCAATATTAATAATTGGGAATATTTCATTTGCCAAAAAATCTGTTGACTGATGAACACTGGTCGTATTTTAAATAGATATTCTGTGATATCCCTGCTCTCCCACTTAGGAGAGTTCACACAAAAAGTATGATCAACTAAGCCAGCAACACGGCAACAAAAATGTAATCTTGAAGTTTTATTGAAAAAAACTATTTTCAATTCAAAAACAAAGTCAGCAGAGGCCCTAATTGTAGCTATAAGGAACATTTCATTAACAAGCCCAGATTTACTGTGTTGTAAAGCTCTATTGAAGAAAGCCCTGAAATTCCTTTTTTTCCCCCATGCTTTTCCTACTTCTAAAGCCCTCGGCTACTGCACGTTAAAAAATAAGAAATAATTATCGTTATTCAAATTCCTTGATAGAATACCGCAGCCTGCTCGGCTGAATACCTCTCCTAAATGAACACCACCACCACCACCAGATCAAAGCAGAAAAACGTCTCGCAAATGAGCGGGGCCGAGGGCACACATCAGGCGGGGGGAAGCTGAGGCTCTGCACTTTGGTTTTCGCTTGGTGGGTTGGGGTTTTTCACCGGGGGCGCATCCGCAGAGCGACGGAGCGAAGTGCCCGTAGGCTGGCGGCGGCCGGGGCTGAGCATCCCCGGCGCTGCTGCCGCCGCTGCCGCCCCGGCGGACACATCTCTG